>OY757943.1:47714098-47851598 GCA_963585895.1 Sepioteuthis lessoniana | reverse complement strand
CATATGAATTCTTATTTTGACATCGTTTTCTGTAGCTGGGTTGAGAATAATTAGATTCATATTGTTCACAAAGAATCTAGTGCTACGTGAAATGCAATCAGCCTCCTTCAGGTCACTGTGTCTATTTCCCACGAATAAAACCATTATATATATATATATATATATATATATATATATATATATATATATATATATATATATATGTGTGTGTGTGTGTGTGTGTGTGTGTGTTAAATGCGTTCTTAACGTTTTTCAGAATGCTTGACATTTGAATTTCGGTATAATGTTAAGATGGGAATTATTGCGTTCTTTTTTCTTTTAGTGTAACTTCAGACAAAAAAAAATAGTTGTGAGATATTTCTTTTTTATCTAGACTTCAGTTTGGGTCAAATGAAAATCATCACGAAGATCCCGGATGCAGTATATCTAAAAAGACATTTATTTTGATATTATTGGCATTTCCGAGATGATAGATCTATATCAAAGACGCTAGAGATGACATCAGTCCCAACCGGAGTCACAAAGCAATTTTAGTTGAGTGAGCGTGAATTGAAATATTGCTCGGGAAATTCGATAAAACGTAATGGCTGCCAGTCGATCAGGTATATTGAATCACAGCCTGTAAAAAAAGATGTCAATATTTTGTTTCTTTAAATGGGGTGGCGAAATGATAAAAAATGCTTGCATATCTTCCAAAACTCTCTGAAAAAAAAATGAGTTCGATTAATGTTAAAAAAAAATGAGCCTGGGTTGTTTTTTTGGTGCTTTTTTATCTTTGTTTTTTTTTTCTATCATTCAGGGTTTTGGGACAATTGTCGACATCTTTATTTTTCTACTCACAAAATTCCGGCCGTTATGTCCTCCGGCCCTATTCAAATGTTTCTTGTCGAACTCGGGTGCCTACATAGAACTTCGAACCATGTCCTTTATTTAAATCTCAGGGTTGCTTGTTCTGATTCCGTTAACCATAACTAAATAAAATAATTTCGGACGAGAAATACCTGAAGAAAACCGGAGGACATATCGACTGAAACTTTGTGATTACAACACTAAAGATAAAGACAAGAGTCCAAAAATCCTGAATGATAGAAATGCAGAAAACCCTTTTTTCTACCAATTTTTTAAAAAGTCATCCACGATATCACTAAGTCAAAGGGATCGACGTGGGTCTATCAGAGAACAAAGCAGAACCTTAAAGAAAAAGAAACGAAAATATTGAATGAGAGTGATATATATATATATATATATATATATATATATATATATATATATATATATATATGCATTGTCAATTTAGGTTGTTCAGACAATAGCCTAAACCATAAACAATCAATAAAAAAAAAAAATAACAAAAAAATGTTCTCCCTACTGACCCTACCAAAAAAGTTACCCTTATCATATCATCATCATCATATCGTGCTGGTAGCACGGATATCCATGACCCTCTCTCGCCACTCCTCCCTATCGTTCCTCGCCCTAGGCAGGTCTTCAGGACAACATCCCGTATCCTCACATAGCTGCTGAATGTATGTTCGTGCTGGTCGTCCTGCTTTTGTACGGCCATGTGTGGGGGTCCATTAGAGTACATCTCTTATGAGTTCGTCCCTGCTTCTCCAGCAGTGTCCTGCATAGTAGTAAAATCTGTATACAATCTTGGAGGACCAGGGTAAGAAGCTGAAAATTTTTTATAACTCCTAAATAATGCATACAAAAATTTGTATTAGTGTATATGTATACGTCTATATCTATTATCGAAGTACAGTTAGGATATGACACATTTTAAGCGGAATACAGCTGGTTTAATGTCAGAGTTTTCCTTTTGCAATGATTATCTCATGAAGCCTAAAGAATCTACTTTGCCTTAGCAAACTCATCGCTACGAACAGGATGTAACTGAAGGTCAATTTTCATTACATATTAAAAGATTACGTTGATTCCCCCATCTTATGGTCAACCTTAAATACTGAACCAGATCTTGAACATAAAAAGCATGATCAATTTTCTACATGTGTATAAATTAAGTTGATCCCCCATTTATGGTCAGTCATAGATTCGGAAAACACTTTGGACATAAACCGAGTGATCAATTTATTACATAACTGAAATTAAGTTGATTCGCCCATTTTATGGTCAGCCTTGAATATTGAACCAGACCTCGAACACAAAATGGGTGATCAATTTTCTACATGTGTATAAATTAAGTTGATCCCCCATTTTATGGTCAATCATAAACTGAGTGATCAATTTATTGCATAATTAAAATTTAGTTGATACCCCATTTCATGACCAGTCTTAGATATTAGTTATTATTAGGTAAAAAATACAGTCACTCCACCTATTTACTTATTGTTGCTGAAAGAAAAATAAATAGGTTTTTACTTTTCGGAAAGATATTGTAATATAATCAAAGGTTTTGGTTGATTGTTTTAGTAGTAAGTTGTTTCCTAGCCTGACTTAGAGGTCAACCACAGAAGGGTAGAAAAAGGATGGACATCTATTAGAAAACGAAACGAGTTCAAATCCTCGACGAGACTGATTGCATTTCACATAGCACTAATACCCTAAGGAAAGGTATGAATTCAATTATTCTCCCTCCAGCTATGGGTAAATAGTAGGACAGACTAGGTTCTTCAGCCTTGGTGAGGCAACTAGTCTAGGAGAAGGAAAATTCTGAATTCAAACCTGTTAAACTCCGCTTAAAAATTAACCTAGTGTCATATCCTGCTCAAGCGGAGGGGTTGGTAAATATATATATTAGAAAGAGATCCGCGGCAGTCACAGAGAGAGAAAAAGTCTATGAGGAAGAAACGAAATCTAGGTTAGGATAGCTGTTGAGGCCTAAGTTAGAAATAGAAATTTATTTGTTGAAAATCAGCCGAAGATTGCGATTGGCCGGAGGAAAGTCAAACGGAGAAGTTGTTAAAGTGGACGCGGGATAAAAAAAAAAAAACAAACAAAAAAAAACCGGAAAAGAACAGAGATTTGGAACCGAGACACGGAGATGTGAAGACGGGTCAAAAATACGGCTCTCGTTTTGAGTGAGCTTCGCGTAGATGCCAACTTACACCAGCATGCTGAGCCAGGTGGCCGTGAAGAAACAACCTGACCACCCGGAAAACTACAGAAGCAAACAAGAACAACAATATGAAGGTCTGTTTGCGTCTTTCCCGTTTCGCAACGGTTTGTTTCTCTCTATGTTGACTCAGATCATAACTAGTTTTTATCTTTTAGACGCCAACGAAAGTGGAGTCGTCGCAAAAGCACCATCTGTTGGTTCGTGAATAGAAAAGTTTGAGTCAGCAAACCAATCAATAAAATACTATGAAAAGTGATTTAAACACGGAAACTAATAAAATAACGAGTATAACAACAACCGTATAAAATAATTATAATAAGAAATTTTAATTTGACTATACAAACAAATGGTATATGCACAATCCAGCACCTGTCCTAGAAAATTACACATATAAACTCCTATAGTACTTCGACATACACACGGATCACCTAATCTCGGCCAGAAGACCAGACTTAATAATAATCAACAAAAAATAAAGAACTTGCAAAATTGTCGATTTTGCTGTCCCGGCTGACCACAGAATAAAACGGAAAGAATGTGAAAAGAAGGATAAGTGCCTTGACCTTGCTAGGGAATTGAAAAAAACTGTGGAAAATTCAGGTGACAATTATACAAATTGTAATTGGTGCGTTTAGAACAGTAACTAAAGGATTACTAAAGGAACTGGAGGACTTAGAAGTTGGCGGATGAGTCGAGACTATGCAAACGACAGCATTATTGAGAACAGCTAGAACACTGAGAAGAGTCCTGGGGACTTGAGGAGACTTGCTGTCACTCAGACTCCAGTGAAAAACCATCGGCTAACGCTGATGTGAAAAGCTCTAATGAGTGAATAAAAATTATAATTATAAGCGCAGAAAGAATATAAGATTAGACATGACTGGGTGGGTAAGGCGATTCACTGGGAATTGTGCAAGAAATTGAAATTTACCATACGAACTAATGGTATATGGACAAGTCAGAATCTGTCCAGGAATGAGACGCAAAAACTCCTCTGGGATTTTGAGATACAAACGGGTCACCAAATATCGGCCAGAAGACCAGACCTAATAATTATCCACAAGAAAAAGAGAACTTAGCGAATCGTGAACTTTGCTCTCCCGGCCCACGATAAAGTAAAAGTGAAAGAAATTGAAAAGAGAAATAAGTACCAGGACCTTGCTATAGAATTGAAAAAACTGTGGAACATGAAAGTGAGGATGATACCAACTGTAATTTATACAGGGATTGGAGGACTTAGAAATAAAAGGATAAATGGAAACATTCCAAACTACTGCATTATTAAGATTGGTCAGAATCCTGAGGAGAGTCCTGGAAAAATTGCTATCACTGAAAATCATGTGAAAAACCATCAGCTAACGCTGGTGTAGAAAACTCGAAAAGGAATAATCATCATCATCATCATCATATCGTGCTGGTAGCACGGATATCCCTGACCCTCTCTCGCCACTCCTCCCTATCGTTCATCGCTCTAGGTAGGTCTTCAGGACAACACCCTGTATCCTCACATAGCTGCTGAATGTACGTTCGAGCTGGTCGCCCTGCTTTTGCGCGGCCATGTGTGGGGATCCATAAGAGTACATCTCTTATGAGTTCATCTCTGCTTCTCCAGCAGTGTCCTGCATGTCTGGTTCGTCTAACTTGAATAGTTTTCGTGATAGGGGGCAGGTGGCCGTACAGTTGGTGTCTTGTGGGGTGTTGCTGCCAGGACTTGTTCAGGATTGCACGCAGCATTCTTGTGTAATTGCCATCTAGTTTCTTCTCCAGCCGTTTTGTTAGCGTCCATGTAGTGCATCCATATAGCAGTATCGATGTGACCGCTGCCTGGAAGAAACTGCGTTTCATTTTATCGGTTAGGTCTGATTTCCATATAATCGATAGCCTATTGATAGCTGTCCATGCTTTCGTTAGCCTCGTTTCGATGTCCTTTTCGGTTGATTAATAATAATAATAATAATTATAATAGACACAACTAGGCGGGCAAGGTGATCCACTGGGAAATGTGCAAGAAATTTACTTTTGACCATGTCAACAAATGGTATAGGCACAACCCAGCACCTGTCCTTGAAGATGACTCACACAAACTCCTATGGGACTTTAATATACAAACGGATCACCTAATCTCGGCCAGAAGATCAGACCTTATAATAATCAACAAAAGAAGAAAATCTGCAAAATTGTCGACTTTGCTGTCCCGGCTGACCACAGAATAAAACTGAAAGAATGTGAAAAGAGAGATAAGTACCTCGACCTAGCTAGAGAATTGAAAAAACTAGGGAACATGAAGGTGACAATTATACTAACTGTGATTGGTGCTTTTGGCACGGTAACTAAAGGATTATTAAAGGGCCTGGAGGATTTGGAAGTTGGCGGCCGAGAGGAGACCATCCAAACAACAGCATTATTGAAAATGGACAGAATACTGAGAAGAGTCCTGGAGATTTAAGGAGACGTGCTGTCATTCAATTTCCAGTGAAAAATCATCAGCTTAAACTCTAATGAGTAATAATAATAATAATAATAATGATAATAATAATAATAATCAACAAAAAAGAGCACATGACTTTCCTATCACGGCTGACGACAGAGTAAAATTGAAAGGAAGTATAAAGAAAGATAAGTATCTAGACGTAGCTTGGAAATTTAAAAAAATGTGGAACATGAAAGTGACGGTGATACCAATTGTAATGGTTACTCTTGGTAGAATCACAAAAGGATTTATACAAGTCCTGGAGGACTTGGAAATTAGAGAACGAGTGGACACGATCCAAACTACAGCACTATCATGATCGGCCATAATACTGAGGGAATTCGGGAAGATTTAATGGTTTGGTTTCTTTGTTTAATGGCATATCAACCTTTGTTGGTTATTTAATGCCAAAGCCATTCTCCAAAAAGAACAGTAGTGGTACTATTTAATCCATAGTTGGGAGGATAAGGGGTTCATACTTTTCCCAAGGGTATTTGCCCGAAAGTGAACGTAATAGCGCGATTGGAGTACGAACTCGCGTACTACGATTCGCAGTCCATCGCTTTAACCATTACACCGCGAGGACACCCCACCGGAAGATTTATTGTTACTCGGTGAAATGGTTAAAGCGATGGACTGCGGAATCGTAGTAAGCGAGTTCGTACTCCAGTCGCGCTATTACGTTCACTTTCGGGCAAATACCCTTGGGAAATGTATGAACCCCCTTATCCTCCCAGCTATGGGTTAAATAGTACCAGTACTGTTCTTCTTGGAGAATAGCTTTTGCGTTAAATAACCTATAAAAAAAGGTTGATATGCCATTAAAGAAAACAACCTGGTGTGGAAAACTATCTATTTTTCTTTCTGACAGACAAACTAAGTACAGAATTAAAACAAGGAGAACATTATTATAAAGGAAAGGTACGTGGATTAAATTTATTAGTAAAACTGGCGAAAGTGACCCTTATGGTCCCTTTTCAATAGGCACTACACCGAGGTATAGGGGAGGCTGCAACTCCCTTCCCTAGATTGCTCCACTTTATCCTAGATCTTTACCATATACTGCAAGGCGCCATCAAGTACCATTTTTTAAGTCTTTGGTACGACTCGACCTGGGTTTGAAACTCGATCTCAGGGACCATTGGCGAACACTGTAATCATTAGACCATTTACAGCTGAATATCATTGACTCAAGAGATATGTTAAAGCATTTTATATTACTAAACATTTCAGCATTCAAATTCAATATATATATATATATATATATATATATATATATATATATATATATATATATATATATATATATATATATATATATTATATATATATATATATATATATATATAATATATATATATATATATATATATATATATATATATATATATATGGGCGGTGCGTGCGTGCGTGCGTTATGGAAAGATATAAAACTTTGTCTACAATAAAAATGATAGCGTACCAGACATCAATGTTTTATGGATCTTTTTATTATTTCCTTCCATCAGTTTATTGGTACAATTTTCTCCAACTCTCTTCCCCTGTGTTGTTTCTTGGTTTAATGCAATTTTATAATCTATTATTCGAATATTACGTCGTTATCAGCTTCGGAAGAATGATTACTTTTGCCACAATAAAACCGAACATTTACGCCACTCAATATATTCGGATCTCCGGAAACTATCAATTGAGTATCCCAATTCCAAAGTCTAACTTATCGGAGTAAGTCTTCGTACGCTGGGAGTTTCAAAAAAATCTGATATCTTTTTAGACGTGCAGGGTGTTTTTAAGAAAAAAATATATATACATCATTTTCAAATCTGGTACAACGTTAAGTTAAAAGTTTTGCAATATTTTGGTAACATGTTTGTGATATGTATATCACGTGAGCAAAACAGTTCAAGTTTTAAAAGAAACCAGTTGATTTGTATTGGTTTTATTGCACATCAACCATTATAGGTTATTTAATGCCAAATCCACTTTTATACATATAAACACTTCTTTATCAAACAATTCAGTTTAGCATTAGTACACAGCTTCAATAACAAACACACTTCTATTTAAGCAATTCAGTTTAGCATATGTATAGATTTTGTTCATACAGAGTTAAATGTCAAAACAGTTCTATTTCAAACAATTCAATTTAGCCTGGGTACACTGTTTAGTTCTATTTAACCTAAAATTGGACCCTATCAGGTGCTACAACTACTGGCAGAGTGGTCCTGGAAATAATAGGGTGCTCCGCATTTCCCAAAGCTGTTGCATAACTGGAACCACGCCATCAGATTGTTTAGAGTCATTTCAGGACACTCGTTGGGTGGGAGCGACTAACCTTTTCCCTGAGATGCAGTCGGTGTATTCTACGGCCAATTAGGTAAGATACTAATTGCAGTTAGTTGTATTGTGATTGTTGGTATGCTGACACTGTGCATGACTTCAGTCCGTGTACAATTTGAAATAGCACACGGATGAATGTGTAACGAAGTGTATTTCTGATACTTACCTTTTACAGAACGTCACGTAAGTAACCTGCAATATCTGTTATATGAATGGTGAAAGCGTAGTTGATCACTCCACAACAACTTGACAGGTGATGAAATTTCGCTCCGATCACAAAAACTCAATGGACAAGGTCAGATAAGTGTAAACCCATTGATTTTGAGGGTGTGGTCCAAGACACAGTGAAAAATCCTGCTAGTAACACTTGAAGGGTATCAGGCAAGCTCGCCATTTCTCAGTCCAGTGTAATTGGTCAACTTCTTGATCTCGGCAAAAAGAATTCAGGAGCTGCCGAATCATGCTTCACTTTACAGTGATATTTCAAAACTGTTGACTCACTAAAGTAACTTTGGGAAAAGTCCATATAATTTAGTAGCAAACATAAAGAGCTGTAACGTCGTAGAAAGTGAGTTCAATGTCCAGTGGGGCTTTTATGCTCACTTTCGGATTATTCCACCCCCGGGAAAGGTTTGACACCTTTTCTTTCCTGTTGGTATAGGTAAATACTAGTAATACTACTACAATTACAACTACTACTGTCTTTGTCATCATATCATCATCATCATGTCGTGCTGCTAGCACGGATATACCTGACCCTCTCTCGCCACTTCTCCCTATCGTTCGTCGCCTCCGGCAGGTCTTCAGGGCTACATCCCGTATCCTCACATAGCTGCTGTATGTATGTTCGAGCCGGTCGTCCTGCATTTGCTCGGCCATATGTGGGGGTCCATAGGAGTATATCACTTATGAGCTCGTCTCTGCTTCTCCAGCAGGACGCATGTCTGGTTCGTCTAGCTTGGATAGTTTTCGTGATGGAAGGCAGATGGCCGTATAGTTTGTGTTTTGTGGGGTATTGCCGCCGGGGACTTATTCAATATTGCTCGCAACATTCTTGTGTAATTGCTGTCTAGCTTCTTCTCTTTGTCATCTATATAAACCATAAATGTTAATAGCCATTAAAGATTAAAACCATCTAACAATGGTATATCCTATGTTTATACAGTTTTTCTTATACAGTGAATAAGATTCCCATTGCTGACAAAAATAAATATTTTTTACACATGCTGTTAAAACATAACATTGTTTAAACGAGAGTAGCTCAAGTCATTAGATCACAAAATCATATTGTCGTTTGTGAGGCGCCTTGTACATGTTTCCTTTTGTTTGGGTTTTTATGCCATTATTTCAAAATCCTGATGATCGTTTATTGAAACCGAAAAGTGAAAACGTCGACATTCCTTCGTATTAAGTCTTCACTTTGGATTATTTAGTTTTTCAATTTTTCTCCATATATATATATATATATAGAGAGAGAGAGAGAGATAAGGTTACAGAGATTTTTTTTGTACAGGCATTTCAGATTGTCGTTAACTCTTGAAATTTCAAGATATTATTGCTATACATCTTATGAGATGACTGACCAATATCTATGATTTCAGGTTCAAATGAACAGCTATAGCAGCAATTGGAATAGACCCTACTAAAGCCTGATTGTCACAGCTGCTGAATTTCAAAAATGCAATCTGGACGTGAGGACACTTTAGAAGAACGATACGCAATAAAATTATGTTTTAAACTTGGAAAAATGCCAGACAAACGTATGGAATGCTTCAGATTGCTTTTCGACCATCTTACATGAATCGAGCATCAGTTTTTAAGTGGCATAAGAGGTTCAAGGAAGGCAGGGACTCTGTGAGGGATTGTGAGAGGTGTGGGAGGAGTAAGGAAGGCAAAACACCGGAGTTGATAGCCCAAAAGTTTAGGGATAGTGTTGCTATGTTAAGTTTTAAGGGAGTTCAAGAAGAGACTCCTTGGGAAGAGGCCAGCACTCTTCAAATCGGGCCAGTGGCATTCCAAACGGACCAATGGACCAGTCCACAACTCCATCCTTGTCACAGACTGTTTGACCAAGATGGGCATCAAGACAGTTCGTCATCCTCTCTATAGTCCAAACCTTGCTCCCTGTGACTTTTAGTTATTTCTTAATCTCAGAGACTGTCGTTATGAGACAATTGAGAAGAATAAAGAGAGGCTGTGACGAAGGTCATTGACACGCTCACACAAGAGGACTTCCATGCGGCCTTCCATAAGTTGTTGGAACGGTACAAGTGCATTGCAGCCGAAGGAGATTTCTTCGAAGGGGACTAAAGTTTCATGTGTGTACTATCAATAAAAGTGCCCATACGAAAATGTCAGTAAACTTATTTAATGATACTCCTATATATATATATATATATATATATTTATATATATATATATATATATATATATATATATATATATATATATATATATATATATATATGATATATATATTTAATTCGTAGATTTAATCTGCGACCCCCGGGTTTTTTGCAAAACAAAAATCATCAGACATTTAAGAAAATTAAATGAATCGAAAATCGAAAAATACAGTCAAAAACCGTTGATAGTTAGTATGAATGTTTACGTGGGGTTGTAAATTTGTGTTTGTGTGTGTGTGGGGGGTATAGTTGCGTATTAATCCATGTTCGTATGAGTTTAAGAGAAATTACAAACGCACTCTCCATATTATATTGCACTTGGTTCGATACAAGCCCACAAGGTGATATAGTGACAACTAACACTGTTATAATATACATATATATATATATAAATATATATATATATATATATATATATATATATATATATATATATATATTACATGATGGTGTCTCCGACCCTGGATATCTCACTTAAAGCAGTCCCTATCTGTCAAACAATTGAGTAAAGCATGAATTCTAAAGTCACAGAAAATACAATATATATATATATATAATATATATATATATATATATATATATATATATATATATATATACTTATATATATATATATATATATATATATATATATATACCTTCTTTAAATAAAAAGTCAAAGACCGGTTATTTTAGGATTATAAATTTATTTCCAACCAGTTTTGGTCTGTAATATTAATTACATTGAGCTCTCTACCAGGAAAATGTAAATGTTCAGCTTTTGAATGATTTTCTTGTCCTGAAGGAATTACTCCCAACTCTTGTTTCACTAGACCGAATAATACCTATATATATATATATACATATATATACCTTACGGTATATATATACCTAACGGCGAGAAAAAAAACCGGCATGTGATATGAAGATGAAAATATACAACAAATCACTGTCAAGGGGAAAATATATATTTAAAAAAAAAGAAAAGTCCAACCTTGACATACCAATTGAAAAAAAAAATCAAAAGACACGCAGTTGGTTGGTCAAAAGAAAAAAAACACCGTTCGGGCGGCTAAGCTACAATGCAAAAAATGCTCAATACTAAGTAGGGCAAAATAGTAACGATAATTACTATAGTAGATTAGTTCCTGACTCACTAAGTAATTATCATTACTACACACACACACACACACACACACACATATATATATATATATATATAATAACAATTTTGGTTGTCACTAAATCACTTTGTGGGTTTGTATCGAACCATTCGCAATAATAATAAATAAATATATATTAGATATATATATTTATTTTAGATATATATATTTAATTCATGGAATTTAATTAAGCATATATATATATATATATATATAATACATCTAATATATATATATATATATATATATATATATATATATATATATATATATATATATACGCGCGCGTCTGTGTGTAATTTTTGACTGAATAATCAGTAGTTTCCATTCTAAATAAGTTAGGTCTCATTTGCTTGCACAAAGTATTTCCATCAAACACGAATAATTCTATTTAGTATCAACCATCTGTTTGCACAGAGTTAAATTGTTTCAGTTATTGCAATCGAATACTTATTTGTAATATTTACTCAGAGATGAATTATTTCACGAATTACATAGCAATGATGATTCTATTTAACATGACTAAATCGTTTGCTCATAGTTAAATAGTTTCACTTATTCTCACATAACACCAATAGTCTAATTTTACTAATTTAATATCAGTCACTGGTTTTTGCTCAGGCAAATGGGTTAACAGTTATATTTGACTTACATGTGGGACCCTTACATGTACCACCACTTGAAGCGGTTGTGGGGTCTTTCTCATTCTTTAGAAAAACAGCCGATTTATTCTAGAAGCACAGCCAACATGACAATAATTAAACAGATTGTTATTGGAAAAAGAGAGTGTTTCGATCGTCAAATGGCTATATTATTAGAGATATAAAAAAATGATGTGTACTATCTCCCCACGTTATATGTTTAATAGAAGCAAGAATGTTCTTCTTCGGGGTTTGATTTTGATATTAGATAACCCAGGATAGTTGATATGTTATCAAGCAAAAAGAGAAAAAGAAAACTATAATCCTTTTCATTCAGTCATGTCATTCTGATATAAATGATTAGGGCATGGAAATAAAATATGTTTACTTTTATTCATACATATGCGATTATATATATATATATATATATATATATATATATATATATATAGCCCTAAAATCTGAAGAAGCCCTGTTAATTTTTTTTCGTGTTTTTTGATTTTATCAAAAACACATCAGAAGATGGAAATAAATTTATAATCCTAATGTGACCGGGTCGTGTTTATTTTTCTTAATGAAATTATTGCTCTGTAATGTCTGTTACATTGAGCTCTTTACCAGGAAAATTTAAACGTTCACTTTTGAATAGTTTTCTTGTCCTGATGCAATTACTCCCAACTCCGGTTTAACTGGACCAAATAATACTTATATATATATATAAATATAATCGCCTGCAGATATATATATACATACATATATATATATATATATATATATATATATATATATATATATATATTAGAAAGATAGACTTTTAAGATTCACCTGATTAGTCAACCAATTATTCATACTTATATTTGTATGTATAAAAATATTCAGGGGTGTGTCCTCGTGATGTAATGGTTAAAGCGATGAACTGCGGAATCGTAGTAAGCGAGTCTGTTCTCCAGTCGCGCTATTACGTTCACTTTCGGGCAAATACCCTTGAAAAAGGTATGAACCCCCTTATCCTCCCAGCTATAGTACCACTACCGTTCTCTCTTTGGGAATATCTTTGGCATTAAATAACCTACAAAGGTTGATATGCCATTAAACAAAAAACTTAAAATAATTTTTAATAGTTGAACTTATTTCTGAGCGATTTTATATATATATATATATATATATATATATATAAATATATGTATTAATTAAATTACCACGACCAGAAAATCCGGCAAACACCCACATGTGACATACGGAACACTGAACAACTGTTTCGACATTATTGGGTCTCATCAGCAGGGCATACCATAATCTCTAGGGGTGGAGATTATGGTATATATTAATATAATATCAATTCCTCTATTATATATATATATATATATATATTGGTAAAATTCTACTCATGCACCAATTCATGTTTGTATTTTTATTTAATTTTTTTATTTTATTCTAATTATTTGAGCATCCGACATCAAACCCACCGGAATGATTTTTAGGTTCAAAAAAGAAAACTTATACATTTTCTCGGAGGTTGTCAATCACATTTTCATAAAATGTAGAAAGCCTGAATAGTCAACATTTTAAAAGAAAATAACCAGACTTGCCGAATGATATATCTATTCTATTTCATACCCGGAAATTAGTGATCATCCCACAATAAAAAAAAAAAAGGAAAATAAATCCCCTCATAAAATGTAAAATTATTCAATTTATCAAAAAAAAAAAAAAATAATAATATTGTGGTTGAATTTATAACAATGGAAAAAACCTGAGATGTCTTTTTTTCCTGTAAAACTTACAAAAGCACCAGTAGAAAAATTACTAAGTCTAACGTATAGATGGGCGGGTTTCATGCTGTATTATAATTGCCGAGGGATTTCGTTTTATATATCTTGCCTTTCAGTTTAGTTAGGCTGAGAACCTTTCGCTTAACGCATTGGTTTGTTAGGTGCAACATTAACGCAGGTGTTCACGCGCGTGCGGAGAGGATGTGTCATTCAGAAATGTTAAAATAAAAATCCCAGATAGGAATTGGACCAGGGTATTTGGGTGACGTCACGCACCGGAAGCTTGGGCTGAGATTTGAGAAAAAGCAGGGAGTTGAGTTCCCGCCTCGGATGAAGAAGGTTGACTTTCAGAGCTGGGCGAGGTCAGACGACTTTGTGCACTACGGGCGCCGCGCGATGGTTGGGTTGAGAGCTGAAGATGTAAAAGCAGTCAGCATAGAAAGATTGTGTCTCTCTCCTCACGTCAAAAAACCTTTAAACTCAAAGGTAATAAAGTTTCGTACCTGAACCAATTTCGCGTTTTCAGATATCCTATGTCTATTTCACATATCCGTATCATGGGTATGTTACCATTCGTCCTACGTGTCTATCCACACTGAAGAGTTTTGATATAACGAAACAGTATGTATGTGGATGACAATATATACGCTCCCTGCTCGGGGGTTGAGCACTCTGGCGTGGAAATTTACGGCTGCCACCCGCATAATGCAAAGCTCTTCGAATGATTCACGCACTCTGGTATCTGGTAAGGCAAAAATGTTAACAAACGGAAGCTGCTACATAAAGCCTTATAATTCCCTAGCTGAAGTGGTTCGCTTGTTGGCTGAGCCGTATGATACTAAGTGACTAAGTCTAAGGTAAAGTTGGGCTGGTTTCGATCCTAGCTTCAAGCGTCCTACGTGTCTAGCTGTTATATTTTGACCTTCGACCCGGCCCAAAAATACTATTCCAAGGTAATACACCGGAAGGAAGTGACACATTCCAACGGCCAGTAATCGAAAGAGATCGCGTGGGCGGATTAAGGCTTATGATATGGGAAAAGGTGAAGGTCCCATTCTGCCATTACAGTCATGCACCGGAAGAGAATAACCTCTGAACTGCATGACAGTTATTTCCGCTTGATGACGATTAAACATTCGATTTCAAAGATCCAGTAGGCAATCGTGTGGACGTTGAGTTACTATTTAACTCAGTTGAGTTTGGGTCCCAGAGCAGTTGCCAGTAGAATTCCAGACAGCTAAAGACCAGATGTAGTAGGAAAGGCCACACCCGACCGAGGGGGCCCTCGGAAAAGCCCCGATGGAGTTGACCCCAGCATTAGAAGAACAAGAAAGACACAACGTGACGGTCATAACAGTGGGGTCAAAATATGAAGTTTATGTTCAGTCTCCAGCACTCTCTCACACGCAAACCTTAAAAATAAAGTGAGAGGTAAAATGTTGTTAAAGAAGTCTTCCGGCGTTTTCCTTCATGCGTCTGTCTTTGTTGTTGTGTCGTTGTGATGCTGCATGAACGTGTAAATAACTATATAACATAGCCACACTGAAGAGCTGAAATACAACGAAACAGTCTATCAATGGATGACAATATATATATATATATATAGAGAGAGAGAGAGAGTATTCATTTACATACAGGCGTGGAATTGGAATGTAATTCTTGTCTGACAATGCACATGGTTGGCGATTTTGAAGAATCTCACGTGTTATGATTGATGCCTCAGTGTCTGAAAAATTTAAAATCATATTACATAATATGAAGTCTCATAATAAGATATTGCCTAATACTAGCGGCTATGGTCAAAATGACTTGATGCGTATATCTTGAGTCTGGTTTTGTATTGGTGTAATGAATTATAAAACCAATTACTGATACCGCCCATTATATATATATATATATATATATATATATATATATATATATATATATATATATCCTAACCGGGAGAACCTGTTATGTTCAATATAGGAATAGTGAGTGGTAAGGGAGAATTCATTAATCGAATTAGAAATGAATTAATTTCCAATACAGAGAAAAATAAGATGTGTAAGTTCGTATTTGCGTGGTTTTGATTCTATGTGTCTGTTTTTTTGTGAGCGTTCGTCACTATGTGTAATGTATTTGCCAAAAAGATTAATCTCTTTCTTAAGCAAAGATACCAAGATTTTATTATTTTTCGTAGGAAATAATTAAATCGAAAGACTAAGTTATTTCTCATTACCATCTACTACAGTACTTTAATGGTGCTAGGCATGCATATATATGTATATATATATATATATATATAAAGATAGAGAGACGGGGAGAGAGAGAGAAAACGAGGGAGATACACACACACACACATACACACACACACACACACACACACACACATATATATATATATATATAAAGATAGAGAGAGGGGGAGAGAGAGAGAGAAAACGAGGGAGATACACACACACACACACACGCGCACACATATATATATATATATAAAGATAGAGAGAGGGGGAGAGAGAGAGAAAACGAGGGAGATATACACACACACACACTTACACACATATATATATATATATATATAACTACACACTTATTAATTATATATATATATATATATATATTTATATATATATATATATATATACTAATTAAATGAATATTACTAAACTAAATTTACTCGGATTTTATTACTTTTTGAGGAACATATCTCAATAGACATAAATTAAGCATTTAAATTCCATTACATATATCTGGACAATTGGGATAATGAGTAAAGTGTTCGCCAGGGGTTCAGTAGACCAGGGTCGAGACATACCAAAGACTCAAAAAATGATACTTGATGCCACCTTGCTTTACTCAGAGCTTTATAGCACTTAGTAAAGCAAGGTGGCTTATAAAAGCCAAAGTGGAGCAATCCAGGGAATGAAGTTGCGCACTCCCCTACACCTTTGTAGATTATTTAATGCCCAAACCATTTTTATGTAAATAATCTGTTCTATTTAAAACAATTCAGTTTAGCATAAGTATACAGTTTAATGGTCAAAAACATTTCTATTTCAAACTATTCAAGCAGTTATATGTAAAGATTCAGTTAAGGGTAAATACAGTTTTAATGTCGAAAAACAGCTATTCAGTTTATTCAAACAATTCAGTTTAGCATAAGTATGCCGTTAGTTCTATTTAACCCATAGAGAGGGCCCTATCAGGTCCTACCACTCCGGGCCAGAGTGGACCTGGGAGCAATGGCAATGAAGGGGTACTCCGCATTCCCCAAAGCTCCAGAACTGCTGGAACCTCACCATCAGATTGTTTAGTGTCATATCTCGGACACTCGTTAGGGGGGGGGGTCTTACTCCTCTGCAGGGGTGCAGTCAGTGTATTCTACAGCCCCAGCCGACTGGGCAATTTAGTTTTTACGGTTTTCTCGCAAATGTAATTGCTTCTTTGTTTGGATTTTATGGCATATCCACTTTTGTAGGTGATTTAATGGCAAATTCATTTTTATACAAATAAACAGTTTCATTTCAAACAATTCAATTTAGCATATGTACACAGTTTGATTGTCAAAAATACTTCTATATCAAGCTATTCAGTTTAGTAAAACAGTTCCATTTCAAACAATTCATTTTAATTTAAATCTCAAAACAGTTCTATTTCAAGCCGTTCAGTTTTGCTTAAGTACACAAGTTTAGTTCTTTGCCCAGTCGGCTGGGGCGGTAGAATACACCGACTGCACCTCTGCAAAGGGGTAAGACCCTCCCGCCAACGAGTATCCAAGATATGACGCTAAAAAATCTGATGCTGAGGTTCCAGTAATGTTGATGCTTTTGGGGAATACGGGGCACCCCTTCATTGCCATTGCTCCCAGGTTCACTCTGGCCCCTGATAGGGCACTATGCGACATATAGGTCCAAAAATACACGACCAAGATACGAACACGGGAAATAAACATATTCATACTGATGCGGAAAACGTTCACAAATGTTCGTAAACATATACGAATCCGAAAAACACGAAACACTTGACGACTCTCTTTTGGTTCAGGTACGAAACTTTTATTTACCTTTTTGAGTTTGAGGTTTTTTGACACGAGGAGAGAGAGGCACAATTTCATTTTGTGCTGTTTTTTCCATCTGATCCCACCACGTGCGGCACCCCGCCGCAAACTACTGGTCTGGTCTCGGCAAGCTCCGGAAAATCAACTTTCTTCCTCTAGCGACGAATCTCAACTAACTGTTTTTTTTTCAAATTCCAGAATCCTCAGCCCATCGCTTCCGGGATTGACGTCATTCACATCCCTAGTTCATTTCCTATCTGAACACCTGCACTCAATGCGTGCACTTAAATAACCCATACACTAAGCCGAAAGGTTCTCACTCTAACTAAACCGAAAGGCAAGATATATAAAAGGAAAAATGATAATATAAAAAAAACCCTCTGCAATTATATAACACCTATCTATGTGTTAAATAGAACTAAAGGCATACTTATGCAAAAGTGAACTGTTTGAGTTAACTGAATAGCTTTAAATAGAAATGCTTTTGACAATTAAACCGTACTTACACTTATACTAAACTGAATTATTTGAAATAGAACTGTTTTTTACATTGAGACTGTGTTTGCACTAAATTGAATTGTTTAACGTAGAACTGTTTTGACACTTAACTGTGTGTAAACAAAATCTGAACTTAAACTAAACAGAATCAGCTGATTTAGAACTGATTGACTAAAGTGAATAGGTTGAATATACATTTTTTTGACAATTAAACTGTGTACGCATGCTAAACTGAATTGTTGGAATCAGAACTGATTATTTACATAAAAATGAATGTGGCGTTAAATAACCAGCAAATGTTTATATGCCATAAAAAAAATTAACCAACCAACCAACCAACCAACAGCTTAGTTATGTTTCAGTCATCGATAGGACCCTATCAGGTGCTACCACTCCGTGTCAGAGTGGACATGGGAGTTATGGCAATGAAGGAGTACTCTGCATTCCCCCAAATTCCAGGTTTACTTGAACCTCACCATCAGATTGAATAGTGTCATATCAAGGACAATCATGGGGAGGGCGTCTACCCCTCTGCAGTGATGCAGTCGATGTAGTTTACAGCTGCAGCTGACTGGACAAGACAAATTTAAACTTTACTCAAAGAAGTAAATACATACTGTTCCAGGAAGGGAATGAACTCGAGTCTCTGATTTTAACTACGCAGAAAAAAACTGATGCCTGTTCTTCAGACATTAAATCACCCTTTGTCTAAAAAAAAATTGAAAATCGTGTATCAAGTTAATAAGCTGTAAAAGACAATTTAGTTGAAACGTTGCCAAAGGTCAATCATATAAATTCATAATATCATTTTTCAGCTATCAAAGCATTTTCCCTTACTGTCTGTGTCTATCTCCTGTGTATTCTCACACTGAAAAAAAAATCAATTTTCAATTTCATTCGATCAGACGTTGTCATGCTGAAAAAAATGACCGGCTGTCTTTCTTGTCTCGGCTAAAATAAATAAATAGATAAATAAATGAATGAATAAAAGACAAAATAAAAATAAAAAGTTTTTTTTGTTCTAATGAATGATTCGAACCAGTTGACTGTTTCAACTTTAATTATTTTTACTAGTTTATTGTTTTAAGTTTCTTGCGTTTTTTTTTTTTTTTTGTTTTTTGTTTTTTTTTTTCTTGTTTGAACTTTGTCAAATTTACCAATTCTGAACTTTTGAATTCTTTCTGTCTGTTTGCTTAGAACTTCCGGGTTTTTCTTTTATTGTTCGATTCATTCAATCTTTCTAATTATTTGACCAATTCAAAAAGCGACAAGTAAGATGCCCACGATATTAACCTGTAGGGTCCACAGAGATTACACGAATGAACTGAAATTGATCGATAAATCGATAAGAAAGGACTGATAAAAATGGATAGAAATATATGAGAGCTCTTATATACACACACACACACACACACATATATATATATATATATATATATATATATATAGAGAGAGAGAGAGAGAGAGAGAGAAATATATATATATATATATATATATATATATATATATATAAAAAACGACTGAATTAAATCGATATACAGACATAAAAGGAATGATACATATATATGTATATATATAAGTAAAAATAACGTTTGCGACTGTAGAGAAGGGGAAACCGACGTCTCCCTTTACAATAGCTACAACACTAGGGAGTAAGGAAGGGCGTTACTCCTTTCCTAGGATTGCTCCGCTTACCCTTGATACGTAACTTATAATGATGATTGTATAGAAAGCAGGTATCAAGTACCATTATTTCTATCTTTGATATGAATCGACTTGGGATAGAACCTTGGTCTCCCAGGCCATTGGCAAATGGTCTACCCACAATATATATATATATATATATATATATATATATATATATATATATATATAGTCATCCACACCCAGATCTGTTTCGTTGTATCAGAACTCATCAGTGTGGCTAGACAGTATCTTCCCGTAGCTGGGATCGAAACCCGGTTGACACAAACGCCAAGCCAAAGCTTCTAACCATTCAGCCACGAGGAGCCATTAGCTGTGAAGTAAATTTTAAACGGTTATGAATCACAATTACTATTGTTTACATACACCCGTTAAACGGCTACCAAGACTTCAATTCATATATGAAGAGGCTTGCAATAAACGTTACTGGCAACAAGATTACTTATATATATATATATATATATGAAGAAAAATTGACAACAAGTAATCCAAATAGAAAGGGGGTATTCATAGAGAAACAAAGTCGACACTATAGCGTTTCGGTTCCGGTGAACCATCATCAGGGCTATGAGGGGTTATATTACTGATGTTAAGTAAAGAAACGAACGCTGATTCATTGATCAAACGGCCCATTTTTCTTGTCATAAACAGCCGACTTTTCTGGTTATATATATATATATATATATATATATATATATATAAGGAAAATTAGTAGCTTGTGATATACGTTTTTTATATCTACCTAACTATCTCAGTTTTAGTTTCTTACTTATCTCAGTCATTTCATATCTATGTATCTATTCATTATATATATACATATATATATACGTTTTTTGTGTGTGGTTCTATCTCTATATATTTTGGTTCTATTTATTTTTGCTTATTACTATATATCATAACAATCTCGTGTCTATCAGTCTATCTATCTATATAACTTATTCTTTTCATATCTGTATATCTATCTATCTATCTATCTATCTGAAGAGTCTTCACGAAGTAGGGACTAACGTACTGGACTGCGACTGCGTAGTAATAGAGTTCGAACTCCAGTGGCAGTATTTCTTTCATTTTCAGGCTCGTCCTCTCAGGGAAAATTAAGAACTGTTTTACCCACTCCGCAGCAGTTATTGATCATATACTCCCATGACTGTTTCTCTCCAAAGATTCCTTTGACATTAGATATACCAATCTAAAATAAAATCAGACCACATTACTCAACTAAATAAATTACACTTCTTTTTTATATTTTCATTGGTTCTTCTAAACACTTTTTTATAGTTATATAATCGATCTTCAATCTATAACAATTAACATCCTTGACTATAAACATCATCATAATAAACCCTTCCAGACATAGCAAAGGCACAACCATCTCTGGTATGGGAAATTTATCGACCACTCAGTGAGAATATACTTCTCGAGAAAATAGCTGACAGTAGACAAACGCCTTTAATTCAGCAATTGCCACTTGACATACAGATCTATCAATCAAAAGCTTGACTCACGCCCAATGTCTGACCCAACTCATTAAAAGACCTAGATAAATCTGTTCTGATTACGAACCTCACAGCGTCTATTGACCCACGCCTTGACATTTCACACATCCCCACCACAGTCTTCTCAGTGAAAGACTTGATTGGCAAAGAATTACGAGACAGTTGTACTGATTTTTTTCCAGGGCGTAAACGAGATCGAAGGGAATCTTCTCCTCTGCCTAAAAAGATTTTGGATTTTAGTAAACGAGTCAGGGAAAATGTTTGACCCCTTTTGCCACCGCTGGTTAGGAATTTTGATTCGCTTGTCACGTATCATCCTCTTGTTGACTCATTGTCCTTCCGTTATCGAATAGTTGACCCAAGCATCTGTTTACTCACCAACCTGACTCTAATACATGGATAATATATCAAGAATACCCCGTGTTGTCCGATTTGAACTGATAAAAAATATTAGTTCTGTTTTCGGATTCTATTTTTTTTAATGACAAATCAACTATAGTGGGTTGTTTGATTCGAATACCGGGTGGAATGATGAAATTGTCGCCCTAGAAAAGACGACATGATTCCATTTCCGTTTAATGAAAACCGGTTTTCTTTTTTTGTTGCAGACCATCTACTAGTTGGCTAGTTGTGTACAAATTCCAAGAGCGATAGGAGCCTTCTACAGGGTGGAACGATAAAAGTGTCGCCCTAAAAAAGACGACATGATTCCATTTCCGTTTAATGAAAACCTTTTTTTTTTTTGTTGCAGACCATCTACTAGTTGGCTAGTTGTATACAAATTCCAAGAGCGATAGGAGCCTTCTACAGGGTGGAACGATAAAAGTGTCGCCCTAGAAAAGACGACATGATTCCATTTCTGTTCAATGAAAACCGGTTTTCTTTTTTTTTTTTTTTTTTTTTTTTGTTGCAGACCATCTACTAGTTGGCCAGTTGTGTACAAATTCCAAGAACTATAGGAGCCTTCTGCAGGGTGGAACGATAAAAGTGTCGCCCTAGAAAAGACGACATGATTCCATTTCCGTTTAATGAAAACCGGGTTTTTTTTTTTGTTGCAGACCATCTACTAGTTGGTCAGTTGTGTACAAATTCCCAGAGTGATAGGAGCCTTCTATCATGTCTGAAAGTGACACAATGTTCAACGAGTGAGATCGGAGATGCGCCGCGGTACAACCCATGCTCTCTACCGATCCAAGTTATGACAACAGGACCATTGCCAGCACTCTCAAAATGCAAATCCGGACGGCTCAACGCATCGGACGACCCTTTGGAGGTGGTGATTATTATTAGGTTTGGTCTTATGGCTGAGATTAGATGATCTGTCTGTATGTCAACGCTCCAAAGGAATTTGAGCATGTCATTTTCTAGGATAGGTGCTGGATTGTGCATTTACCATTTGTTTGTATGGTCAAATTTAAATTTCTTGCACATCTCCTAGTGGATCACCTTGCACACCCAGTCGTATCAAGTCTTATACCCCTTCTGTGCTAATTTGCTGCATTCACTTATGTGATTGATGGTGCCATCTCTGTCACTGCATAGCTCACATTTGCTATTTTGTTGCGTCTTATCTATTCTCGCTTTGACTTTTTCATAACAGTTTTAGTTGTTGGTTTTCCACTGGTGGCTAAGTGACTGCAAGTCTTTTCAAATTTCCAGGACTCTTCTTAGTATTCTCTCTGATCTTAACAATGTTCTAGTTCGGATTGTCTCCACTCGTCCTCTTACTTCCAAGCCAATTACGATTATATTACTCTTTGAGAGTTTTTCACATCAGCGCTAGTTTGAGTGACAAGTCTCCTCATGTCTCCAGGACTCTTCTCAGTATTCTGGCCGATCTCAATAATGCCGTAGTTTGAATGGTCCCCACTCGTCCTTTTCATTCCACGTCCTCCAGTCCCTTTATCAATCCTTTGGTGAGTGTACCAAGAGCACCAATTACAGTTGGTATAATCGTTTCACAGTTTTTTCAATTCCCAAGCAAAGTCCAAATACCTGTCTTTCTTTTTGTTTTCTTTCAGTTTTAGTTTGTGGTCAGCAAAGTCCACAATTATGAAAGACATCTTTTTTGTTGATTATTGATAGGTCTGGTCATTTGGCCACGATCTTTTGTATCTCAAAATCCCAGAGGAGATTCCTCTTTTCATTCTCCCGGATAGGTTCTGGATTGTGTATATACCATTTGTTCATATGTTTAAATTTTAATTTTTGCACAGTTCCCTGTCGATCACCTTTCCGACCCAGTCGTGTCTTGTCTTATACTTTTTCTGTGCTAGTTTGCTGCATTCGCTTATTATGTGAGTGACCGTTTCGTCTCTATCACCACATAAACAATATCTGCTGTTTTGTTGCGTCTAAACTATTCTTGCTTTGATATGGTTTTTCCTAATGGCGTTGTTTTGTGCTGCTATTAAGTGAGATTCAGTTTCACTCTTAAGGTTTCTCTTTGTAAGCCACATCCACGTTTTCTTATGAGAGAAGTCGTTTCTTAGTTGCTTAGATTGAAATGGCTAATCACGGAATATCACGGCCTAAACAATATTTCTATCTATCTATCTATCTATCTACTCTCACATCTATTTATCTATATCTATATTTTATGTATCTAAGTATGTCGTTATGTTCATATCTATCTATCTATCTATCTATACTTAGATGTATGTCTCTCCAGTCGACAAGGATTAGATTGCGCAGTCTGCATTGTCTTCTGAGAAATGAGCATTTAAAAAATAGTGTCCTGGGTATGACACGAAAGTGCATCTGACTGTGGGACAGCAGTTCCAGAGTTCTACTGGGTTTCACGTCTCTGTTCTTTGATTTTATACCCAAATCCACTTTTATATAGAATACTTTACATCTAAAGGTACAAACAACGAACCAAATAGACATTTCGTTACGGTTTCTTTGATCTTAATGGCATATAGACTTTTGTGGGTTATTAACAGCCAAAGCCATTCTTGTAGACTAATATTAGCTGTACTATTATTTAGCTAGGGAGGTCTGAGGTTACATACTTTTCCCGAGGGTATTAGTCCGAAAGTTAATCTAATACCGCGAATGAAATTCGAACTTGCTTACAATCAAATGGCGAACCAGTATGTTAGACACGATCGCACGGAGAACATCTTGTCTGAAATTTATCTGTTTAAAAACTTCAAATCATATGTGTGAGCAAAAAGTTAATCATCAAACTTTAGAACTTACAAAAATCTGCGCCCTCCGGTTGTAAAAATTTAAGTTTTCATTAATACAATATCATATTAAATTAGAAAGACTAATAAACTAAATAAGATCGTATATAAAAAGCTTACTCTTATTTTTATTAATGGTTGGTTGGTTGGGTTTTATGGCATATCAACCTTTGTAGGTTATGTAACACCAAATCTATGGGGGATGTCCTCGTGACGTAATGGTTAAAGCGATGGAGTGCGGAATCATAGTACGTGAGTTCGTACTCCAGTCGCGCTATTACGTTCACTTTCGGGCAAATACCCTTGGGAAAGGTATGAACCCCCTTATCCTCCAAGCTATGGGTTAAATAGTACCACTACTGTTCTTCTTGGAGAATGGCTTTGGCATTAAATAACCAACAAGGATTGATATACCATTAAACAAAGAAACCAAACCAAATCTATTTTTATGAAAATAGTTCTCTTTCAAACAATTTAGTTTAACAGAAGTACGTAGTTTAAATGTAAGTTCAGTTTAATGGTCAAAAACATTTCTATTTCAAACTATTCAGTTTAGTCCAGCAGTTCTAATTCAGCTAATTCAGTTTAGTATAAGTTCAGATTTTGTTTACACACAGTTAAATGTCAAAAGAGTTCTATATTAAACAAATCAGTTTAGTGTAAGTAGAGTTTCAATGTCATAAAACAGCTCCATTTCAAATAATTCATTTTAGTATACGAACGCTGTTTAAACGTAAATACAGTTTCATTGTCAAAAACATTTTTTTTTAAGCTATTCAGTTTATTCAATCAGTTCAGTTTAGCATAAATATGCCGTTCGTCCTATTTAACTCATTGATTGGGTCCTATCAGGTGCATCACGCCGGGTCATAGTGAACTTGAGAGCAATGGCAATGAAGGGGTGCTCTGCATTCCCCAAAGCTCCAGCATTACTGGAACCTCACCATCAGATTGTTTAGTATCATATCCAGGACACTTCTTTGGGGGGAAGGTCTTACCCCACTGCAGAGGTGCAGTCGGTGTATTCTACAGCGCCACCCGACTGGGTACTCTTTTTATTTAATCTTAATTGATTTCCTTATGAAATTAAAAATAGAATTGCTTTTAATACGTATGATTATAAACCAATAATATGATAAATAAATAACACATGTAATTATTTATTAAAACCCGGTTTTGTTTGTTCGCTTGTTTGGGTTTTATGGCATATCAACGTTTGTAGGTTATTTAATGCCAAATCGATTTTTATACAAATAAATAGTTATGGTTCAAACAATCCTTTTAAGTACACTGTTTATAAGTCAAAAACATTTCTATTTCAAGCTATTCAGTTTAGTCAAACAGTTCTGATTCAACCAATTCAGTTTAGTATAAGTATATTTTTGTTTAGACTCAGTTAAATCAATTCTATTTCAAACAATTCAGTTTAACGTAAGAACAGTTTCAATGTTCAAAGAATTCATATTAGCATACAAAACAGTACTATTTCTTACAATTCAGTTTAGCATAAGTTCACAGTTTAGATCTATTTGACCCATAAATAGGACCCTATCAGGTGCTACCACTCCAGGGCAGAGTGGACCTGGGAGTGATGTTAATGAAGGGGTTCTCCGCATTCTCCAATGTTCAAGCATTACTGGATCTTCACCATCAGATTGTTTAGTGTCATATCTAGGACACTCCTTGGGGGGAGGTTTACCTCTCTGCAGAAACACAGTCGACAGGGCAAAAGCCCAGTTTTGTAAAAAAACAATATTTAAATTATTCACACCGTATACTATTCTATTTTTAGCGATATATATTTTACACATTGCATGATTTTAACGGTATTAATTCCATATTTTCGCTCCCCATGGTTTTTTGGGGACCCAGCTGGCGTTTGCTCCAGGTGGGTATTATTTAGTTGAATCTCCTCATCCCAGGGTGTCATCCCATCAGGAAATAACTGTGTTCATTATTTTGCACCCGAGGCGTACAAAATAATGACTGCCGACGGGACCTGGTAATTTTTGTAACAGTCTTGCATGAGTCTAAATTCTTGCGGGATTCTGTTCTGTAAAATGACCCTGTGTCATATCCTGGTATATAGGGAAATCAGTTAAATACCCATAGATATCACAGTATTCCACCCTGGTTTTTCCATGTTATTTTGATCTACTAGTCCACGGGCCCCTCCTTCCAAGCAATATCTGCTTCGCTGAGCTACGTTCATCGCTCTGCGTTTGAGATCGATGGATGAAGCATTTTTTGTGTCGGTCACACGTAAATCTCGGTTCGTGCTTGCCTTCGTCCATCCCACATTAAAATGTCCTTGTCTCAAATCCTGAATTGGTGGCAAGTTAATTAAAAACTTTATTCTTACGGTTATCTTTTCTGGTTTTCCTGTGTTCACATCGAGTGGGCGTTTTTTTACTCAATGCCAGGTGCCAAGGGCCCTTCCTCCCAGGGAATACCTGCTTGGCTGAGCTGAATACATAACTTGACAGTTAATGCCCCCCGCTAAATAATGAAATGCCGACCGGATCAATTTTTTTTTTCTGACAGCTGCGTAGGAATCTCGATTTGTGCATTTCCTCCACCTAGTACGAAATGCCGTTGCGTCAAATCTTGGTGGAAAATCAGGTAAATATCGAATTCTTCATGCGCACCCCACACTAGGTTTTCTGGATATGATCCTGTATTCGTGACAGATGGGTGATCTCAAGCTGATATCCAGGTCCCAGGGGGCCATTCACTCAGGCAATACATTCTAAGCCGAGCAAAATTCCTTGCATGGTGCCTGAGGCACCGTAAAATATGAAATATCAACGATAACATAAATATTTTGTAATGGCGGCGCAACAGCTTCGATTCTCTTAAAACTATGTCAATTCAGACTCAGTGTGAGTTTATCAATTGGCGCCTGAGGCGACCTTAAGTTAAGCATGCCGAAAAAATCAATAGCGTTTTCAGCCAGCCGCAAAGAATAGAAAAAAAAATTAAATCAAAAATAATTATCACAAATATGCAGAAACCTGACAGGAAGAAAGGTTAGGCATGCGCACCTGACAGGAAGAAAGGTGAGGCATGCGTAAAGAAAAGGAACCGTCTCGACAAAAGAAAGAATTTCGTGCTCTTTTAGCTGGGACCAGCGGAATGACAACTAAATCGTTCTTGTTATTTGGTGGAAGGCGCCATGCGTCTGTCTCTAGACGACACGTTGGCTAATCTTTCCTCTAGTAGCAGCTGCCTCTTTTACTAACAACCCATGACTAAAAACACCGAATAAATAACTCGTCAGAATCACAATTAAGACACCATACAACTGAAAACACCTGGTTTAGAAACATCTCCCAAAAGTGTCTTATACATTGTTAACGCTTTAAATACCAAATTTGGACATATATACCCAAGAATAACTAACACATTTTAACACCTTAACTAGCAGATACAGCCATTTCATTTGTATTCAGGAAGAATTTCTTTACTCACTGAATGGTCGCTGGACCAAGAAATAAAGGCAAAATATAAAAGATATCTTCGTCTCCTATCTTTTACTATCTTCTTCTTTCATATAATTCCTTTACAGCCTTCATATTCAAGAAGCGAGATAACGTGGGGTAAGAATAGAATAACCAAGAATGGAGTCAAATATCAAGCAACAACATGAATTACCTTGGAAAGTCTCAGTTGGTACAAAGCCCCTAACTATAAAATGATTCTTTGTCAAATCAATCTTGGAGGGAAAACACAAATATACTCTTTTAACAATATAGGTTAGTTTGAGCAAAACTTACTCCTGCTAGACCATCATAAAGACATTGTCAATAAAGAGTATACCGATTGAGATTTTAAAAGATATTGATAATATAATGTGGTATATATCCGGGGTGCAGTGGTTAACATGTTGGACATTCTAGAAAGCGAATCCCAACTCTATTCGCGCAATTTATTTAATTTTTGAACTATCACACTTACGAAACGCATGTAACCCCTAACACACCAGCTATGGGTTGAATTGTACCAATATCGTCCTTCTAGTTTCTTACCGCATTAAATAACCCAAGAGTGTTGATAAGCCTTAACACAAAGAAATCGAATCAGACAACTTCTAGTAATTTCAGCAACCCTCGTTTAAATGATTTCAAATTTTAACTAAAATTATAATGCTTTTCCTTTCCAATGAATGACATTTCTCTATTTGACAAAAAGAAAAAAAAGAAAACAACAATAAAGATACTATTAAACCTAACTCTTTTTGGTTGTGAACACTGGTAGTGTAGTGGGTAACGTGCTAGACTTCCATATCTGGCTATACGTGTTCAAACTTCAATCGTTTTTCTAAGTTCACTTTCTTACTAATACCATTGGGAAAATTATAACTGCCTCTTTCTTGCCAGCTATTGGTTGATTAGGAGTATTTCTGTTTTTCTCAAGGATGGTTTTGGCATTAAACAACTCAAGAAATATGATACGCCATGAGACAAAAACAAAAACAAAACCTAACCTTTCTTCCGTAGTGTAATGGTTATCACGCTCGCTTCAATCACGAAATCCATCATTTCGATTCCCATCACTAATACCCCTAAACGTATTTTATGACTAATACAACTGCTTTGTGACATTTGACATGGATTTTCGGTTCGTTCCTAGTGACCCCGTGTGCTTTGGTAAGCTGTCGAATTTTGATTAGTAAACAGGAAGATGACGGCGCGTCAGGGCACTCCGGTTGAACAGGTGTGTAATCGGAAAGGGGATCACGTGATGAGAACAGCGCGCTCAGTTTTAGACAGAGTACAAGAGAATCGCAGTCGAGCGAAGGACACGCAGCCGATCAGAATCGTCTCTGACGCGCTTGCAAGAGAGTGCAATCATTGGCACCCCCTAATTCCTGGAAGAAGATATGGGGAAAAAGAAGTCCTCTCTCCGAGATATGTCTCTCCATCTATCTTTCAGAAAAACATCAAACAATGGGCCCCTTATGAGAATAAAATGAGTGATATATTTTCATAAAGAAGTGTTTCGTTCGTTCATTAAAGTTCGTCATTATGTTTGATTATGTTTGATTATGTTTCCGCTTGTATTTGTATGTGGGTATACAACACAACGTTAATATATATATTATTCTTTATTTAACTTTGACTGATAAACCAACTTTGCAGGCAGGTTCTTGAAATGACCGACTGCATTCTCTGCAGGGGTGTGATCCTATTTACCCAACCCCTCCGCTCGGGCAGGATATGACACAAGGTCAATTTTTAAGCGGAGTTTAACAGGTTTGAATTCAGAGTTTTCTTTCTCTTAGACTAGTTGCCTAACCAAGGCAGAAGAACCTAGTCTGTCCTAGCTGGAGGGAGAATAATTGGATTCATACCTTTCCCAAGGGTATTGGTGCTATGTGAAATGCAATCAGTCTCGTCAAGGATTTGAACTCGTGTCGCCGTGTTCATTTCCTACGACGATAACAATTACACAACGGGCACCTACAGGGGTGTGATAGTACCTTCAAAAGTGGTGTCAGGCGTATGTTATTAACAGAATCCGTTGTGAAGGTTCCGATCTTGAAGTTAGAGAAGTCGTCAGGTTTGAATAGCCGATAAGTCCTTCAGAATTGATAGAATTAGAAACTCTCAAACCATCCGTTTGGGGGTTTATTTATCAATTTATTTATTTATCCATTTTATTTCTTCTTTATTTCATAAGTAGTGATACAAAAATAATTCTCCTTCTTTATTGGCACGGAAATCGTTCAGTACAATACACCGCGTGGTGTAATGGTTAAAGCGATGGACTACGGAATCATAGTAAGTTCGTACTCCAGTCGCGCTATTACGTTCACTTTCGGACAAATATACTTGGGAAAGGTAGGAACCCCCTTTTCCTCCCAGCTATGGGTTAAATAGTACCACTACTCTTCTTCTAGGAGAATGGCTTTTGCATTAAATAACCTACAAAGACTGATATGCCAATAAATTTCCAGATGGTAATTTACACGACACAGTTTATTTCTGTCGTTAAAGCAAATCTTTTAGAACATAACCTAGCCTAACAGCAGAAATAAAAATGTGCTATTTTACTGGGTATACATCTATCCCCAACAAACTGTGGAAAACTGCCAGAGAACACCTTATAGTACCAAAATTTTCAAAAAAGTTGGAGTTCAAAACTGAGGATCAAAAGTCAAAGCGCAGAGGGTAGTCGGTTGTATAAGGTAAATTAAGAAAGACTGAAACAATCTTAGAAAACAGCAGAAAAAACGCGAATATATATATATATATATATATATAGGAGTCCTCAGGAAAAATAATGTTGAGTACTCAAGTTTTTATATAAAGATGATAGCAATTAAGTAGACTGTATCTGGACTCAAGCAAAAGAATTCAGAAAAATATCATAAAATGTTAGGTATGAAATAAAGCAAGGAAAGTTCTTGGAGTTTCACGAAACAGATTTTAATCTGACCTTCTGGGATATATATATATATATATATATATTGGAAAGTTGATTCAGTTTAAGATTAAAACATTAACTTTAAAATTCTATCTATTTACCTCAATATATATGAAGACTTTTAACGTAAATCCCTGAAGCTTTAACTAAACTAAATTACAAATACTAGGATGTTAAAATGAAGTTAACCACCATCTCGATCTATTCACCTACCAAACGAAGCTATGAACTCAATGTCTACCTTTGTACAAATGTTTACAAATTTTCCGAAACTTTTTCTCATGAGACTCTAATTAGTTTAAACCAAAGAGCAACTTTAACAGTCCTAACATGGAATGAGATCTGATTTATGTAAATGAATTTATCTATTAGAGTTGGTAATCCAATGGCGTAGTTTTCATATACTGCAGCGTATATATATATATATATATATATATATATATATACAGGATCATTAAATAAGTTTCCAGACTTTTTTCGTATGGGCACTTTTATTGATAGTACACGCATGAAACTCTAGTCCCCTTCGAAGTAATCTCATCCGGCTGCAATACACTTGTACTATTGCAACAACTTCGGGAAGGCCCCATTGAAGTTCTTTTGTGTGAGCGTGTCAATCCCCTTCGTCACAGCCTCTTTCATCTCCTCAATTGTCTCATACCGACAGCCTCTGAGCTTAGGAAAAAAACAAAAGTCACAGGGAGCAAGGTCTGGACTATAAGGAGGGTGAGGAACTATCTTTATGACCATCTTGGTCAAATAGTCTGAGACAACGATGGAGTTGTGTACTGGTGCATTGTCCTGCTGGAAATGCCACTGACCTGATTTGAAGAGTGCTGGCCTCTTCAGACGGAATCTCTTCCTGGACTCCCTTCAAACCTTAACATAGTAACCCTAACCCAAACTCTTTGGCCAATCGACTCAGGTGTATTGATTTTCTTACTCCTCCAACACCTCTCATCATCCATCACATACTCCATGCCTTCCGTATATATATATATATATATATATGCTGCATGGACTGGCACGTCGCAACCGATTTCAAATTTCATATTTCCATCTGAAATAGCGCTACCGACAAAGCGTCCAGATATTGTCATTTGGTCCGGTAAAGCAAAAAAAGTATTTGTTATTGAGTTAACGGTCCCTTTTGAAGAAAATTTCGACGGAGCACATCAGCGTAAGTTGGAAAAATATGAGGATCTGCAAGAACAATGTATCAGAAGGGGCTTGATAACAAATGTATTTCCTATCAAAGTCGGATGCAGAGGTTTTATTGCCAACTCAACCTCAACTTTCTCGACAAATCTTGGACTTCCTCCAAGAGACAAGGACAAATACATGGAAAAGATCCAAGATAAGGCCCTAACTGCATCGGCGTAGATAAGGCAATCCCACAGAGCGACAACAATCAGACAAAGTCTGGTGGTGTCGTGAGATACTGCTGGGGCGCTCTGGGCTAGTGGTAATGATGCTTCGGCCCCGAAACCATGCCAGAACCCAGAGTCAACATCCGATGAAGGCTTTGTTAGAAGCAATGCTGTTGTACAAACATCAGTTATTGTATGATACCTATTGGCCCAGCGGTTAGAGTGTTTGCCAATGGCCCGGGAGACCTGGGTTCAATCCCAGGTCGAGTCATACCAAAGACTTTAAAAATGGAACTTGATACCACCTTGCTTAACATTCAGCATTATAAGGTACGGTTCAAGGGTAAAGTGGAGCAATCCTGGGAATGGAGTAGCGCCCTCCCCTACACCTTGGTGTAGTAGCTATCGAAAAGGGAGCCTTCGGGTCACCCTCGACTATGGTCGCTAACTTTACTTTTATGTATGCATGTATAATAGTATATAAGTTTCAGATATTTGAAACAATCTGGACCAATGGGAAAAAGTGGCTTCAGATAGAAGTAATTGGCGGAAACTGATTCACAAAAGCATAGAATCTTTTACGCTATCGGAAACGGAAGTGGTCTATTCAGAAGAAGACCGGAAGTGGTCTATTCAGAATAAGTCGTAACCGTTAATTCCTTCGCTGAAGTGCTCAGCCCTCCGAGGGGAGTGTATAGTCTTCCACGGACAGACTGTTTTGTTGTATCACAACTTATCAGAGTGGCAAGACACATGGGACGCTTTTTGTGGGGGGTGGGGGTGAGTGTCTGTGTGCGTGTGTGTGACGGATAAAGAGGAAAATGAATGAATACGTATCCAATAAATAAATTTATAATTTCTATTACATTCAATTTACTTAATTTTAACTGAAAAAAAAATTCTTGTGAGCACATATAATATGGATTAGAGCATATATATTTTTCCAAGTATAGGAGTATCATCGTGGTTCAATGGTTAACGCACTGGGCTGCGGAATCGTAGTAAGTAAGTTCGAACTATTACGTTCACTTTCGGACAAATACCATTGGGAGAAGTATCAACGCCCTTATCCTTCCGGCTATGGGTTAAATAGTAGCCCAACTGTTCTAGAATGATGGATTTGGCTTTATATAACCAAAAAGGTTTATATGACTTTAAACTAATAAACCGCGCCAATATAAATTAATATAGTTAATTGCCATGATGGATGGGGCTGTAGAATATACAGACGGCTTCTCTGCAGACGGGTAAGACCCCTCCAAAATTATTTATTTTCGAACGGACTATAGGCAAAAAAAAAGAATATTTAGGAAACAATTTTATTGTACAATGAAGGTGAAACTCTTACATTTATTGGCCAATCGGCTGGGGCTGTAGTGTACCAATGAGTGTCCTGTTTATGACATTAAATAATCCGATGGTGAGGTTCCAGTCATGCTAGAGCTTTGGTGAATGTGGAGTAGTGTTATATACTCATTTGCCGTATCATAACGACTCAGTAATAGAGACAGACTCACGATGATAAATGACGCAGGAATAAAGGACGCAGGAAGGAACGAAGCAGGAAGACTTCTTTACAATTATATTTACCTCTCAATTTATTGCAAGGGTTCGAAAGGGTTGTTGAAGGTTTGCATGTGAGAGGGTGCTGGTGACCGAACATAAACTTCATATTTTGACCCCACTGTTATGACCGTCACGTTGTGTCTTTCTTGTTCTCCTGATGTTGGGGTCTACTCCATCGGGGCTTTCCGAGGGCCCCCTCGGTCGGGTGTGGCCTTCCCTACCACATCTGGTCTCTGGCTGTCTGGAATTCTACTGGCAACTGCTTTGGCACCCAACTCAACTCAATTATATAATAATTCAACGCCCACACGATCGCCCACTGGATCTTTGAAATCGAATGTTTAATCGTCATCAAGCGGAAATAACTGTCATGCAGTTCAGAGGTTACTCTCTTCCGGTGCATCACTGTAGTGGCACAATGGGACCTTCACCTTGTTCTATATCATAAGCCTTAATCTGCCCACGCGATCTCTTTCGATTACTGGCCATTGGAATGTGTCAATTCCTTCCGGTGTATCACCTTGGAATAGCATTTTTAGGCCGGGGCGAGGGTCAAAATATAACAGTAGCTCTTCATTGCCATCGCCCCCAGGTCCACAATGGCCTGGAGAGGTAGCACCCGGATAAGGATCGTATCTATGGGTTAAATAGAACTAAATCGTTGTTTCTCGAGTTTACTGTTTTTTTGCCTTTAAACTGTGTACTTATGCTAAACTGAATTGTTTAAAATAGAACTCTTTTGACATCTAACCTATGTAATTATGCTAAACTGAATTATCTGAAATAAAACTGTTTTGACATTAACTAAATGGACTTGGCATTAAATAACCTACAAAGGTTGATAGGCCATTAAAGCCAAACAAACAAACCGTAGTAGTGGAGTGCGACCAGAAAACTCCCTTTTCAATAGCTACTACACCGAGGTGTAAAGGAGGGCGCTACTCCTTTCCCAGGATTTTTACACTTTACACTTGATACATACCTTATATTGCTGAGTGTTAAGCAAAGACGTATCAAGTACCATGTTAAAGTATTTAGTATGACGCGACCTGGGATTGAACCCAGGTCTACTGGTCCATTGGCGAAAACAAACAATAATAGAATTAAAAATTTGTGCTGTGTAGCAGTAATTGTTTGCTTTCAATAAATGGACATATTTTGTGCGGGTGATAATTTTTTCTGCAAGTATGTAAGAGAGAACTCTTTATGCATTAATAAATATGTATATGAAATATCCCCGATAATATATTTAGCAGGAAACAGGAAAAGTTTTAGCACAAAATATAAAATGCAAACAGCATACATTTAAGGAAGAATTAAAATAGTTGAAGGAAATTCATTCTTTAAGAAAAAAGAATGTAGATGTTCACTCAAAAAAAAACAAAAAAAAAAAACAAACCCGAATTGTTTTTGAGTAAGTAACTATTAATTACTTTCTGTTAGTTAAGTAAGTGTAGATAATAGATATAGTGTTGCTCAGTCGGCTAGGGCTGTAGAATACACTGAGTCTTTCTGTGCAGAGGGGCAAGTTTTGGTCACCAATTGTTGTCACTCTATGGGATCGCCATATCTACGCTGATGCAGTTAGAGCCTTATCTTAGAGCTTTTCCTTGTATTTCCTCTTGTCTGATGGAGGAAGTCCAAGGTTAGTCAAGAAAACGGAGGTTGAGTTGGCAATAAAACCTCTGCATCCGACTTTGATAGGAAATACATTTGTTATACAGCCCTCCCTGACACATTGTTCTTGCAGATCCTCAATTTTTTCCGACTTACATTGATGTGCCCAGTCAAAATTTTCTTCAAAAAGGGACCGTTAACTCAATAACGAATTGTTATTATTATTAATATTTTGTTTTTTTTTTTTTTGCTTTACCGGACCAAATGACAATATCTGGACGCTTTGTCGTTAGCGCTATTTCAGTTGGAAATATGAAGTTATGTTTTAAATCGGTTGCGACATGCCAGTCCGTTCAGCATATATATATATATATATATATATATATATATATATATATATATAATAGATAAATTCATTTACATAAATCAGATCTCATTCCATGTTAGGACTGTGAAAGCTGATCTTTGGATTAAACTAATTAGAGTGTCATGAGAAAAAAATTCGGAAAATTGTAAACATTTCTTCAAAAGTATACTCCCCCAACGAGTGTCTAAATAATCTGATAGTGAGGCTTCAGGAATGCTGTAGCTTTAGGGATTGCGGAGTTTTCATTGCCATTGCTCCCAGATCCACTCTGTCCCGGAGTGGCAGCACCTGATAGCCCTATCTATGGTCGTATAGAACTAAATTGCGTATTTATACTAAACTGAATTGTTTGAGATGCGACTTTTTTGACATTTATTTTGAGTAGTTATGCTAAACTGAATCGTATGAACTAGAACTGTTTTTGCATGCTAAACTGCATTGTTTGAAATAAAACTATTTACAATAATAAAAATAGATTTGGCAGTAAGACCCTACAATGGTTAATGTGCCATAAAACTAAACCAAACCAAACCAAACCAACTATACCATTTCTAACAATTGCTAAAATAGACAGACTGGGTTCTTTCGCCTTGATATGACATACGATCTTGGAAATGGAAAACTGATTCATTGATCAAACCGCCAACTTTTTCTAGTCATAAACAGCCAACATTTTCTTGTTATACAAATTTTCCACAGTTTTTATATATTCTTTTACACTTTTTACACATCCATCGTTAACTTAACACCACTATTATAACCCCCATAGCCCTGAAGATGGTTCAGTTGAACCGAAACGGAATAGTGTCGACTTTGTTTCTCAATATATCTTTCCTTCTAATTGTATTACCTTGTTATCAATTTTTCTTCAGAAACTGTCGGATTACAATCCATTATTTTCTCATATATATATATATATATATATATATATATATATATATATATATATATATATATATATATCCCTTTTAAGAATATTTTCTAACAGATTGATATGAGCCAGACAAAACCAGTCGTTCACATTTTTTTAACAATAAACATGCCAACAATTTTCCGTAAACTTATATGTCTTCCTTGCGATTGATGCATATATATATATATATATATATATATATATATATATATATATATATATATAAATATATTCTGGTGTTACTTGGAGGGATTCCCTTTACTGTCACTCCTTATCGTCCATCTCATTTTTAGTAGGTAACCCGGGTAGCATCAACTGTTTGCACAGAGAAGATGAATGTAAAACTTTACAGGTCAGCCATCGTTGGCGTAATTATAAGCTGGGATCCACAGACGATCTTCAAAAATGTAGTGAGTCTCACTATCATAGAATACTTCACTTCTGTCACCCCTCAGTTATATTACGCAAGATTACACCAATGCTGAGAACATAGAATCGTATTCCAACATTCTTCAAAGGGAAAAAAAGACTGCATGTATAGACAATCACTATTTGAAGTACTTACTTTTTACCTGGGATAAATAAACTAACTCAACTTTCGGCAGTTTAGAATAAGCAGAATCATGAATCAATTCATGAACTCCATCTGATTGGAACAGGCAGAGAAGTTAAATAAAAGTTAAGGCTCCTTGTTAATTAAACGTCGTACGTTGAATCTCAATGTCCGGTATTTTTTACTTGATGATATAAACATTATTGAAACTGTATCTGTTCATCTTCCTTGGTGTAATTGTTATCGTCATAGGAAATGGACACGGCGACACGAGTTCAAATCCTGGACGAGACTGATTGCATTTCACATAGCACTAATACCCTTGGGAAAGGTATGAATCCAATTATTCTCCCTCTATCTATGGGTAAATAGTAGGGCAGACTACGTTCTTCAGCCTTGGTGAGGCAACTAGTCTAGGAGAAGGAAAACTCTGAATTGAAACCTGTTAAACTTCGCTTAAAATATTGACCTTGTGTCATATCCTGCCCGAGCGGAGGGGTTGGGTAAATATGATCTTCCTTGAGATGAGAATTTGATTCTATCTTGTATTTAGAGAATGCACGCCAAGTTAAAAAATAAGTAGCATGACTTTTGTATAACTCCGTTCGCAATAGATACGTGTTCTATCATTATGATTTTTGTAATTTTCAATCTGTTATGAAACTTTATTCCTCACACTTATATTTTTTTAAGTCTTTACTTTTGTCCCCACCGATCACACTACGAGGGTCATCCGATAAGTTTCCATACATTTTTCGTATGGGCACTTTTATTGATAGTACACACATGAAACTCAAGTCCATTTCGAAGTAGTCTTCTCCGGCTGCAATACACTTGTTGTACAGTTGTAACAACTTCGGAACGCCCCATTGAAGTTTTTTGTGTGAGCGTGTCAATCCCCTTCGTCACAGCCCCTTTCATCTCCTCAATTGTCTCATAACGGCAGCCTCTGAGCTTAGGGAATAACCAAATGTCACAGAGAGTGAGGTCTGGACTCTCTGCCTTCCTTGAATCTCTTATTCCACTCAAAAACTGAGGCTCGATTCATGCAAGATCTCCAAAAGCAGTCTGAAGTATTCCATTCATTTCTCTGGCATTTTTCCAAGTTTAAAACAGAATTTTATGGCATATCGTTCTTCTAAATTGTCCTCACGTCCAGATTGCATTTTTGAAATTCACAAGCTGTGACAATCAGGCTTTAGTAGGGTGTATTCCAATTGCTGCTGTAGCTGTTGATTTGAACTTGAAATCATAGAAATTGGTCAGTCAACTCATAAGATGTATCGCAATAACATACTGAATTTTCAAGAGTCTACGACAATTTTAAATGCCCCTACGAAAAAAGTCTGGAAACTTATCGTATGCACCTCGTATAATAAGAATACATTGTATAAGAACCTTAATGTATTCTTTAGAAGTACAGGGGTCACCAAAATCCTAATTTCACGATATCAGGATTTTTACAGTACATTGAAAATCCAAAATACGATGGAAATGATAGGTTTACGCGTATACATCTTCATATAACATGAAACAAACGTGAACTGTTGAGCTGTTAGATATATTCAAGTCATCGTTCAGCCTTCTTCAAAGGAAAATTGAGCAACATTCAGTCGCTTTTCCAAAGTCTACGTGAGTTTGGAAAGAGAACGGTGGAAGAAAAAGAAAAAAAAAGTCATATCAGTGGTTTGGTTTCTTGGTTTAATGCCATATCAACCTTCATGAATTATTTAATGCCAAATTCATCCTTGGGCCGTAGTTTTACTATTTATCTTATTTTAAGGAGAGAAGGGAGTTAATATATTTCCATAGGGTATCAGGGAATTAGTCCAAAAGTGAACGTATTATAACGAGAGGATTCCAAACTCGCATTCAACGATGTGAAAGCCCAGTGCGTTAGACATTAGTCTTTGAGGATTCACCAGAATGGTAATGTATTGGATAATGAACTTTGACAGAGAAGTCAATCAGTGATTTCTGGGACGGGATGTTCCAGCGGTATGAATAGGAAAACACATTGCTTTGGTTGACAAGCGGAAGCAGATCACATGACTCACAAGCCGGATGAACGTTTAGATGTTATGAAATTCTATATACTCACAGTCACAGAGTCACGATCTGTCACGGCCAGAAAAGGGAAGGGAGCCAGTAGCCCTCCTGGCGTAACCCGTTTTAAAATATCTGATCAAGTAAGCAAACGCTTAAGGCCCTGAATATGGAATCACAAAGTGGGTTAAGAAAAGGTCAATATAGCAGTCCTTCGTTGTGTCAGTGACCTCCGTCTCCCTATCTCTCTCATAAACCCTCAAAAGTTTCTACCTTTTGAGAAATGATACAGATATATATATGTATATTCATATAAAAAGTGTTATGCCCCTTTTTTTATGGCCCATCATTCGTTACGGCTACACGAAAAATGTGCGTAATACTTATGATTTGACAAAGACTTCAAAAATCAAAATATATAATCTGATAAATGGTTAAACAGTAAAGAAAGGTTCTTTGAGTCCAGGTTATAAGAATATCCGTGCAGCTTAAAAATGTCTCTTTAGAAAGAGACTATTGTATATAAGCACTTCCAATGTTTTATTGGCGACAATACATTGTGACCTGTCTACAAGTGAATGTTTCTCTGTTAGTATTATGTCACACAGTCTGAAGACAACATTGTCGGTAGAATATTTCTGGAGGTGATGCCGTCATTATTATTTTCATAAATTCCCTGCGGATCAACCTTTGTCATGCAACGCTTGAAACTTATTCTAACTATGGTGATTTCAATCCTTACTTGATACCTTACACTTGAGCTAAGTAGATATCAATGTTTCGTTTAAGATTCTTGTTTGAATTGACAAAAGAAACCAGGTAATTTATACGCTTAAGTGGGAAATCGTGTATGACATTGCCAGACTGACCTATCACCTATGAACTTGATCCCGTGAGTTTTTATGTCATGGAAATTCAGTTTTCTGGCAAGAGCGAATGACACTAGGAACCCATCTTGGTTGTCTGTATCCCACAATACAGAGAAACATGAACAAACATACACACTCATATACAGAGAACTAATCTACATTTTTCTAAACAATAAGAGCCATCATTTATAAATAGAGACTATTGCTAAATATTTCAGCGGGCAAATAAATACTAGTGCTGCTTGGTAGACCGAACAAACAGGAAAAAGGAAAGAAATATTAAATGGACACGATCTGTTTAAACTATTCAAATCAGTAGCTTTTGAAGCCACTATATGAGCCAATAGATTAATACTAAGAATACTTCATTTGATGATTGATACAAACAAGTTTATATATATATACCGGACATTGGCCTAGCGGTTAGAGTGTTCGCCAATGGCCCGGGAGACCTGGGTTCAATCCCAGGTCGAGTCATACCAAAGACTCAAAAATGGTACTTGATGCCTCCTTGCTTAATACTCAGCATTAAAAGGTACGGATCAAGGGTAAAGTGGAGCAATCCAGCGAAAGGAGTAGCGCCCTTCCCTACACCTTGGTGTAGTAGCTATCGAAAAGGGAGCCTTCGGGTCACCCTCGACTATGGTCGCCAACTTTACTTTTATATATATATATATATATATATATACTTGTTCGTTAGTTGTCTAAATTTCTGAGACAAAGCTTGTTGATTTTTATCATTAAGGTTTTTCAGACTATAGTCTTCATCGTTATTGTTATTTCCACAACGTTTCGGCCGATATGTCCTCCGGGAACCTTCACGGAACTTCTGCTGGACACATGGCGTAACGGTTATAGGCGTTGGTTCCCTGAGCTTCTAAGGAGACAATCATCTGAAGGTTGCAGGTTCAATCCTCACTACAGGCGAGTAATATACAGGAATACTTTACACTTATACCCGGTTATGGCTAACGGAATCAGAACAGGCGATCCCCGTGATTTCAATAAAGGACGTAGTTCGAAGTTCCGTGTAGGTTCCCGAGTTCGACAAACACCTGAAGAAGGCCGGAGGACATATCGGCCGAAACGTTGTGGAAATAACAATAAAGATGAAGAAAATTGTCCGAAAAACCTTAATGATAAAAATACTTGTTCGTAATAATAAAATATCTCTCTCTCTCTCTCTATATATATATATATATATATATAGTTTTGAAATCCTTTTAAAATGTTTTCAAAAGTGAAATAAATTTAATTTTGAAAACATTCATTAATTTTGTATTAAATAGCCGTGCGTTGTGCTCTCATTCTTTGGATATTTATAGTCCTTATTTACATTATATATATATATATATATATATATATATATATATATCAGGTAAAGAAGCGATGCCATAGCTAATGAGGATATTCCGAGACGTGGTTATTGCTAGTCGAAAACTATATATATATATATATATATATAGTGGGTATTATTCGGTTCAGTTAAACCAGAGTTGGGAGTATTTCCTTCAGGACAAGAAAATCTTTTTAACTTCCTTCCTCCCCCTTTCCCTGTGTCTATTCTGTTTTATTTATCCATTAGATCCGAAGAAGTCCTGTTATATTTTTCTTCGTGATTTTGGTTCACACCAGAAAGGAAAAACAGGGTGGAAATAAATTTATAATCCTGAAATAACCGATCTTTGTTTTTTTCTTTAAAGAAAGTATATACATATATATATATAAATATATATATATCCATATATATATATATATATATATAGGGGAGTGGCGCCCCAGCTCATTGGCCTCGTGGATAGAGTGTTAACCAATGGTCCGGGTCCCAGGGTTCAATCCCCGGTCAAATCATATCAAAGACTTAACACTGAGAATTATAAGGTACGTATCAAGGTTAAAGAAAAGAGAAAGGAGTAGCACCCTCCCTACACGACGGTGCAGTAGGTATTGAAAAGGGAACTTTGGAGTCACCCTCGACTACAGTCGCCAACTTTTATATATATATTTATCGTGGGGCGGGTAATCGTTACCGCCGTACAGTACAACCAGTCTAGGAGAAGGAAAACTCTGAATCCAAACCTGTTAAAGTTCGCTTAAATTTGTCTGTCTGCGCGTGCGGAGGTATATATATATATATATATATATATATATATATATATATATAATCAACAAATGAGAAAATATTCAAAGAGAATGGTAAGATATATATATATATATAGATGCCCTTAAAAATAGCGGTTTTAGGAAGAGTTTATGTATTTAGAAGAAAATATACCCAATGATATTAATAAAAAAAAATTAGAAGTACGATCTTAGAAATAGAAAAAGAAAAACTATATGGTTTAACCCCCCTTTTTGTAGACGAGCTTGCATAAATGTAGGTTAATATTTTTTTTGAAACTGATTGATAAGCACTTTAAACATGAAAATATACAACATAAAATATTTAATAGAAAAACGTTAAGAATTAGTTACTCCTGCATGGAAAATATTTTTCAAATAATCAATAATCATAATAAAGAGATAATTAAGGAATTTCATGATAATAATAATAATAGTAAACAAAACGAATGTAATTGTAAAACTCAAAATGATTGTCCTATGAATGGATTATGTAACTTAAATAATGTAGTATATTAAGGAATTATTTACCCAAAAGAGAATATTAATGATAGAAATTTTTATATTGGAATTTCCTCCACGAAATGGAAAATTAGATACGCCAATTACAAATATTCTTTCTCCCATGAACATCTGAAACATCAAACTGCTCTATCTAAGCATTTTTGGAGTTTGAAAAATAAAGGTTTAACCCCTGAGTTTCAGTGGTCCATATTAAAAAGGTTAAATACTTCAAAATGTTTCGATAGGAGATTTAATCTGTGTTTGGAAGAGGGAATACAGATATTACTTTACCAAGAGCCTGAAAAATTATTAAATAAGAGATGTGACTTAATAGCTAGGTGTAGACATAGGGCTAAATTTAAACTATAGAAAAATTAACATAAATAGTGTTTTTTAAAAAAACAGGATTAAATTGAGAATTAATGTAAATGAATTAAAATAAAATAAAATAAAAGATAAAAATTGTGGAAAAAAACATATCATATATACGTACTAATCATTAAAAGTGTAACTGATTTAATAAGCTCAAAAATAAACTTGATTTTTAAAAAAAGTTAAAATTAATTAAATCTTGAAATTAATTTAATATAATTATCATTGTATCATTACGTAAAGTTATTGAATAAATTTAATTTTCTATTTCAGTTTTAAATCTGTAGTTTTAAGTCAAAAAGTAATTAGAATTTTTTTTAAATATTTTACTATAATTCTAACCGACAATTAAATAAACCGGAAGTGGGCTAAATGAGGATATAACTCTTCAACCCTCTTCTATCCCCTCCCACCCTTCTTTCCTGTGTCTATTCTGATTTATTTTATCCATAAGATCTGAAGAAGTCATGTTATTTTTTTTTTCGTGGATTTTGATTTTATCATAACAGGATGGAAATAAATTTATAATCCTAATGTGACCGGTTTGTGTTTTTCCTTAATGAAATATATATATATATATATATATTTATACGTGGGTCATTTAAAAATTTTCCATACTTTTTCGTATGGGCATTTTTATTGATAGTACACACTTGAAAAAATGCTACAGAAACGAATGGAATGCTTCAGATTGTTTTCTACCATCTTGCATGAATTGAGCATCAGTTATTGATTGGCATAAGAGATTCAAGGAAGGTAGGGAGTCTGTGAGGGATGATGAGACGTGTGGGAGGAGTAAGGAAGTCAATACACCAGAGTTGATTGGCCAAAGGGTTAGGGTTAGGGTTACTATGTTGAAATTTTAAGGGAGTTCAGGAAGAGATTCCTTGGGAAGAGGCCAGCACTCTTCAAATAGTGTCAGTAGCATTTCCAGCAGGACAATGCACCAGTCCACAACTCCATCACTGTCACAGACTATTTGACCAAGATGGGCATCAAGAACATTCCTCTCCCTCCCTCTAGTCCAGACCTTGCTCCCTGTGACTTTTGGTTATTCCCTAAGCTTAGAAGCTGTCGTTATGAGACAATTCAGGAGATGAAAGAGGCTGTGACGAAGATCATTGACACGCTCATACGAGGACTTCCATAGGGCCTCCCAGAAATTGTTTCAACGGTACAACGAGTGCATTGCAGTCGGAGGATATTACTTCGAAGAGGACTAGAGTTTTATGTGTATACTTTCAATAAATGTTCCCATACTTATCGTATGCACCTCGTATATATATATATAGATAGATATGTGAGCGCGTGTCCTAAAAAAGAGATTAAGGATGGCAATGTACATTATATGAAATGAAAAATTTGAATAGGTGTATATATATATATATATAGAGAGAGAGAGAGAGAGAGCGAGAGAGTGAAGTAGATTCAAACAACTGGACTGAGGCGTTAATATAGATATATATATAATTATGTATATTTTCTCTTCCGAAACCCCCAACAATCTGTCACATTAAGATAAATTTATTTCCATCCTACTTTTGAATATTTTATTGATCCCACTTCGAATTGTTTCCAAGTACAGATTTACTGGATATATATATATATATATATATATATATATATATATATATATATATATATATATATATGTATATATATATATATATATATATATATGTATGTATGTATATATTGAAGAATGTATATTTTAGCAGTAAATTGTTATTAAGAAAAATTTTATTAAAGACGAACGAACACTTAATTTTCAGCGTAATTTTTCAAACCTTTTTATTTTTCTTGTGTCGGGATCCAAGTGCTAAAGAAATTGTCCCACATATTCTCCCTAAGCGCTTTCGACTTGGCTAATAACGATCAAAATTATGGTCAAAAGCGCTTGGGTAGAAGATACGAGACAATTTTTTACCTCCTGGATCCTGAAAAGAAAAAAAATAATAAGAAGGCTTCAAAATTACAACTAGAAATAATAGACAGTGTTCCATCGTCTACAATAAAATTTGCCTTAATATATATATATATATATATATATATATATATATATATATATATATATATCTTTAAGTAGAGCAATTATTGTGAGTTCTCAAAAAGGTGCCCTTTTCTCTAAAGTTTTTAGTATGCTCGACTTAATGGTTGTTTAAAAGTCTGTTCGTACCATAGGAATTCATATATATATATATATATATATATATATATATATATATGTGTGTCTGTGTGTGTGTGAGTGTGTGTGTGTGTGTGTTTGTGTGAGTGTATGTGTGCGTATGTTTACATGTGACAAAGAATAAAGCTCCATCTTTTCGAGGGAAACTGTGCAAGATTGTGGTTGGTGATAAGCTTCTTCCACACTTTGATTTGTCTTGTTTTTCATCATGTAGGGTGTCTAGCCAACCTCACAAGGAGGTGTTCTCATGTTGTAAAACGCCGTCTTGCAGAATTGTAGGAAGCGAGTTTGAACTGCAGTCGCGCTATTACATTCATTCTAGACAAATAACCTTGAAAAATGCATGAACCCCCCTATAATCCCATCTAAGATTTAAATCGTATTGCCCTAGTGAGCAGAATGTTTGCCAATTGTCCTCGAGACGTGGGTTAAATCCCAGGTCACGTAATACCAAAGACATTACAAAATGTTATTTGATACCTCCTTATTCAACACTCAGCAATATAAGGTATGTATCAAGGGTAAAGTGGAGCATTCCTTGGAAAGGAGTAGTGCTCTTCCCATCCCTGCAGTGTAATAGCTATTGAAAAGGGAGCCTTCTGTTTGCCCTCGACTACGGTCGCCAACTGTGAGAAAAGGATACCAAGTCGTAGCACTCCTTCTGAAGCCAAGCCTGGCTCTCTTTAGACTTGTGGGCCGGCGCCGAGTCCTGCTGCCACAACCAGGGTCTGCTACCGGCCACCTGACTGCACCAGGGGATCACTACACTCTTCAGAACATCAAGGTACACTTTGGTGTTGATTTTCAAGCCGACTTCGAAGATATGAGGAGGCATGAAGTGGCCCTCACTTGAAACCACACCAAAGACCATAACCGTAGCCGGAGACATTGTTTTCATCACACTGGGCACGTCCCTGTTGCATTTTGAAGGTGCTGGCAATGGTCCTATTGTCATAATTTGGATCAGAAGAGAGCATGTGTTGTACAGCGGTTCATCTCCGATCTCACTCGTTGAACATTGTGTCATTTTCAGACATGATAGAAGGCTCTTCTCGCTCTTGGAATTTGTACACAACTGGCCAACTGGTAGATGGTCTGCAACAAAAAAAGAAAACCGGTTTTCATTAAACGGAAATGGAATCATGTCGTCTTTTCTGGGGCGACAATTTTATCGTTCCATCCTGTATAATATCATGAAGTATATATGTTTCCTTACGATTATTCCACTCGTTTACGCTTCTCTCGAAAAATTGCTGTGGAGATAAAAGTCTATTGACAAATGTAGAGTTGACCAAGTTGGAAGATAGTTATATTATTTTGCTTGTTACTTACGTTACTTTCACGCTGTCTATTACCATGTTATATTATTTTGCTTGTTACTTACGTTACTTTCACGCTGTCTATTACCATGTTATATTATTTTGCTTATTACTTGCGTTATTTTCACGCTGTCTATTACCATGTTACATTATTTTGCTTATTACTTACGTTACTTTCACGCTGTCTATTACCATGTTATATTATTTTGCTTATTACTTACGTTACTTTCACGCTGTCTATTACCATGTTATATTATTTTGCTTATTACTTACGTTACTTTCACGCTGTATATTACCATGTTATATTATTTTGCTTATTACTTACGTTACTTTCACTCTGTATATTGCCATGTTATATTATTTTGCTTATTACTTACGTTACTTTCACGTTGTCTATTACCATGCTATATTATTTTGCTCGTTATTTACGTTACTGTCCCGCTGTCTATTACCATGTTATATTATTTTGCTTATTACTTACGTTACTTTCACGCTGTCTATTACCATGCTATATTATTTTACTCGTTATTTACGTTACTTTCACGCTGTCTATTACCATGCTATATTATTTTGCTCGTTATTTACGTTACTTTCACGCTGTCTATTACCATGTTAAAGTACTTTTACCAATTCTGTTAGGAATCTGTTGATATCACTGCTTTTACATCCAGCTAATGACAGAGAGCGGAGTAGGATTGAACAAAATCTCTTTCGAGATTCCAACTGAATTTAATAAGATAAAATAAAAAAGTTAGATGGAAAAATATTTTTGGTATACATTAATGCATGAATAAAAGAAAATAATACACCTTTGTCGGATCTGTGTCGTCATTCGGAGCAAATGTATAATAAGATGATTGTAACGAGGAATAGAATTAATTCCTTTCGAACTAGTCTTCCCCCAAATTTTGGATGTCTTCCTAAGGAAAGGTCCAGATAGTTTCATTCAATGAAGGCACCCAAATTGGTCGTCCCTTGATTTCAGGTTTCAGCTTTCTCAACAAAGACGCTAAATTGGGTCCAGCCATTTTCTAGCGTCTAATCAAATTTCGCGCCAACATTCTGCTGCTTGCAGAATCTACAATACAAATTACAACCATGATAGAAGCTATAAAATGGGTTATTTCCATATTGTAGCACTAGAAAATCCATAAGGAAGATTGTACAAAACTCCATCATTGAAAATTAAAGCCTAGTTGTTTTCTGGTGAGAGTTTGTGACAGTAAAATAGAGGGCTGCCTCATATTATCAAGGATCTCAAGAAATTTTGCATATTTACTCTGACAGATTATAACTACTGGGCGCTCCATTCTTGTAGCCTTGTGGTAGCCTAACTGAAACCTTGTAAATACCTGCCAGGTTGTTTGGTAGTTGCATCATTCAAACTTCAGCTTAAGATAACATAATTTCAAAAACTAATTTTCTTGTCATGAAGGTGGCAACTACACAATCTTCGAACCATGCTGGGTACTTTGTTCTTGTTCCAGATAAAGATGAGCAAACAAAAGAAAAAATTAATGCATTGTTGTGTAATTGTTAGGCTTTGTTATCAGACTATTGTTAGTGAGCTTGATTCACACTGGGTATCCCTCACTTCTGTCTTTTCACGCAACTAAGGTTACTAGATGATAAATTTGTCAGTGACGGGCATCTCTTGAGGTTCTCAAGATAAACTAGGAGAGCATCACAGGGCATCCTATACTTGTGGACATGTGCCAAGCAGCACTGGCCCAGTCTGCTGAGGCGGCAAAATACACAGAGGGGGTAAGATCTCCCCACCACATCAAGGGTTCTGATTAGGACACTAAACAATCTGAGGGTGAAACTCAAGTAATGCTGGAGCTTCGGGATATGTTGGGTTCCCCTTCATTGCCATCGTTCCCATGTCAACTCTGGCCCAGAGTGGAAAAACTTGATAGAGTTCTATCTATGGGTCAAATAGAATTGTTTGATATCAAAACTGTCTTCTTATGCTAAACTAAATTGTTTGAAATAGAGATTCATGATCATTTAACTGTGTGTAAACAAATGACTAATATTTAACTGAATTGTTTATAATACATAGCAATTCATGGTTCAATGTAATTTTGTGTTCATGCTAAACTAAATCGTTTGACATAGAACTGTTAAATTTTTCAACTGTTGGTAAACAAATGACTGATGGTTAATTGATTTTTTTTATAATACAGAGCAATTCATGGTTCAATATAATTTTGTGGACATGCTAAACTGAATTGTTTGACGTAGAACTGTTAAATCTTTCAACTGTTGGTAAACAAATGACTGATATTCAATTGATTTTTTGATAATACATAGCAATTCATGATTCAATATAATTTTGTGGACATGTTAAACTGAATCGTTTGACATAGAACTGTTAAATCTTTCAACTGTTGGTAAACAAATGACTGATGGTTAATTGATTTTTTATAATACATAGCAATTCATGGTTCAATGTAATTTTGTGGACATGCTAAACTGAATCGTTTGACATAGAACTGTTAAATCTTTCAACTGTTGGTAAATAAATGAATGATGGTTAATTGAATTGATAGCAATGCCAGAAAAATTTAAACTTTGTGCAAACAAATGATTAAAAGAAAATAGAATTATTTGTAATAGATAGAAATTAGTAAAACTATTTAACTCTAGGTAAAAAAATTAACTCTCGTTAAAAATGTTATCGACAAAATCTGTTGAGAAATTATATATCTAATATAAATATACAAAAAAGCATTTAATAACCTACAATGGTTGCTATGCCAATAATCCAACCGGACCAAATCCTATATATTTAATATATATGTATAAAGAGGATTTGACATTATATAACCAACAATGGTTGATATGCCATAAAACCCAACCAAGCCAAATCCAAGATATTTAATATATATGTATGAAGAAGATTTGGCATTAAATAACCTACAATGGTTGATAGGTCATAAAACCAAACCCAACCAAATCATATATATCTAATATATATGTATAAAGAGGATTTGGCATTAAATAACCTACAATGGTTGATATGCCATAAAACCCAACCAAGCCAAATCCAAGATATTTAATATATATGTATGAAGAGGATTTGGCATTAAATAACCTAAAATGGTTGATAGGTCATAAAACACAACCCAACCAAATCATATATATTTAATATATATGTATAAAGAGGATTTGGCATTATATAACCTATGAAGGTTGATAAACCATAAAACTAAACCAAAATGAACCAGGCAGACGTCTTCTCGATGTAATGGTTAAAACGGTGAACTGCAGAATCGTAGTGAGTTCGATCTCAAGTCCCACTGTGACGTTCACTTTTGGACAAATACCTTTTTGGAAAGGTATTAACCCACTTATCGTCCCAGGTATGGGTTAAATAGTTCCACCATTGTTCTTGAAGGATCGATTCGACATTAAATAAGCTAAGAAGTTTGATATGCCATTAAACAACAAAACAAACAAATCAAGCAATGTTAAATAATTGATTATATTAAGTGCAAGTAAATTATCCAGTCTTCTTTAAAAAGAAAGAAAAGAGACGGAATGTTGAACACTTTTCCACCGATTATGTAACCGATGGATAAGAAAACAATTAATATTATAACAAGAGGATTAAATGTATTCTCAGTTTCATTCGTTTAAAGGCATATCATCCTTTATATGTCATTTAATGCCGAATCCATACTTGTCATATGATAGTATTATAGCAATGATACTATGTCATCCAAAGCAGAGAGCTCTAAAGACGTTGATATCTTTCCCTAGGATATTAGTCCGAAAGTGAACGTCGTAGCGTGACCGGAGATCGAACTCGCTTCCCTCGATACTACAGTGCAGTGCGTTAGCTACTACCCCACAGGTACTCCTTCAGATATTCATATCAATCATTTTTACAATTTTTTAAAAACTTTTAATCGTATATCTTCTATTTGGTTTGGTATCTAAAATGATACATATCTCTGCCTCCCACTGGACTTTATCTGACACAAGTTCTTCTTTATAGCTGGATTTTAAGGAAGGGTTCCTGCGCAGTAGGACTTATGTTGGTCATAGACTCAGTGCAATGGGAGCCAGATGACCCTGCTGGACTGGGATTCACTACATGTGACGTAAGTCCGGCACGTGTGCTTGTTCATAGCTTAGACTTGACCAAAGTGGTCTAATGCTATATATTGTTTGTCGATACCCCATCCGGCACGAATGCAAGACTGCCCAGCTAAAAAACCAGGCAAGTATTAGATGGATGAAGATTAAACCCATGAACCTTAACCACCATCAATCATTTCTTATAAACAGATCCGAGATTACCCCAATCATGTCCTCTGCGGAAAGGCACCGCCTCAACTTCCAGAAAAAAGAGTTCCTGATTATGACATTAAATTACATCCAATCGTGAGGCTCCAGCTGTTCTTGACCTTTGGAGAGTGGAGAGTCACTCCTAATTTACCATTACTTCCAGTATCGTCGAGGGAAATTAATTCGATGACCCGAGTTCAAATCCTGGACTCGGCTATTTGAATTTCACTTTCCGCTAATGCCTTTGTGAAAGGCATGATTCCTTATCATCTTTCTCCAGTTTGAAGAAAATAGTAACACCAGACTGTGACTGGAATGGCAACGGATCTAGGAGAAGAAAAATCTGTATTCGAAACGGAGAATCTTGGCTGAAGAATTGAACGTGTATCTTATCCTAATCCTGGTGTTGGGTAAATAGATAAAAAAAATGGATCTTTACATAAAAGATATATTTTTTTTAAAATCTCGGCACTTTGAGTATTGGTGTATTTTTAATCCCAAATTAATTATATGTCGATAGCCATTGACAGTGAGGACTCAAATTGAATACCCTTACCCCTAGATTTCCTCCTCGGATCAATAAACACACACACACACACACACACACACACATATATATATATATATATATATATATATAGGTATTATTCGGTGCAGTTAAACCGGAGTTGGGTGACATAACAGGATGGAAATAAATTTATAATCTTAATGTGACCGGTTTTTGCTTATATATATATATATATATATATATATATATATATGCAAATTTCATTAAACATAATAGACATTTTATGCCTACATATTTTCTTCTGGATCCGTTCGAATTCCCGTATTACTTTTATCGTATTCGGGGGGAATTGATTTAGCTATTGTCCATAGTTGTAATGTATCCCTAGTACTTTCTGCCCGACTTTGGGCCATCATCATACAACTATGGATTATACCTAAATCAATTCCCCCCGAATACGATAAAAGTAATACGGGAATTCGAACGGATCCAGAAGAAAATATGTCGGCATAAAATGTCTATTATGTTTAATGAAATTTCCATTAACGAAGAAATGCTGCCTAAATATATATATATATATATATATATATATATATATATATATATATATATCTCACCCTATACATTACTTTACTCTCTCTCTCTTTCTCTATATCTCTCTTTCTCTGTCTCTTTCTTTACCTCTCCCCGTCTCTCTCTCTCTCTTACGGTGAAGGAATTGAAAAATGTTAAAAAAATACTTTGATCAACTTCATTTGTTAGTACGTGTGATTGATAGTATGCATCTGACATGGCTGGAGCCGTTTCACCTGATGAATTGTCCTCGTGGAGTAATGGGGGGTGTCCTCGTGGTGTAATGGTTAAAGCAATGAACTGCGGAATCGTAGTACGCGAGTTCGTACTCCAGTCGCGCTATTACGTTCACTTTCGGGCAAATACAATTGGGAAAGGTATGAACCCCCTTATTCTCCCTCCAGCTATGGGTAAATAGTAGGACGGACTAGGTTCTTCAGCCTTGGTGAGGCAACTAGTCTAGGAGAAGGAAAACTCTGAATTCAAAACCTGTTAAATTCCGCTTAAATGTTGACCTTGTGTCATATCCTGCCCGAGCGGAGGGGTTGGTAAATAGTACCTGATGAATTGTTGTATTGAGTTTCTCCGGGATCTATAACCAAAATTGGCCCCTAGCCAAGGTTTGAATTTAAATCCGAGACCGATTGCTTTGTTAAATTTATTGAGAATAGTCTGATCTACTATTTACCAGTAGCTGAAAGGAAAACAACGGAATTCATAGCATTCGAAAAGTTTGTTGGTAAATTGGTGAGTTAGATTTTATTGCAAATCAACCCTTGAAGGCTATTTCGTGGCAATTCCTTGCTATACGTATATTAAATGCATGATTTATTAACAAATTAGCGTCTTTGTTGAGAAAGCTGAAACCTGAAATCAAGGGACGACCAATTTGGGTGCCTTCATTGAATGAAACTATCTGGACCTTTCCTTAGGAAGACATCCAAAATTTGGGGGAAGACTAGCAAGAACTCATTTCTTTAAACGCAGTTAAAGTAAAGTAAACTTGGCGACTGCAGTCGAGGGCGACCTGAAGGCTCCCTGTTCAATAGCTACTACACCAAGATGTTGGAGAGAGCGCTAATCCTTTTCCTGGATTGTTCCACTTTACCCTTGATACGTACCTTATAATGCTGAGTGTTAAGCAAAGACCTATTAAGTACCATTTTTAAAGTCTTTGGTATGACCCAACCTGGGACTGAACCCAGGGATTGAACATGGGCGAGCTCTCTACCCTCTAAGCCAATGAGCCGGACGTTGGCACAATGGCTAGAGTGAGAATTAATTTAATTTATTTTTTTTTTTTATTGTGGACTTTTTGTCCTCATCTTGCGGGGTTTTTTTTTTGTGTTGTTTCTTCTTATACTACGTTTCGGCCAAATTTCTCCTCTGGCCTTCTTCACGTGAAGTCCGCAATAAATAAAAAACTAATTCTCAGATTAAGAAGCCTCATCTCAAAATGATCCAATTAAAAGACAATTACAATGGCTATAGTGTTCGCCAATGGCCCGGGAGAACTGGGTTCAATCCCAAGTCGAGTCATACCAAAGACTCAAAAGATGTTACTTGATGTCTCATTGTTTAACACTCAGCATTATAAGGTACGGATCAAGGGTAAAATGTTGCTATCGAGGGAAATGAGTAGCGCCCTCCCCTACACCTAGGTGTAGTTGCTATCGAAAAGAGAGATTTCTGGTCACCCTCGTCTACGTTCGCTAAATTTACCCACACAGGTAAATGGTTTCAAATATTATGTAACATTATATATATTTTAACATCAGTTATTTGTTTGCACACAGTTAAATGAATATACATATTTCTAAGTGCATAAATATGTCGGTAATTTATTTTTAAAAAGTTAGCGCTAATTTCTTTGTACACAAACAAGATGGTTGTTGTTTGCACACGAGTAAATTCTTTCAAATACTACTAACACTAATATTCGTTAGGGTTTATATATCAAGCATTGTCGGTAATTTAATGCAAAATCTTGATAGAACATATGTATTAAATATATAAATGATTTATAAACCCATTTTGTATGTACCATTTTAAAACCATCAATTTTGCCCACAGTTACGAGGTGCCTTCAATACGTTTCCAGACATTTTTCGTATGGGTACTTTTATTGATAGTGCACACATGAAACTCAAGTCCCCTTTGAAATAATCTCCTCTGGCTACAATGCACTTATTGTAGTGTTCTAACAACTTTTGTAAGGCCTCATGGAAGTTCTCTTGTGTGAGTGTGTCAATGATCTTCGCCGCAGCCTCTTTCATCTCCTCAATTGTCTCATAACGACAGCCTTTAAGGTTAGGGAATAAGAAAAAGTCACAGGGAGCAATGTGTGGACTATAGGGAGGGTGAGGAACTGTCTTGATACCCATCAAATAGTCTGTGACAAGGATGGAGTTGTGAACTGGTGAGTTGACCTGGTTGAAATGCCACGGACCGGATTTGAACAGTGCTGGCTTCTTCCGGCTGAATCTCTTCCTGAACTCCCTTAAAATCTCAACATAGTATTCCTTGTTGACTCTCTGTCCAGTGGGAACCCAGTGCATGTAGATCATGCCAGTGCTGTCATCAAAAGTTTGTGGGTGGATTTGCTCTGTCTGGTCTTCTTGGGTTTGGGAGCGCCAGCATGCTTCCACAGGGAAATCTGTCTCTTCGTCTCTGGGTCATAGCAGAAGATTCATCTTTCATCGCATGGCATTTTTTCCAAGTTGTAAAACAGCATTTTATTGCATATCGTTCTTTTAAAGTCCACATTGCATTTTTGAAATTCACCAGCTGAGACAATCAGCTTTAGCTGTAGCTGTTCATTTGAACCTGAAATCATAAAAATTGGTCAGTCATCTCTTAAGATGTATAGCAATAACATACTGAATTTTCAAATGTCTAAGACAATCTTAAATACCTGTATAAAAAAGCCTTAAAACTTATTGAAGGAACCTCGTAAATGGTTCCACATTTTTCTATTTACTATTATCAATTTGCTGGCATAGAGTTACATCGTCTCAGATATTGTCATATAACAGTCACAGTGTAATTCGCACAATTTAATTCAAGATCAGTCATTTGTTTGCAGAGAGTTAATTAATTATTATTTGTATTATTTCTAATTGAATAGTTTGTAGATAATGTTCGAAATAAAAAAAAATAAGTTAGAACAAATTCGTTTGCACGCAACTATTGATATTGTTTCTATACATTAAAATGATTTCAATTATTGCGATCTAAAATTAATATTTCCTTGCCCAGTCGGCTGGGGCTGTAGACTCCTCGGGCCGCTACTCTGCAGAGGGGTAAGACCCCCGCCAACAAGTGTCCTGTTTGACTAAACTGAATATCTTGAAATAGAAATGTTTTTTGGCAATTAAACTGTGAACATACATTTAAACTGCGTACTTATCCTAAACGGAACTGCTTGAAATAGAACTGTTTTGACATTTAAACTGCGTACTGATGCTTAACTGAAATGATTGAAAAATAACTGTTTTGACGTTTAAGTGTGTGTAAACAAAAACTATACTTAGACTAAACTGAATTGTTTGAATAAGAAGTGTCTGACTAAACTGAATAGCTTGAAATATTAAAAGTTTTTGAAAATTAAACTGTGTATTCATGTTAAATTGAATTGTTTGAAATAGAACTATTTGTATAAAAATGTATTTGGCGTTAAATAACATACAAAATTTGATATGCAATTAAAAAAACCACCAACCAACTAGCCAACGAATATTTCTATGTAATATTAATCATTTGTTTGCACCCAGTGAAGTGGCTTCAAGAACTGCGATTTAACACTACTCAACATTATTCATTCATTTGCACAAAGTGAAATGATTCCAAGTATTGCTATGTAATACAAATAATTCTATTTTGCATACAGGTAAATGGTTTCAAGTAGTCTAAACTAATAGTTTTATTTGCACTCAGTCAAATGGTTCCAAATATTGGTATGTAATACAAATAATTCTATTTTGCATACAGGTAAACGGTTTCAAATAGCCTACACTAATAGATTTATTTGCACACAGTCAAAGGGTTCCAAATATTGTTATGTAATACAAAAAATTATATTTTGCATAAAGGTAAACGGTTTCAAATAGTCTACACTAATAGTTTTATTTGCACACAGTCAAATGGTTTCAAATATTGGTATGTAATAAATATAATTCTATTTGGCATACAGGGAAACGGTTTCAAGTATAGTTATGTATCACTAACAAATATACTAAATCTCACTCATTTCTTTAAACACAGTTACAATGGTCAAAGATTTTTATTCTTAACTATTCGATTTAACATAAGACATTTACTGGCACACAGTTTAAACGGTCAATAAGTTCAATTCGACCTATTGATTGGACCCTATCAGCTGCTACCTCTTTGAGCCAGAGTCCACCAGGGAGCAAAAGCAATGATGAGGGGACCCAATTCCCCATAGTTCAAGGGTTAATACCTCACCGTCCTATCCAAGATATCTTTCCCAAGAGTACTAGCATCATATCATATTTACCACCCCCTCCGCTCGGGCAGGATATGACACAAGGGCAATTTTTAAGCGGAGTTTAACAGGTTTGAATTCAGAGTTTTCCTTCTCTTAGACTAGTTGCCTAACCAAGGCTGAAGAACCTAGTCTGTCCTACTATTTACCCATAGCTGGAGGGAGAATAATTGGATTCATAACTTTCCCAAGGTTTTTAGTGCTATGTGAAATGCAATCAGTCTCGTCCAGGATTTGAACTCGTGTCGCCGTGTCCATTTCCTACGAGGATAACCATTGCATAACTACATCCAGTACTAGCATTATATAAAATATAAACTGTCTCGATCAGGATTTGAACTCGGGTTGCCATGTCTACGAAAGTAATCATGATACTACCAGGGCCCTATTAAATATGGTTCGTTGCGCATGCGTATTGATGATTTAACATTATATTAGTGTCTTGATGTTGAGTTGAATCACAGACAGAATTTGAATTTATTTGCACAGCTACAGTTTTTTTTTAATAACACTGAAGAATTTAGAAGTTGTTATTAAAAGTCGTTGTTTATTTGATGCAACATAGTCCTGGTGGTTTCAGACGGTCAACTACATGAAACTCTTTTGATGATTGGTCTCAAACAGAAAAGTAACTAGTCCTGCGCTGTTGGTGTCACCAGTTGACGCAGTCTCGAAATTTGACCGAGTGACTTAAAGAATTTTATTTGAAAAGTTATAAGAAATTTTTTACAGAAAAAAATATTGATGCATTTAACTTTTTTGCATGTGTTTATAGAATAAACATTTTTTTAGCCATAAAATAATCAACCCCCCAAAAATAAATTTGATCATTCTAGAAATTTCGGATCAAAATCGCATTAACATTAAACTTACTTTTTTATATTTTTCAACCAATCAGCTAAAAACATAGAAAAAGAACATTCTAGAAAATCAGGATCAGAAACTAATTAACAGAAAATTTTTAAGCTCAAAAACAAATAAGTAAATATACGAATCTGATTGGTCAAAAAATGTCTACGCGCTTGAATTTTAGGACCTGCAATAAAACTATTTTTGATAAACTTTATTGACCCCAAAAAGTATAATTAACGAATTTAATCAACCAGGTCAATCAGTCATTCATTCCTTCTACTTCGAGAGGTCTTGAATGGAAAGCAGAGAACCACGGCATAAGACTCAAGGGGAAAAGGCATGCGACCTTCTTATATCAATGCGACACGTTATCGCAAAAATCATAAGAAATCTCACGTGCGGACTTAATGAAAGCAAAGACCCATACTTACAGTCTATCACTAATATACGCACACAAATACCCATATATGTAAGTAAAGAAAAAAGTTATCCTCCTTACTTTGGCCAACTATGGACCCATTTATTTGGTAGACTTTACTTATATGTAAACACGCACACACGGGCGAACAACATTATTTCATTCAATTGGCCATAACTGTATTTCTCATCATTTTTATTCCTATTTTGTAATGATTATTAAATTGTTTCTTTCTTAATGTTCATTGTTGTCATATTCAATTTGTTTATGTGCTTGTAAAATTTGTTTTGTATTTGTGGTGGAACTGAACGTGAAACTAATACCCGTAAAATACGGACGAGAACTCACTCACACACACTCACTACAAATTGGAGAGTAGCATATCCACTAAACAATTACATTTTTCCACTACATGTTCAATCTTGGTGAAAATTTTGACACAGGATGACGTTGCAGAAGACTTGAGGTATGAGATTTTTTTACATCCATTATATTCTAGTGATCACTTACCCACGAACTATTCATTTTTGGACACTTTTTTGGTGCTGAAAAACACTGACTTCCAAACGGGAATTAGAAACTACATTCAAATATCTTAGAGGCAAAAAAGTGTTTTAATCGATGGCAGAAATGTGTAGATATTCAGGGGTCATACTTTTGCTTATTAAAACACTGTTTGAATTCTTTAATTGAGAGATAAATGTTTATTCGAAAATAGGACATTATTTTCCAAATCAAGTCATGCCATTAGAGAATATGCAAGGTTCTTCTTATATATGAATTGAGCCCTTGGTAGTAATTGTGATTCATAACAGTTTAAAATTTACTTCCCTATGGCTGGTTTTCTCGTGACTGAGGGGTAAAGTCTCTGATTGGCGTTTGTCAACCGGGTTTCGATCCCACCTACGGGAATTTAGAATGTCTAGTCACACTGAAGACTTCTGATAGAACGATAAAGATCTGTCTGTGGATGACTGTATATATTTTATCCTTTCATATTGCCGTATTGATTTTATAATATTTTTGGTGGGAATTGGTTGATGTATCTTCCATAATTATTTATTTACCTTGTACTTTTTGCCCGAATTTTGGCCATCATCAAGGGAGATCTATTTTATAACTTTTGTATATATATATTACAACTTTATAAGAAGAAGAGCGTCTGGAACTTTCAACCCAAACTTAACGGAATTAATTTTCAAACCAGTGCTAATGTACTTAAATGTCTACAGCTACTGACACTATTTATAAAAACTATTTAAACGGCACAGACGCCCTTCTTCTTATAAAATAGTAATGTACATACAAAAGTTACATCACTTTTGCAATAGATCTGTAATATATGTACTTGGGTTATGTTATTTGAGATAATAAATGGGAAGTACAAATATTAACTTTAAAAGAGGAATTTTATTCTTCGTATACAACGCCACGTGTTGGCTAGAAAATGTCCGGCGGCCAACACGTGTGTTTAGTGTTTGGAATCTCTTCAGCAATTGCCTCCTCTTCTGTTCTTGGGTCGTCTTCGGCAACTGCTACTATCTCCGCTGATTGGCCAGAGGGAGAGGGAAAGCGAGAGAGAAAATAAGAGAGAAGGGAAGAGAGAAGAGTGAGAGGCCATGGATTCTGGGATAGCATTCCTTGGCCGAGGTGGAAGTAAGGACCAAGATTTCTGTTGAGTTAGTATTGACTGCCCCATTTACTGACCTTAGTAAGGAAGATGATACGACAGATCCTCCCCTGATGATGGCTCATATTCGAGCAGAAAGTACGAGGGAAATAAATAATTATGGAAGATACATCAACCAATTCTGGCCGAATATAATAATAAATATATATATATATATATATATATATATATATATATATATATATATATACCGGACATTGGCCTAGGGGTTAGAGTGTTCGCCAACGCCCGGGAGAGCTGGGTTCAATCCCAGGTCGAGTCATACCAAAGACTCAAAAAATGGTACTTGATGCCTCCTTGCTTAACACTCAGCATTATAAGGTACGGATCAAGGGTAAAGTAGAGCAATCCAGGGAAGGAGTAGCGCCCTCCCCTACACATTGGTGTAGTAGCTATCGAAAGGGGAGCCTTCGGGTTACCCTCGACTATGGTCGCCAACTTTACTTATATATATATATATATATATATATATATATATGATTCATTTTTAGTTGTTAAATATATATACATATATAGATGGATGTTTATATATATATATATATATATATAGTTGCAAGCAAACATCATCATTATCTCATCCAATTTTAACGCTACTTTTAGTGCAGTAAGTCGAATATTGTTTCTTCGGACTGCGTCGAACGAACCTTCAGTCACAAACGAACATATTAAGGTTTGACTCATCGCTTTTTTCTCATGCATTTTTCCACTAACTTCTGTTTATCTTTTGAAAGGGTAATATTAGGCAATTCTTAGTTATTCTGTAGATGATTTTTCCTTGTTTTATTAATAATTATAAACTCGCAGTTACCATTAATTATTCAGAGACATTCACCTTTTTGGTAAAAAATGTTTAAAAGGAATTTTACATAATCCCATCGTTTTATTTACGCATAGGTACTAACACACACACACACACTCACACACACACACACACATTCAAATATATATATATATATTTATTGCTCAATAGCTCAGCATTTAAAAAAACATTCATGCCCAACAACACAACTACGGAAAATTCTCACCGACAACACAACAATACTCGAACATCAAAATAATAAACAAAAACTTTCGATTCTCGAAGCACTATACATTAGAAACCTGCAACCAACACTTAATAGAATTAATTTTCAAACCAGTGCTAATGTACTTAAATGTCTTTAGCTACTGGCACTATTTACCGAATTACATTTAAAAGCAAACGCCATAATCTCCAACAGCAAAGACGTCCTTACACTGTAGTAATTTTCTAAAACAAAAGTTACATCACTTTTGTAATAGATTCTCCCCTGATGATTGCCCAAAGTCGGGCAGAAAGTACTAGGGATACATACAACTATGGACAATACCTAAATCAATTCCCCCCGAATACGATAAAAGTAATACGGGAATTCTAAAGGATCCAGAAGAAAATATGTAGGCATAAAATGTCTATTATGTTTAATGAAATTTGCATATATATATATATATATATATATAGGTAGAAAAATGCCAAATCAGATGAATTTCTTATAAAAATCGACGTTTTACAACCTTTTTCATGAATTTAAAATCTTGGTGATGGTTGTTAAAACTGAAACGTCCTCAAATTTGGACTATTTTGTTTTTCATAGTTTACTTATTACTGTTAGATTTAATTTCCTTATTTACTCCAACATATATATATGTATATATATATAGTAATTCAGGGACAAACTATTTCCTTATATCAAAACTTCTCTGTGTATATAGACACACAAAATAGTTCCAGTTGGGGTCGAACCTCGCCTGACTTTACGCCAGTCGGATATTATATATATATATATATATATATATATATATATGTGTGTGTGTGTGTGTGTGTGTGTGAATACTAAAAATTATTTTACCTATTATCTTAAACACACACACACACACACACACAGATAGATAGATAGATATATGGATATGTGTGTCGTTGTCAACGTGTGTGTTTGTTTTCGTTTTTTCTTTTTTGGTTTAGGTTTATCAAATCTTGTAAGTTATTTAATGCCAAACCGTTTTTTATACATTTATTTTGAATATGCACGATTTCTTTTGATTGTGTTTTATGGGGTATCAACCATTGCCAAATACCTTTTTACACCTATATTAAATATATGATTGCAAAATATAATTTGTCGATAACATTTTTAAACGAGTCTGAGCTCATTTTTTACAAACAGTTAAATAGTTTCACTTATTTCTCACTAATATGAATGATTCTATTCACTATTAATTATTTGTTTGCACACAGTTTAATAATTTCAAATGTTGCCTTGTATCACTAACAATTCAATTAATCACCAGTCGTGGGTGTCCTCGTGATGTAATGGTTAAAGCAGTGGACTGCGGAATCGTAGTACGCGAGTTCGTACTCCAGTCGTGCTATTACGTTCACTTTCGGGCTAATACCCTTGGGAAAAGTATGAGCCCCCTTATCCTTCCAGCTATGGGTTAAATAGAGTACCACTACTGTTCTTCTAGGAGAATGGATTTGGCATTAAATAACTAAAAAGAGTTGATATGCCATTAAACAAAGAAACCAAACCAAACCAAATACCAGTCATTTCTTTACACACAGTTAAATGATCAAACAGTTCTCTCAAACAATTCAGTTTAGCGAAAGTACACTGTTTAAATGTAAAAGAGTTATATTTGACCCATAGATAAGGCCCTGTAAAGTGTTGCGAATTCTGATCAAAGTGGACCTGGGAGTGATAGCAAGGAAGAGGTACTCCACATTCGTCCTAACTCCAGCATTTTATATATATACATCGGGATTTGGTACCCTTATGACCCACTTAGGCGAAACTATAGTAGATTAGTTCCTGACTCACTAAGTAATTATCGTTACTATTTTGCTCTACTTAGTGTTGAGCACTTTTTGCAATGTAGCTTAGCTGCACTAACAGCGGTTTTTTAACCAACCAATTACGTGTCTTTTGATTCTTTTCAATTGGTATGACAAGGTTGACCGTTTTTTCTTTTTCAAATATACCTATATTTTCCCTTTGACAGTGATTCGTTGTATATTTTCATCTTCAAATCACTTGCCGGTTTTTTTTTCTTACCATAAGAGCTATTATTTATTATATATATATATATATATATATATGTATCTATCAGCTAATATATATATATATATATATATATATTTACTAATCTAATATCTACCAGCATTCACGGTTACCAGAAGAAAAGAAAAAAAAAACCGCCAGGAACAAGAGATAAAAATATCTCGAATCACCGCCCGGGAAAAAAAAATATCATAGGACAAAAAGAAAGAAAAGGCCAACCCCGTCACACCAGTTGAAAAAAATCAAGACATATGCAGTCAGTTGGTCAAAAGAAAACTAAAACCCACCGTAAACGCTGCAATGCTACAATTACAAGAGTGCTCAACAGAAGTGGATCCAATTATAAAATTAACTTAAATCACGAGTCGGAAATCACCTACTAAAGTTTCACCTTGCCGGATCATCAGGAAGTCTCACTCGGTATGAGACTTCCTGATGATCCGTTAAGGTGAAACTTTAGTAGGAGATTCCGACTCGCGATTTAAGTTAATTATATATATATATATATATATTTATATATATATATATATATATATATATATATATTAGCAGATACATCCGGTCCACAAGTGAAATACAAAAGAGGAAAATAAAGAAAGGAATAAAAATGTTTATTTATTTTTTTGGAAAATTTCCCCTTTTTATAAAAAAGTGATGTATTCTTTTCATTTGTTATATTCAATTTTTTTATGAATTCTTTTTTAATTTATATTTTGAAAAATTTATATATTGTAAAAGCTTCAAAACAAATTCATGTTTTTATCTTCCGTCCAATGCAACAATTTCTTTTGCTTTGTTTGTTTGTTTTGTTTTATTTTTTTATTTTTTGCTTTTTGTTCGAAGCATTTTTTTATAATCACAAAACAATTTTTAGTTAAACATTTTCGAAAAAGCAAAACAGCTTTATTCTGCCATTGGCATAATGTTTAGAGTGTTAGCCATTGGTCAGGGAGACCGGGGTTCAATTCACGATCGATTCATACCTAAGACTCAAAAAATGGTACTTGATGCCGCCTTATTTAACACTCAGCACTTTGATATATATCAAAGGTAGTGGAGCAATCCTGGGATGGAGTAGCACCCCACTACACTTTGGAGTAGTAGCTAATGAAAGTGGAGCCTTCTGGTCACCCTCAACTGCCGTCGTCTACTTTACTTTTACTACTTACACTGTAATTATATGACCGGAATTTGTAATTAAACTTAAAAATCGATAAAATGATCCTCAAGAAATATTTATTCCGAATATTATGTCATATACGTTAAGTAATAATGCCAATTCGTGGATATTCAATAAATAACCTTTATTTCTCATTAACTAATTACTCTGGTAGTTTGTGGTGGACGTAATTTTTTCTTCATAATGAAAATTAAAACTAAGATTACTCCAACAATTTATGAAACATGTAACTGTTACTCATTAGAGGTTTTATTCATATGAATTTACAATTCATTATCTATCTATCTATCTATCTATCTATCTATCTAATGTATGTCACTGCGTGGGTTTGTGAGCGCGTACGTTACATATATGCTTCAGTGAGCAGCATTTATAAATAAATATCTATCTATCTCTCTCTCTCTCTCTCCTCTCTCTCTCTCTCTCTCTATATAATATATATATATATATATATATATTATATGTATGTATGTATGTATGTATGTATATTATTCTTATTGTTCACACACACAAAACAGAAATATATATATATATATATATATATATATATATATATATATATCTGTGTGTGTGTGTGTGTGTATGTTACTCTGCGTGTTCGTGTACGTGTACATTACATATCTGCATCTGTGAGCTACATATATATATATATATATATATATATATATATATATATATATATATTATTCTTATTGTTCACACACACACTCACACACACACACACACACACACACACACCACACACACACACCACACTATATATATATATATATATATATATATATATATATATATATATGTGTGTGTGTGTGTGTGTGTTACTGTGTGTGTAAGTGTACTTGTGCATCATATATATGCATCTGTAAGTTGCAGTTATATGAATATATATATATATATTTAATTATATGCTTATTCTTTACACACACACACACACACATATATATATATATCAATTACACACACACACACACACACACACACACACACACACACACACACACATATATATATATATATATATATATATGTATATATCAATTACACTATTAAATAAAATTTCTTGCTAGAGATGGTTAATCCTTTCTCTCTTTTTGTTCACTAAAGCTGCTTATCTCCCTTTGAAATAAAAACACTTCCTCCTTCACGCTCTTTTTCATGGTTCCTATCAAAAGATAACAGGACACTTTTCCTTCCCTTGTCATACATTTAACCTTTAAATGGGTACGTATTTGTTTTCTGTTGGTTTTTCTCTTTTTTATTCATGGAATACTTTTTTTTTTCTATATGAAAAGAATTTCAGATTCTTCTGAACGTCCTTTCTTCAGTCGTGGTTATCAAGTCTATTTCCCAATCTCTTGTGAAAACTACTAAAATATTACTGGATAGCTTGTCTTAATGTTGATGGAAATTGTGTCTTTTGTACGTGGCTAGTAAGATCAATACGGCGTCTTTTTTTTATTATATCATAAGAGTATTTTTGATAAGACAAGTACTTCTTTGTGCTGGCCTTTATAAGCGGTCAGTGAATTGGCTGCTATATATGTATATGACAATATTATATATTTTTTCTGTTTTTTTTTAAATTTTTTTTACGTTGAATTAACCATTCTAAGACCATTTGAATAATTATGAACGAATAAGAAAAGATAAAAGAGTCCAGAAGAACCAAATATAACGTCAAGAAGAAGTTCGATATTCAAATGATTCGGCGTCTACTAATAGATGAGATAAACAGCTTAAATGATATATTACCAACTTTTTTACAAAATAAAAGTTAGTTTTTTTAAAGAAGAGGTAACCTTTGGATAAACATGCTGATATAAACTTTGCCTTCATTTAAAAAAAATATATTCCCATCTGCTGGTGTCTATTCCTTTAAAATACAAATAATTTCCACAATTATATATTTTCGATAAGTAAAAATCATCATCATCATCATCATAATCATCAAGTCGAGCTATGAACAATATAGTCCATTTGATTACGTCTCTGCAGAGGGGTAAGACCCCCTCCATAAAAAGATAGTCCTGGATATAACATAAAACAATCTAATGATGAGACTCCAATAATGCTGGAACTTTGGGGAATTCAGAGTACCCCTTCATTGTTATTGCTTCCAGCTCCTCTCTGGCCCAGAGTGGTAGCAACAGTATATATATATATATATATATATATATACGCTTGTGTGAGTTTGAGTGTGTACCTCTCCAAAGCCACACACACACACACACACACACACACACACAAATATATATATATATATATTGGAGGTGCATGTGGTGTAATGGTTATCGTCGTAGGAAATGGAAACGGTGACACGAGTTCACATCCTGGACGAGACTAATTGTATTTCACATAGCACTAATCCCTTGGGAAAGTTATGAATCCAATTATTCTCCCTCCAGCTATGGGTAAATTGAAGGGCAGACTAGGTTCTTCAGCCTTGGTGAAGTCTAGGAAAAGGAAAACTCTGAATTCAAACCAATTAAACTCCGCTTAAAAATTAACCTTGTGTCATATCCTGCCCGAGCGGAGGGGTTGGTAAATCTGATATATATATATATATATATATATATATATATATATATATATATATATATATATATGTGTGTGTGTGTGTGTGTGTGTGTGTGTGTGTGTGTGTGCATATTCTCCACAGACACGCGCATATGCACACCTGCAAGCACACATTCACACACACACACACACACACATATATATATATATATATATATATATGTGTATTTTTTTCATCATACAACGTGTGAAAGCACGTGTGATACCCTGTCCTCATCAGCCGCCAACCGGGGGTCATAACACAGTTTCGGTAGCTCAAGGTGGTACTGGCACTCCTGGCACTAACAAGCAGCTTTAGCCACCAGACAGGGTATTAAGAGAATTAAATATATATACACTAGATAAACTTATAGCAGAGACTACATTGGACGTTAATCTTCATTTTTAGTGTGCAATTTGTGATTTAAAAAACAAAAAACAAACAAGCAAAAACGAGTTTACTCTCGGTCGTTAATGTTATTACGCGTTTACAGTAACCCTTTCTTTCGTAATCACACGGGAATGGTAGTTCTGGGTGTATTTCCTTCATGCTGAAAATTTCTCACTTTCGACCAAATCCAACTTGATGCATATTGCGCCGTGGTTTGAAAACGACATATATATATATAGAGAGAGAGAGAGAGAGAGAAAAAAAGAAGAAAGACATACAGAGAGAGACGGAGAGAGACAGAGAGTAGCGCTTGAAGTCTTCATAATTCACATGAAACTACGAGTTAACATTGCCCGGGTTAACATTGTCGGTCTTTTTAGAAGCAAAACTATCGGGCAGCCGCCAGTTACTTTTCAACCAAAAAGGTGGCCGCGGGAAAATCTCGATCGATACGACAAAATGTCAGTTGGCTCGAAATGATTAACAACGAAATAGATAAATTCATTGATGAACTGTAATGTATTGAACTCCCTTCCAGTCACATGAATTACACCTTCAAGACATTCATTTTGCTTCTGATATTTATGTGAAGAAACATCATGACTGTTGCCCTACCGGTAGGTAGACGTTGGCGTGTAATGGTGGATTGGGAATAATTTATAAATTGATCGGTTCTTCCCCATAACAGACCACTACCACCATTACATTGACTGATTGTCTCTTCCAGACACGTTAACACTGCAAAGAGATTCCTCTACAACGCTAACACCTTTAAATTGTTTTAACTGGGGCTATAGAATACACCGATTGCATCTCTGCAAAGTGGGTAAGAAACCCCGACTAACCAGTGACCTGAATGTGACACTGAAACATCTGATTGTGAGGCTCAGGTACTGGAGCTTTTACGAATTGGATTATCCCCTATATGTTATTACTCCCAGATCCACTTTGACCTACAGCGGTTGTACCTATCATGTTCGTAAAATAGAGCAATTTCATCCTTAACCAGACTTGCAAACATTTCTATTGAATAGAATTCCTTGAGTTTAATAGCAATACTTAAAACCATTTCATTACGTGGTCCCTTCAATAAGTTTCCATACTTTTTTTGTACAGGCATTTAAAATTGTCGTAGACACTAGAAAATTCACTATGTTCTTGATATATATCATATGAGATGACTGACTAATTTTTATGATTTCAGGTTAAATTGAACAGCTACGGCAGGAATTGGAATTCACCCTACTAAAGCCGGATTGTCACAGCTGGTGAATTCCAAATATGCAATCTGGATCTGACGACACTTTTGGAGAACGATATGCAATACAATTGTATTTTAAACATGGAAAAAATGCCACAGAAACCTATGGAATGCTTCAGACTGCTTTTGGGCTATCTTACATGAATCGAGCATCAGTTTTTGAGTGGCATAAGAGATTCAAGGAAGTCAGGGAGTCTGTGAGGGATGATGAGAGGTGTGGGAGGAGTAGGGAAGTCAATACACCACAGTTGATTGGCCAAAGGGTTAGGGTTAGAGTTAGGGTTACTATGTTGAGGTTTGAAGGGAGTTCCGGAAGATATTCCGTCGGATGAAGCTAGCACTCTTCAAATCGGGTTAGTGACATTTCCGCAGGACAATGCACCATTCCACAACTCCATCCTTGTCACCGACTATTTGACCAACATGGGCATCAAGACAGTTCCTTAGCCTCCCTACAGTCCAGACGTTGGTCCCTGGGACTTTTGCTTATTCCCTAAGCTCAGAAGGTGTCGTTATGAGACAATTGAGGGGATGAAAGAAGCTATGACGAAGGTCATTGACACGTTCACACAAGATTACTTCCAGGGGGCCTTCCAGAAGTTGTTACAACGGTACAACAAGTGCATTGCAGCCGGAGGAGATTACTTCGAAGAGGACTTAAGTTTCATGTGTGTACTATCAATAAAAGGGTTCATACAAAAAAGTCTGGAAACTTATTTTATGATCTTCATATATGCACATAGAACTATTAGTATGAGCAATATATGAAACGATGCAGCTGTGTGCAAATAAAAAATATCAAACTTAGCATGACTTGAAGCAATTTTACAGCGTGCAAACTAAGGATAAATACTAGATAAAATTATTATTGTTACAGTGCATAACTTGAAATAATTTACCTTTCTAAAAAATAAAACTATTCGTGCGTTCAATATATGAAAACGTTTAGCCGTGTGCAAATAAAATTATTAGTATTAGATAGCAATTTAACTGTTTGCGAAAAAAAAATGAAATCTGGCTTGTTTTGAAATAATATCAATTGAAACACACACACACACACACACAAACACACAGACAGTCAGACAGACAAACACACACATACACTTATATATATATATATATATATATATACTCCCCTACTCCCGTAGGGTTTAGTTCTCTAGCGAATGAAGTAATCGCGTTGCCATTAGCGTTTATTGCAAGGCACTTCATATATGAATTGAGCTCTCGGTAGCCGTTAAGCGGATATTAGAAAACAATAGTAATTGTGATTCATAACCGTTTAAAATTTACTTCGCTGCTACTGGTTCCTTGTGGTTGAGGGGTAGAGTCTCAGATTGACGTTTAAGTCAACCGGGTTTCGATCTCAGCTACGGGAAGCTATATGCCTAGCGTCATTGATGAGTTCTGATCGAACGAAACAGATCTGTCTGTGGATGACTATATATATATATATATATATATTGTGTACTTAGGCAGATAGGAGTTAACTAAGCATAAGACATGAAAAAATGCAATTAGGGTTGAATGTCATTTCTTGAAGATTTTGAAAAGAAAATAACACTTGGCCTTTAACCGAACATGCTTATATATATATATATATATATATATATACTAATAAATAAGTTCTAGAATGAATTTGAATGTGGCACTTGAGACATTTTATTTTTATATAATCATGCTCTTGACTTGTTTCGGGCTTTGTGGTCCTCTTCAGGAGAAGAATAATGTCAAGAGTCATCTCTTCTTCCAGTTAATATATATATATATATATATATATATATAGTCTTGTACGTATGGTATTCAAATATTGTTTTAAAAGTGAGTGCATGGTTTTAAGAACATTTGAAAATCATAAAAAGGAATCAAAATTCTTAAAAAAAGGGCCCTTTCTTTCATCCATTTCTCTTCAGATAATTGTCAGTGACAATCAATTTGGGCCCGGAGGAAGTAAACGTGAGGTTGTAACCAAAGGAAAACCCAGGAGGTTGGAAAAAAAAACAGATTGAAAAAAATACCAAATCCAATTTATATATATTTAAACTGGATTTGCTATAAAATAACCAACAAGTGTTGATATGACATTAAATGCAGCCAAACAATTAACTCTCAAATATTTTTTCAATAGTATTAGTTCAAAAGTAAACAATTGTGTCTTTAGATCGTAGTCCAACATAGACAGAAATTATTACTATTCGATAGAAATATTTTGGAGGTGCCCATGGTGTAATGGTTGTCGTCGTAGGCAATGGACACGGTGACACGAGTTCAAATACTGGACGAGACTGATTGCATTTCACATAGCACTAATACTCTTGGGAAAGATATGAATCCAATTATTCTCCCTCCAGCTATGGGTAAATAGTAGGGCAGACTGATATCTTCAGCCTTGGTGAGGCAACTAGTCTAGGAAAAGGAAAACTCTGAATTCAAACCTGTTAAACTCCGCTTAAAAATTGACCTTGTGTCGTATCCTGCCCGAGAAGAGGGTTTGGTAAATATGATAAGGGTTCTATATACAGACAAGGTTCTTCAGCCTTGGTGAGGCAACTAGTCTGGGAGAAGGAAAACTCTGAATTCAAACCTGTTAAACTCCGCTTAAAAATTGACCTTGTGTTGTAACCTGTCCGAGAAGAGGGTTTGGTAAATATGGATAGAAATACCTGAGACGATTCAACCGTGTTCAAAAAATGAACTCCCGCTCATTTAAACCCACAATTCGTAACGCATTACATATGTTCCATATTTATCTATGAACGGCATTTAGCATTACATAACCAGAAAGGGTTGACATGCCGTAAAACATAACACACCAAGTAAAATTGATTCACTCTCTTCATCTCCCCGTTTGTACCAATCAGCCATCGCTTTTTGTAAGTCATGTAGATGGCATCCAGTTCCTTCACTAAACTGATGAATGTAATTGCTTTATTTGCTGTTCGGCTATCATCAATGTTTCCACGTGGTGAACAACAGCATTCATAAGTTCATAGTTACTTTACCAGCAGTTCCCTCGGAGTAGTGGTTAACGTGTTGGACTACAGCTGTGTAGTAAGTTCGAGCTCCAGTCGCGTTATAAGGTTCGCTTTCGGCATATTATCCTCGGGAACGTTATTAACTATTTTATTTCCCACCCAAGCAATATCTTAAATAGTACCATGACTTTCCTACACGGTTTGCTTTGGCATTGATAACCCAAAATGATTCATATGCCATTAAACTATAGAACCAAAACCATATCCACCAGTTCCCAACATATCTTCCTAGTATTTCATATTGACTATTAACTGCCGGTTTTTGTGGATTTCGTAAACAGGGTATTGGACCTGTGTCTTAGGATAAACAAGAATACAATGGAAATAAATCACGTTAATGGAGAATCGGAAGAAAAGTATTTAGGCGTTAAGAGTATTATATAATTGCTTGGGAGTCAGAGGGACAGTAATTCAGAGATTCAGTTAAATTTGGAGATTCGAAGACTCAAGAGAGAAGCAGTCACCAGGGGGCGTCGGCTCCCGGTTTGGCAAGTACGAAGAAAAAATGTTTTGAAATATGTATCCCAACCTGAGCTGAGAAGATATGATGTAAATCTGAAAATATGAAATAAAACTTCGCAGTCTCTGACTGACTCTCCAAAATGTGTCCCACGTGATGTCAATGGTAGAAATCCGAGTCCTTCGTCTTTCTGTCTCTGTCTGTCTGTATGTCTGTCTACCTGTCCCTTTCTCTCTCTCTCTCTCTCTCTCTCTCTCTCTCTCTCTCTCTCTCATGCAGCCATTTCGACCCTTTCAAGGAAATAAAAAAAAGTGTTATGTTATGGTTTCTTCATCGGCCTAAAAACACGGGTCTCAGATAGTTTTTAAGTTGTGTTTACTTTTGTTTTTGTTTAATTACCAATAAATTAAAATGGTTAGTTACAATCATAGCTTGGACCAGTGTACACAGTACATTTGCTGCTAAAACTTTTAAAAGACTGGTGAGAACTTTCGTGCTCGTCTTCAGTTACATCGGAACGATACTATTCCGGGTAGAATTTTCAACCCACAGTATTATCGAGTTTCTATCCGGAAGAGCATCATTCAGACATAAACTGAAACGAACGCAAAATGCCCCGGGAAGAAATGAGTCTCATGTCTTAAAAATATTTCAACCAGAAACAAATGTTTTTCACTGTTTCATGCGATCATCGTAACAGATGATCTCTTAAATAAATATGGTATGTGTTCTACTCGATTGAGCAACCATTATCCCACATTTGAGAGTTAAAAATGAGGGAAGTATTTCTCTCGCTTTTGTATATTTCTGGAATATTTCTCGATCAATCTTTTTCTGTAATTTGGTAAAATCCACTTCAAATATGGAAGTTAATGCTATCTACCGTAATTTATTTTTGGCGCGGGTTAAACATCGCAGAATGTAAGTGTTACTTGTCACAGAGGTCTTCATGATTTGAGATTCAAAATTAAAAAGATTTTTCCATCAGTGTTTATGACATTCATCTCGTTCACAAGCCACCTTTTTTTAAGTAATAAAGAGCTAAGAACATTGTAAAGGGAGTTCTCTTTGCATGAGACTAAACTAATGTTGTTCTGGAGATATGGTGTGTAAAAGACTTTTGTTGCTACCATTTTAAGATTCACACTAACCTGGAGAAGTTCGTTTAAGTATATATGTATTATTAAGATAAATATGTTCAGTTATTTTTACTATGAGAGAGTATAACTGTAAAAATTTTGTGCCACTGAAATAGTATATACCCTGTTGCTTTTAACATCCCCGTCGCCTGGGACTGTAGAATAGACTGACTGCTTCTCTGCTTAGAGATAAGACTCCTCCAGCGAGTGTCTTGCTGGTCCAATCGGCTGGGATTTTAGAATAGACTGACTGATTCCTTGCAGCGAGGTAAGACTCATCCAGCGAGTTTCTTGGTTCTCCAGTCTGCAGGGGCAGTAGACTTGGCCGATTACTTCTATGTAGAGGGGTAAGACTACCCGCCGCAGAAAGTGTGTCTTGGTGGCCCAGTCGCCTGAGGCTGTAGAATACACCGAATGCTTTTTGGAGAGCGGTTAGATCCCCCACCACCAACAGGCTATCCTTTTCGTTAAAACAAGTAATAAATGGCCAGTGAATATTCCAACAAATGTGTGAGATAATTTGAATCATATAATTCGGGTATTCTTGTTGACTAATTTTAAAACGAACATTAAAACACACACACATACACACACATATATAAATAAGGCGCTGATTATTTGGTTTGGTTTGCTTTTAAAACATATCAACAACTGTAGGTTATTTGATGTCAAATTCATTTTTATGCAAAAACAGTTCTACTCATAGCAATTCAGTTAAGCACTCCAGGCTAGAGTGATCTGGGAGCGATGGCAATGAAAGAGTACTCCTCATTCCCCAAAGCTCCAGCATTACTGGAACCTCACCATCAGATTATTTAGTATCATATCTTGGACACTCGTGGGATGTCTTACGTATCTACAGAGATACCGTTGGTGTATTCTCCAGCCCTCGTGGATTGAGCCAAATGCGCTAATGGTGCAATGGCTGTCATAGTAATTAAACTCTGTCACCCGAGTTAAAATCTTTTATGAGTTTGTTTGCATTCACATAGCGCTAATTCCATAAGAAAAAATATGAATCGAAATATTCTTTCTCCATCTAGGGGTAAATAGTAGGTCAGACTAGTTCTTTTGTCTTGGTATGGAAACCTGTCCAAGATAAAGAAAACTCTTTGTTGAACCCCCTTCAACTCCGCAAGAAAAAACTGTTCTATTGTCACATCTTGTTCGTACCTGAGTGATACATATATATATATATATATATATATGTGTGTGTGTGTGTGTGTGTGAATTGGAGTCCATAAATCTCTCGCCAAGTCGGGATATAAACTGAAATCTAAATTTTTCTCATTTTGAAAAACCTTCATCATCCATGATGATGCCACAAGGTGAATTCCGTTTAGGAGGAGCACGTTTCAAATGAACAATGGCTGACCGGCTACTTTTTTATTTATATGTTCTGTTTGGAGAATACAGCGACTGTATCCGAAGCAGAGAGCTAAGAACATTCTAAAGGGTGTTCTCTTTGAGTGACACTATAATAATTTTGATCTGGAGATATGATATGTGAAAACCGTTTGTTGCAACCATTTTAAGTTTTACACTAAGCTCATGAAGTAGTTCGTTAAAGTAGATAAGTATTATAAAAATAATATGTTCGATAATTATTAGTCTGAGAGGGAATAACAATAAAACTTATAATTTTGCGCCACGAAAATAGTATTCATCCTTTTAACATCTTCGTCGGCTAGGGCTGTAGAATAGTAATTTACAAAGCTCTTTTTGCTTCAATGTGGCACAAGGACAAATGAATGGGGCGCCCAATGAGACTCGAACTCACTTGTGTAGGTTTGCTAGTCTAGCTTGCTAACCGTTACACCACCTGAGGTGCCCTTAATTTACTCAGCTTTTTGCTTAGATATAGCACAAGGCCATATGAAAGGGGCACCCAATGAGACTCGAACTCACTCGTGTAGGTTTGCTAGTCGAGCTTGCTAACCATTACACCACCAAAGGCGCCTTAGGGCTGTAGAATAGACCGACTGCTTCTCTGCAGAGAGGTAAGACTCCTCCAGGGAGTGCCTTAGTGGTCCAGTCGGCTGAAGGGGTGAAGAATAGGCTTACTGCTTCTCTACAGAGGGGTTAAAAACCCCTCCCCACCATTTGTTCAGAATAGCTCATAGCATTCTTGTGTAGTTTTCCTATAAAAAGCGTGTTGTGAAATATAGTGTTCGATATTTTAAAATAAAACTGAACTTATATTTTAAATTTATCACATGTGGACTCACGATAATCTAATAATTTGTTTACGGTGAGACCCCGTGGCGTAATAGCTACAGTGCCAGATTGTCAGCCTCAAAATAAGTGAGTTCGAACCCTGCTCTAACTGCTACGTTTACTTTCGTACATACACTTAGGAAAGGTATGACCTCCACTATTCTCCTCAGTCGACTGGAGCTTTAGAATACACCGACTGCTTATCTTCAGAGCAGTTACCCCCAACACACTCTAACTAGTGTCCTCTTTCCTAGTCGGCTGGTGCTGAAGAATACACTGACTGCTTCTCAGCAGAAAGGTAACACTGCTCCAATGAGTGTCTCGGTGGTCTAGTCGGCTGGGGCTGTAGAATATACTGACTGTTTCTCTGCAGAGCGGTTATAACCCCCCCACCAACGAATGTCTTGTGGCTCAGCCAGGTGGGAGTGTAGAATACACAGACTGTATTTATGTAGAAAAGTAACACTCCCCCAATGAATGTGTTGGTGGTTTAGTCGTCTGGGGTTGTAGAATAGGCCCACTGCTTCTCTGAGAAGAGGTAAAACTTCTCCCCACAACGTGTGTTCTAGTGGCTATAGCTGGGGCTATAGAATACAGCGACTGCTTCTCTGCAGAGCGGTTAGAACACTCCCTCACCAACGAGTGTCCTGTGGCCAAGTCGGCTAGTGTTGTAGAATATACCGACTGTATCTCTGTAGAAAGGTAAGACTCTCCGAACACGTGTCTCGGTGGTCCAGTCGGCAGGGACTGTAGAATACACCGACTGCTTCTCTGCAGAGAAGTTAGAACCCCTACCAACTCCAACAACAACGAGCGTTCTAGATATGACACTAAATCATCTGATAGTTAGGTTCCAGTAATGCTGGAGCTTTGGGGAACGCGGAGTACCCTTCCATTGCCATCGCCCCTAGTCCAATCTAGCCAGGAGTAGTAGCACCTCGTAGTGTTCTATGTAGGTGTCAAATAAAACTGTTTAAGCACTTAAACTGGGCGCAAAATGTTTCATGCTAAACTGAATTGTTTAAAAACCCGTTTGATAAATTAACTGTGTATAAACAAAATAGTAATACTTACTTAATTGAAACCATTTAATCTTGACTCATGCTAAATTGAATTGTCTGAAATAGAACTGTTTGATCATTTAATTATGTGTAAATACATGACTGATTTTAGTGATACATAGCAGTTCCTGGAACAATTTAACTTTGACTAATGCTAAATTGAATGGTTTGAAATAGAACCGTTTGATCATTTAACTATGTGTAAATAAATGACTAGTTTAGTGATAAAAAGCAGTTTTTGGAACAATTTAGCTTTAACTCATCCTACATTGAATTGTTTGAAATAGAACCGTTTGATCATTTAACTATGTGTAATTAAATGACTGATTTTCGTGATACATAGCAGTTTTTGGAACAATTTAACTTTGACCATGCTAAACTGAATGGTTTGAAATAGAACGGTTTGATCATTTAACTATGTGTAATTAAATGACCGGTTTTAGTAATACGTAGAAGCTCTTGGAATAATTTAACTTTGACTTAAATTAAATTGTATGATTTAAAATAGAACCGTTTGATTTTTAACTGTGTGTAAACAAATGTTTTATGTTTAATTGGATTATTACTTATGTTTACAAAATATATACATAATATATATAAAGAATAAACTGGATTTGTCATTAAATAACCTACAATAACATAAAATGCTATAAAACCAAGGCAAACTATTACTTTTAATGAACATGGATGTCTTTGTCGCTTGCAACTTGCGTCAAGAGCAAGAAACGCAGTGCTTAACGTCATCACGATGCAAAATGTTTCCTTTCCTACGAGACAACAAATTCACAAAGAACTTATGCTTCTATGAAATTTCATAATTCAGTTTTGTACATTTTAAACTCAATACGTCCAACACGCAAGTGAAATAAATTCTTCTATATTGGGAGAGATTTATTCTTAAGATGATTAACCTACATCACATTCAACATCTTCCCCGATTCAAACCGAAATGCAATTCAAAATTATACTAATACGTTTGCTTGCTGATATTTAATAATACCCAGAATCCCATTCGTTTTTCTGGCCTGCGGCCAGTTTGTTGCTAAACTTGGATAAAATAAACGAATCACGATTCTCGCTACTCCCGTGAGATAGTTAATATAATGTATTGAACTGATGTTATGAAAATTTAAACATTTCGAAAGAATTATATACATATATATTCACACACACACACACACACACACACACACACACACACACACACACACACATATATATATATATATAAGGATCGTCAAAAAAGCTCTCTACCTCACCCAGAAAGAAGAGCCGTGTCAGAATAATTTTCTTGTGGCAACACAATACCTCTTCCTATTAAAAGAGAAAAACAGGTTCAGATTTCTGTCATAAATTCTATGTAGGTGAGGCCCATTTGAAAGCGAGAGGTTAACGACAAACCTAAAACCTTGTTTGGACTAAAAACCCTTTGATCAACCCTTATATATATATATATATATAATAACCCGATCGTTATATATCGCACTTGGTTCGCCACACATCCACGAAGTCCAAAAGTGACAGCCAACACTGTTACAATATATATATATATATATATATATATATATATATATATATATATATATATATATGTGTGTGTGTGTGCAATATAATTGGAAGAAAAAATCAGCGGATCCCGATTTTCCTATTATGAATTTATTTCAGTAGGCTGCTATAATGCAGACTGCCTCTTCAGATAGCGGTAACTACATGGATAGGGAAATATACAAACATTAAACAAAACCAAAAAAAAAAAAAAACACCAAAACAAAACCATATATTGAGAGAAGATTGGGAAATCAAAAAGAATCGGGTTAGACATTGTCACCAGTCCAATCTTTTTTATTTCTTCTCAACGTCGTTCTTTCTTTTGTATTTTTTAAAATATTTTTTTGTTTTTGTTTGGTCGCTAGTTTCATTTTACCTATTTAGCCTTTTCTATTTTAATAAAATATCATTATTTATTTATTTCCTTTATTTTTATCTTGATTAGGGAGGCAAGGATCTAAGGTATTCCAAATTTCGAACGTTTCTTTTATTAAAAGAATTACTTTAGCACTTATTTATCCTTTCCAGATCACTTTTAATATTTGTTTGTTTGGTTGGTTGGTTGGTTGGGTTTTATGGCATATCAACCTTTGCAGGTTATTTAACACCAAATCAATTTTTATGTGAATAAAGTTTAGTCAAGCAGTTCTAATTCAGTTAAGTATAAATACAGATTTTGGTTACACACAGTTAAATGTCAAAACAGTTCTATGTTAAACATTTCAGTTTAGAGTAAATACAGTTCCAATGTCAAAAAACAGTTCTATTTCAAACAATTCAGTTTAGCAGAAGCACGCGGTTTAAATGTAAGTACGGTTTAATTGTCAAAAACATTTCTATTTCAAACTATTCTGTTTAGTCAAACAATTCAGTTTAGCATAAATATGCCGTTAGTTCTATTTAACCCATAGATAGGACCCTTATCAGGTGCTACCACTCCGGTCCAGAGTGGACCTGGGAGCAATGGCAATAAAGGGGTACTCTGCATTCCCCAAAGTTCCAGTATTACTGGAACCTCTACATCAGATTGTTTAATGTCATATCCAGGACACTCGTTGCGGGGATCTTACTCCTCTGCAGAGATGCAGTCACTGTATTCTACAGCCCCAAACGACTGGGCAATTTTAATGTTTATTATTTCATTAAATGGTGTATCGCTATTTTAATATTTAACTCCGGCAACTGCAGATTTAATTTGAATTAAATTCTATTGTTAATCTATTTATTAACCCTTTATAATTAACCACCTAAAGATATTTTCTTAAACTACCATTCTCTTAATAGAATTTGATTTAATTAAAGAGCTTGATAGATTTTAAAAAATACCTTTAGTTGTTTCATGTGATTTATATTAATATTATTGCTATTATTATTCTCATTATTTTTATTATTATTTACTAATTAGAGTTTTTCACATCAGTTTTAGTTGATGGTCTTTCACTGGAGTTAGAGTTACAACAAGTCTCCTAAAGTCTTCAGGACTCTTCTCAGTATTCTTGCCGTTCTTAATAATGCTGTAGTTTGGATGGTTTCTAATCGTCCACCAACTTTCAGTTTCTCCAGTCATCTTTAATAATCCTTTAGTTACTGTACCAAAAGCACCAATCCCAATTGGTATAATTGTCACCTTCATGTTCCATAGATTTTTTCAGTTCCCTAGGAAAGTCCACGTACTTATCCTTCTTTTCACATTCTTTCAGTTTTATTCTGTGTTAAGCTGGGACAGCAAAGTGGACAATTTTGCAAGTTCTCTTTTTTTTTCTGTTGATTATTATAAGGTCTGGTCTTCTGGCCGAGATTAGGTTATCCGTGTGTATGTCTAAGTCCCATAAGAGTTTATGTGTGTCATTTTTCGGACAAATGCTGGGTTGTGCATATACCATTTGTTCGTATGGTCAAATTTAAATTTTTTACTCATCTCCAAGTCGATCACTTGCCCACCCAGTGTGTCTAGTACTCTTTCTGTGCTAATTTGTTGCATTAGCTTGTCATGTGATTGATAGGTTCATCTCTGTCACCGCTTAGCCCACATTTGATATTTTGTTACGTCTTATATATTCTCGCTTTGATATGATTGGTCCTTATGGCGTTGTTTTGTGCTGCTATTAGGAGAGATTGTGTTTCTTTCTTAAAGTTTCCTTTTCTTAGCCAGGTCCAGGTTTTCTCGGGTGAGATGGTGTTTGTTAGTCGTTTAAAAACGTTTTAATAGAGTTGTTTTTCTTCCCATTTTTCTTTCCTATGTGTCATTCTGTTGTCCATCGTATTGTCAGTATCGTTTCTGATGGTTGTAATCAGTTTTTTAGCCGTTATTATTATTATTATTATTATTATTATTGTTATTATTACTTTGTTCTTATATTTTTACCTTATAACCAATTAAGAAATGTTAAAACTGATATCCTGATCTCCATTCGGCTATTTAGATATCATAACGTTTATCGTTCTATTATAATCCCAGTCAATTTTTCTATTCATAACACTTATCTTGTCCAGTCAGCTGGCGTTGAAGAATATACTGACTGCATTTCTGCAGAGAGTTAAGATCCCACCCACAACGTGTCCTGGATAGGACACTAAACAATCTGATGGTGAGGTTCCATTAAGGCTGGAGCTTTGATGAATGCAATGTATCCCTTTATTGTCCTTGCTCCAAGGTCCTTTTTGTTCCGCTGTGGTAGCACTTGATAGGCTCCTATCTATGGGCCAAGTAGAACTAAACTGAGTACTTATGCTAAACTGAATTACTTGAAATAGAACTTTTTTGACATTTAACTCTGTGTGTAGACAAAAAAAACATACTTATACTAAAGTGAATTGTTTGAATTAGAACTGTTTGACTATACTAAATAGCTTGAAATGTAACATAGCCTCCGCCCCAGCCGTCGATCAAGGAACTGGTGCATCCGTCGAAGATATCAGGGTATAACCTTGACCGTGGACGGGTTGAATTGGGTGCAGATGTGACGCCCACAAGAAGCAGGTGGACATAAACAATTATATAACCCGGATCCACAGACAGGTTCTGTCAGTTGGAGTCAGTTAGTTCGAGATAAGATGCTGTAGTTAGAACCAGCCCCCAGCAGAGGGCTATGGGCCCTCAGGGCCCTCGATTGAGCAGCCCAGCAGAACGAGAAAGAAGTGCTGCAAAAGACAAAGGAACTGGGGCTCAATATGTTGCAGTTTGTTCAGTCTCCAAATCACCTCCCATACAAAACCCTTTCGCAACCCTTTCGAATAAAGTGAGAGGTATATTTTTTTCTAAAGAACCGTGTTCGTTCGTCATTATTGTGTTGACTATGTTTCCGCATGCATCTGTATATGTTATAGAAATACAAATGTATTTGAAAATTAAACTGTGTAATAAACTTAACTACTTAAAATATAGCTGTTTATTTGTATAAAAATAGATTTGGCATTTGATAACCAACAAAAGTTGATATGCCAGAAAAAAGAAACCAACAAACAAACAATAACAATTATCATATTATTTTAAAATTATTTCTATGTCAACATTTGAAAATTAGATCATTCCGTTTATTCAGTAGTTGGCTTGTGACTTTATATTAACTAATCTTATTGAATAAAACGAACGAGAAAAATCTTTCTTAGTAATTCAACTTTTCTGGTTTTCTTAAAAGTTGATTAGCTGGTTAGTTTTACGGCATGTCAACCCTGGTTGGGATATCTAATACTGAAGTTAGAGTATTTCTTCTGAGGTTTGGCTTATTTGTTAAACGGCAGATCAATTCCTTATTGTTTATTTAATACGAAACTTTATTAATTCGTAAATGTTTGATAATTATCGTATATACATACGTTTTCTATAAAAAAATATATTTCTTAATCGCTCTTGTTTGACGATGATAATCATTTTTAGCTAAGTAATATACTATCAAGTATTCTTATCTAATATAACCAATTTGCATACCGTTATATGATATCAAGGATTTCCATCTTATGCAAATAATTTTTATACAATTATATCGTATCAAGTATTTCTATGTAACACTAACAATTTACACGTTGTTATATCATCACCATCATGTCCTACCGCCAACATGGATATCCCTGACGCTCTCTTGCCACTATTGTTGATCGCCTCTGGTTGGTCTTCAGGGCTACATCCCGTATCCTCACAGAGCTGCTGAATGTATGTTCGAGCTGATCGTCCTGCTTTTGCTCGGCCATATGTGATTCAGATTTTTATAATTCTTTGTTTAGAAACAGGTTTCGCGTATTTATGTGAAGTGCCAATATTTCGTAAGCACGTTTGGAAGTCATGACAATGAAGGGCTGACTCCTCGCTTCTTTGAGCTTCATAAATGAAAGCATTTCAGTCCTATTTAGGACTCTCTTTTAGTGGGGAAAGTGGGAGTACTTCTTACCCTTCTGCAGCGGCTGGGTTCAGCGTTTACTAAGCCCCTCATCACGATAAGTTTAAACTTTACGCAAACGAAATGGTTTTAGAAGACAAAGTTTCGCGTTTGTAACCGTCAAAAGACGTTTATGAATGTTAATGCAGCACACGATGACCAAAGTAATCGTAGAATTTTATCTGAATATCCGCTCAATAACTAGCGTTATGTTTTTTGTTTTTGTTTTGTTTTACGGCATATCAACCACAAGAGGTCATTTAATGCAGGAACTAGCGTTATGACTTGCAGATCAATTATTACTGAGTAATGTGCTTGTTCGTTCGTTTGTTTGTTATTGAATGGCGTATCAACCTTATCGGGTTATTTAACGCCAAATTCATCCTTCTAGAAGAATAGTAGTGGTACGATTTTACCCGTAGATGGGAGGATAAAGAGGTTCATACCTTTCCCAAAGATATTTGTTCGAAAGTGAACGTTAATAGTGAAACTGGAGTTCGAACTCACGTACTACGGTTTCGAAGTCCAGTTGTTGTATAGCCACATACATATACGTATACAAATATACACTTACATGCAGAAACAGTCAACAATAATGACGAACTTTAATGAACGAACGAAAATAAAAATATTATCTCTCACACTTTATTCTTGAAAGGGTGATGTTGGTTGTGTGAGAGAGATGAGCTGGAGGCAGAGACAAACTGCTATATTGACCCCAGTTCTTCTGACCATAGCAGCCCTTCTTCCTCATCTTGTCTGGGGTTGCTCAACCGTGGGTCATTGGGGGCCCAAACTCTCTGTCTGCTGCTGGCTCTCACTTCGACATCTTATCCCCTACTGACTAGAATCGTTTGTGCGCCTGGTTATATTATTGTTTAACGTCCACATACTTCCGCTGTTCTCGCTTATTTACACAGGTGCATCTCTTGATTGACAGCTCGGTTGAGGGTCAATCTATATCACAGTGCTTTAAACATAACTCGACAGGGACCCCCACTCAGTAACGAGCTTGGTGCTCATTAAATGTACCACATGTTTAAACGCTGGAAAAACAGATTTGAAAGAATTCACGGATTTCTTAAACACAAGTCACCGATCTGTGTGTACCTATTAAAAAAAACCTAACCCTTTTTTAGCTTTAAAGAAAAGAAGTAGAGTTCGATTTCCTAAGTTTTGTCGTAGTTTGGTTACAGTAAAAGAAGATGTCTGGTCATAATACACTCATATATCAAGCTACTGATAATTCCTCGGTACATTTTATTATTAATCGCTTTATCTTATTCCTACATTTATTTTAGTTATAAGGTCAATAACGGGATTGGCAATTTTGCCTTTATAATGTTATTCTAAATACCTGGGATTGTTCATTCTTATTGATTCTTCTGTATGTCAAGATAATGGCCCGAGATCGGCCATTTTAAAATGTTGTGCTTAAACTGTTCTTTAATGGCATACGAACCTTCTTAGGCTATTTAATGCCAAATCCACCCTTCTAGAAGAACAGTAGTAGTACTATTTAACGAGTTGCTGGAAGGATAAGGGGATTCAGAGCTTTCCTTAGAGTATTTTTTCGAAGGTGAACGTAATAGCGCGACTTGAGTTCGAACTCACTCACTACGATTCCGCAGTCCGTTGGTTTAACTATTACACCACAAAGACATCTCCTTTTGTTTTCTCTTAAACTCAAAACACTATTTGATGCCATCCAATATATCACTTCTGGCGAATGTCCCTGGGAAAGGAATGAATCTATCTATTCTGCCCTCGTGTACACATTAGGAAAGACTTGGTACTTTAGCCTTTATTTGTCCCTTCAATCCAATTATGTAACACCCTGTTTTTAATTAATTTTCCGGTGAGTAAGCTTCAAAAGTACCAGATTAAAGGGTCCTCGCTATTTTATAATTTTGAAATAGATTCCCCTTTTACCAAAGATTTCTTTATTCATTTATTTAATAATATATATATATATATATATATATATATATATATATATATATATATTAAATAAGCATCAAGGGTTGAAATACTATTAAACCAAATAATCTCATCTAACCCCACAGGCGGTGGTGGAGGGGTTGGTTAAATATCTATTTTCAAATAAGTTCCCATTAAAGCTTTGCTTCGTATTTTAAGGGCAACCGGTGAGGTGGGATTTTTAGCGTGTTATATTAAAAGAGTTTTGCTAATGACTTTGATTCCCATCAGGTGCTCTCTACTTCTAACCTTTTACCAAACTTAGCCAAGTAGATGAATACTATTACGTAATGAGTTCGGCCTTCTTTAAGTCCCCATGCTTGTGGTCTTGTGCTACCCACGTTAAGTTTTTTGGGTTTCTCCCAATAGCTTGAACGGTATGATATTTGTTAAATACCACCTCTACTGTTCTTTTCCAAGTGTGATGACATTGTCATTAAATAATAGGCCATTAAACAAAGAAGTCTAACCAAACCTATAGCATAATACCATCCTTGTACAATAACTAAGCTTATTAAGTGAATTTCTTTATTCAGGTATATATATATATATATATATATATATATATATATATATATATATATATATATATATAAGAAAAGTACGAACACACTACTCCTTAAGCCAATGGTCCGGGAGACCGGGATTCAATCTCAGGTCAAGTCATACCAAAGACTCAAAAATTGTACTTGATGCCGCATTGTTTAGCACACAGCACTATAAGATGAGGACCAAGGGTGAAGTGGAGCAATCCTGGGAATGGAGTAGCGCCATCCCCTACACCTCGGTGTAGTAGCTATTGAAAAGAAAGCCGTCAGGTCACCGTCGACTATGGTCGCCAACTTTACTTTATATATATGTATATACATTGATTATATTATGTCGTATATATATATGTATATATATATAGGTTGTTTTATTATGTTTATATATGTATTTATATAGAATAACATCATTCTGTGTTCATATATATATATATATATATATATATATATATATATATATATATGTATCTGTGTGTGCGTGTGTGTGTGCGTGTGTGTGTGTATCAGTAAGATATACACTTTTTTTATATATGTAGAATAAGGTTGTACTGTAAGTATATATATATATATATATACTCATGAATTATACATGTGGATTAAGATTATCCAATGTCTGTGCGCATGCATGTATTTAAAAATTTAGCGACCTTTGTCGAGGGCAATCCGAAAGCTCCATTTCAAATAGCTACTACACCGAGGCGTTAGGGAGGGTTCTATTCTTTTTCCTAAATCGGTCTTCTTACCCCTTAATTTGTACCTTATTATGCTGAGCATTAAGCAAAAACTAATTTTTAAGTCTTCGGTAATACTCACCCAGGGATTGAACCTCAGTCCTATGGACCATTGACAAACACATTACTCACTAGACTAATGGGCCAAATATGGATAAATTGTCAAAAGCGTTATTGAAAAATCTAGATTTCCTAATTATGTTTCGTGAAAATATTTCTAGAGAAAAACTGATTTTTGTTAAAAGAAAAAATTAAACAAAAAGCCCAGTGAGCTGGGGTTGTAGAATATGCCGACTACATCTCAATTGAGGTGTGTGTTCAATAATCACTTGGTATGTCTTACTTGTGGCCTTCAGCTTAAATCTAAGCTACGTAAGCTAATCCCTTTTGGTCACCTGACTTGGCTTAATACATAGCAAGCTAGGCTGGTGGAAAATCGAGGTTTCCATTTACAGTTGTGCCAGACAAAGTAGATGTTAACTTAACTCGTGACCAATATTATTTTCTTCTATTCTTTTTTATTTTCGCTTTCTTTATATCAACAGCCAAGTCGTTTTTTATTCTCCAAATGTTACGTGAGCAACACGAATCGAAATTCAGGTACAGCTGATGACTCTTCAACCGAATACGGTGAGATAAACAGAGACAGCATTTGTAATATAATATACATCAAAGAAATTCTTATATTGGCGCTTCGAAGTAAGAAACCTGTTATGAAACCTAATGCAGTCTATCAAGCAGAAGGTGTTAAATGTATTTTGACAAAACATTATTAATATTTACACGTCGGTCCTTGGAGGTGCGTGCAGTGGTTCGACAAGTGAAGAAAGAAAGAACAGAAACAAATGAAAAGCAAACAGTTCTACTATGTCTATTGATGTGCAAATATTCATTAGGAAGACAGGAAATTTGTTTATGATCTCGTGAAAGATAAGCAGCTCGCTTAAAATTTGAAGTGGGTCACTATCGTTCTGTTTATTTGAAGTAAGGTATTACCACGTCATTATTGGTTTTGTTGACTTTTGTAACATTATTTTCCAGCCGAAGAAATCTACGAACTTCCTAGATCTTCCTTCTTCACCACGCCGCTCAGTAAAATAAAGGTAACTGAACGCCAACCAAGAAGTTTCGGAATTTCTTATGTGTGTAGTTCAATATATATATATATATATATATATATATATATATATATATACCGAAAAAAATATATATGTATATTTAGGCAGCATTTCTTCGTTAATGCAAATTTCATTAAACATAATAGACATTTTATGTCTACATATTTTCTTTTGGATCCGTTCGAATTCCCGTATTACTTTTATCGTATTCTGGGGGAATTGATTTATGTATTGTCCATAGTTGTATGTATCCCTAGTACTTTCTGTCCGACTTTGGGCCATCATCAGGGGAGGATCTATTACAAAAGTAATGTAACTTTTGTTTTAGCATATTACTACTGTGTAAGGGTGTCTTTGCCGTTGAAGGTTATGGCGTTTGTTTTTGAATGTAATTCTATATTTAGTGCCAGTAGCTAAAGACATTTAAGTACATTAGCACTGGTTTGATAATTAATTCTATTAAGTGCCGGCTGCAGGTTTCTAATATGTAATGCTTCGAGAATCTGAAGTTTTTGTTTATTATTTTGATGTTCTAATATTGTTGTGTTGTCGGTGAGAATTTTCCGGAGTTGTGTTGTTGGGCATGAATGTTTTTTTAAATGCTGAGCTATTGAACTTGTGTCTGAAAGGTGCATTGTAAGTCTCCTCGACAGGGTAGTTGAGGTTAAACCAACATATATATTATCATTATCAGATATAGAATCTCCTAAATGACATTTAAATTTATATATAACGTTGGTTTTTTTGCAAAACTCCAATCGAGGGATAGGAATTATTTCTAATGACTAGATTCGAGGTTTTAAACTTATAATATATAATAAGTTTTATTTGTTTATTAGGATCAGTGGGGAGTATGTTTTTGTGAATCAATGTTTTCAAGATTTTTTCATCGGATTTGTAATTGTAGTGCATTTGGTTACGATAAAAAAAGTTTGATATATGTTTGTTGGCTGGATGGAGTAGTACACTGTTTATTTTGTTGGTTAACATTTTTGATCATACGTTTAATTTGTTCATCAACAATATAGTTAGGAAACCCATTATTGATGAGAGCCTGTTTTATGTTTTCTATCTCTTTATAAAATATTGTTTTGGAGGAGGAGATTAGTTTGGCACGGGATATTAGATTATGAATAATTGCTTTTTTTATATCTGAAGGGGCATTCACTTTTAAAGTTGAGGGTACAGGAGTTATTACTCGAGGGCTTTTTGTAAGTGGAGGTAGTGAAGTTGTTATCGTTGTTAGTATCAATGAGAACATCTAAAAAGGAAATTTTATTGTTTTTGTTTAGTTCATGATTAAAGTTAAGGACTGAATTGTTTTGGAAGGTGTCTTGTAGTATGTTGATTTCGTTAATATTATTAGTAAGAATAAGGATGTCATCAACATATCTTAGGTATATTGGAGGATTTTTATGCTATTAAAAAATTCTATTTTCGTGATCGGACATGTAGAAATTACTGAAAATCGGGCCCGGGACAGACCACATAGATACGCCATCTGTCTGAACGTAAATATTTCCAAGAGGGTCATAAAATGGAACTTCAGTAGTACATGTTAGGAGTAGTTTTTGAAGTATATTAGGGTTGATTTTAAGAGGAGGAAGTGATGGGTTATTATAAATATTATTTATAATAATATCAATTGTTTCATTAACAGGTACATTAGCAAATAAATTTTCTACATCGAGTGAGGCTAATATACCATTATGGGGTTTAATTGTATGAAGAACTTGAATTAATTCATGTGTAGATTTTATGTGGTATTTGCTAGCTAAGTATTGTGAAATAAGCTGTTTTATTGTTTTTGTGAGTTGATAAATTGGTGTAGGTATTTGTGATATAATAGGGCGTAGAGGATGATTAGGTTTATGTATTTTTACGGTCCCGTAAAGATAGCCCGGTTTATAATCCCCAATTATTTTGGGTAGTTTTATGCTATTAAGTTCGGCATTATTAGCAGTGATTAGTTTATTAATTTTTGATTTTAGTTGGATGGTGGGATTCTTATTTAATTTTGTGAATTCCGTATGGTTATCGAGGATATCTTGTAGTTTTGAATGGTCATCTGTTTTATTGAGTACTACAAAAATGTTTGTTTTATCAGCTTTTTTATGGTGATGTTAGGGTGGTTGCGTAATTCTTTAGCAGCAGTTTTTAGTTGATGTGTTAATAATGTAGGTTGTTTTTTATTGTATCTATTTTTGATGGCTTCAGCCTTAAGGAGATCACGGAATTCGGGTTTGACTGAAATTACCTTATTATCCCGGAGTTTTAAAATGTTTTGGTATAAAATTTCAATTTCTGTATTTTTGTTGATGCTGGTATATCCTTGGAATAAATGGCAGTTGGGTCCTAAGTTGAGGAAATATTTTTGTTGTGGAGTTAAATTACAGTCTGAGAGATTGATAAATTTGTCAGTATTATTAGGAATAAATAGATGTCCTTTGTAGAGATTGTTGAGCTTTTTTTGAAGTGTAAGTTTGTGTCCGTAATTACTTTTGTTAATGATTACGGAAAGTCTGTTATCTAGTTCGTGGAGTTGTGCAGGTGTAATAGAGCTTTCGAGTTTGTCTCGTATTTTTTGTGATTCAAGATTGAGTGAATGGATGTTATTCTTACAGAGTGTTATTAGTCTCTTCACGAGATCACGTCTGTAGTCCAAAGTGCTGTTATATTTATGAGCTGCAGGATCATGAAGTTTAAAATATGTATATTTAGGCAGCATTTCTTCGTTAATGCTAATTTCATTAAACATAATAGACATTTTATGTCTACATATTTTCTTTTGGATCCGTTCGAATTCCCGTATTACTTTTATCGTATTCTGGGGGAATTGATTTATGTATTGTCCATAGTTGTATGTATCCCTAGTATCCCCTAATGATGGCCCAAAGTCGGGCAGAAAGTACAAAATGTCTATTATGCTTAATTTGTAATAGTATACTATTTTCAAATTCGAAACAAAAATGGTCACATCATTATTAGTAGAGTTATTAACTGTGGTCCCATGTATATTGAGACACCCTATATATTTCTAGTGTTAATCATTTCAGTTCTCTTTACAACAAGTATGGCTCCTGAAATAAAACGACTTATACAAATATTTAGATACTTGATTAAATAATGAAATAGGCCCAATCTAAGTGCATTTTATATTCAATTGCACATCCACACACCTACATGTGTTATATATATATATATATATATATATATATATATATATATAAATCATCATCATCATCATGTCGTGCACAGATATCCCTGATCCTCTCTCGCGACTTTTCCCTATCGTTCATCGCCTCTGGCAGGTCTTCTGGACTACATCCCGTGTATATATATATATATATACTCTTTCTAATTAGTATAAATATATATTTATATTCAGTTATATGATATATATTTACATACAGTAGCGTCCAAAACTAAGGCACAAAATTTTAAAACCTAATATTTTTTAGAAATAACAACTGTGAAAAGCTGAAAGTTTGACAACTGGTGGTCGTTATCATCCATAATAAAATACTAAAATTTGAATCATTTGCAAAGGATAGAAAAAGAATTATAACAATTTTTTTTTCAAATTTGGAACGTTCAAAAGTAATATATAACTGTTTTGACATTCAATTGTGTATATACAAAATAAGTACTTACATTAAACTAAATTAGTTGAAATAGAACTGGTTTGATAAACTGAATAGCTTGAAATAGAAATGTTTTTGACACTTAAACTGTGTACTCATGGTAAACTGAATTGAATGAAATGCAACTGACTATAAATGGATTTGGCGTAAAATAACCTACAAAGGTTGATATGGCATTAAAACCAAACCAACCAACAACTTTTGCATTACCTTGTTTTTTTTTCAGTTTTAGGTTTTAAAATCTTGTCCCTTAGTTTTGGACGCTACTGTATTTATATTAAAATAAGTATATACATATATATATATATATATATATATATATATATATATATATATATATACATATATATTCAATTGCACATCCACACATGATATATATATATATATATATATATATATATATACTCTTTCACAATAGGATTATGAATTTATTGAAGAATATATATATATATATATATATATATATATATATATATATATATATATTGCTCTCTAATAGTCTGGGTGACTGGGGTTCAATCCCAATGGAATCATACCAAATTTTAAAAAAATGTTGATACCTCCGAGCTTAATTGTTGTTGGCTATCGCATTCGAGGGGGACCCGAAAGCTTTCTATTCAATAGATACTACACTGAAGTGTAGGGGAGGGCGCTACTCCTTTCCCTGGATTGATCCACTTTACACTTGATCCGTATCTTATAATGTTAAGACAAATTTAGCATTTCCGTATCCGATAGCGTAAAATGTAAAGAAACGGAGGTTAATACATATACGTTAGATTCCCCAGCCCGCGTTTGGTCGGCTGCTGGCTGAGATGTATGCTATGTGACTAATGTAAAATAAGCTGGGTTTCAATCCCAGCTTGAAGCATCTCGCATGTCTAGCCACAATGAAGAGTTGCGATACAACGATATAGTCTGTCTATGGATAACAATATATATATTCGTGAATGCGTTACCTTTCTATTTCAATTTTTTGGCTGTGTACGTGGTCAGCACCCATCTTTTCAATTTCATATCCGGCGTCTGGCATTATTGTTAGAGTCAGTCTCCTCGTGTCGTTTCCTTAGTGCCCACCCCACAAAAATATGTTTTAATTTGGTTGGTTGGTTGGTTGGTTTGTTTTTTAGTGAACATGAACCCTTGAGGGTTATTCAATGCCAGATCATATATATATACATATATATATAGTTTGCCAGTGAATAGTTTGCAGGTAACACCTTTAAACGTGTCACATCACATTTTGTTTGCACATCGTTAAATGATTTTAGTTATGGTTAAAATAATTGATAGTTTAATGTTAAATGGTTTCAAATGTTGCTATTTATTGTTTGCACACAATTAAATCGTTTCAAGTATTACTATCAAACACAAACAATTCAATTTCAAGTTATTTATTTGGACACATTTAAGTAGTTAAAAAATTCTATGTTATGATCCTAAACTATACGAATACTTCAGGTCTGTGTCCACCAAAGAATAATGGCAATGAAGGGGTTCTCTACGTTCCCCAAACCTCCTAGACTGAAGCCTCACCATCAGATATTTTAATGCGATACCCTGAACACGCGTTGAATAGTGAGGTCTTACACCTATGCAAGGATGCAATTGGCGTATTCGACTGCCCGAAACGTCTAGGCTGCCTGCGGTGTTGAATTCTTTCTGGAATGAAGGACCTCATAATATTTTACTTCATCGACCACACGGCCGTGAAAGAAGCAAGGTTTGCTTTGGTTTCTTTGTTTAATGGCATACCAACCTTTGTAGGATATTTAATGCCAAAGCTATTCTCCTAGAAGAACAGTTGTGGTACTATTTAACCCATAGCTGGGAGGATAAGGGGGTTCATACCTTTCCCAAGGCTATTTGCCCGAAAGTGAACCCAATAGCGCGAATGGAGTACGAACTCGCTTACTACGATTCCGCAGTCCATCGTTTTAACCATTATACCACGAGGACACCCACTGAAACAAGCAAGTTCAAATCCTAGTCGCGCTATTACCTACCCTTTCCTACTAATACCCTTGTGAAAGGCATAAACCCTTTTATATTCCTAGCTATATTTTAAACAGTATCAACGCTGTTCAACTAAAATGGCTCTAGCATTAAATAACGCACGAAGATTGATAAGCTACTAAACATAAAAGCCATGTAACAAGACGTTTTCTTACTTTTTTTTTTTCAAATCTTTCATTTAAACGATATTCATTCGTTTGCACACAGGTAAATTATTTAGTATTGCTCTGTGTCACAAACAATTCAATTAAATCATTATCTTTACATACAATTAAATGACCAAACAGTGCTATTTCTAACAATTCACTTTTTGATAAGTCATTTGTTTGCACTCTTAAAGTAAAAAAGCTCTTTTTGATCCATCGATAGGATCCTATCAGGTGCTACCATTCCAAACCAGGGTGGACTTAGGAGTGATGGCAATTAAGGGGTACCACATATTCTCAAAAGCTCTGGTGGTGTAGTGGTTAGCAAGCTAGACTAGCAAACCTACACGAGTGAGTTCAAGTCTAATTGGGTGCCCCATTCATATGATCCTGTGCTACATCTAAGTAAAAAAAGCTTTGTAAATTACTACTGGAGCCTGATCCCCAAATTGTTTAATGTAATGTATCAGGATACTCATTGGAAGGCCTTAGCTCTCTGTTGTATATTGACCTTCGACCCGGCCAAACATGCCATACCAAAGTGATTTACCGGAAGGAAGTGACACATTCCGATGGCAGTTATGAGAAGAAATCGCGTAGGCGGGCTTGGCTGAAAAAATGGGACATGGTAAAATCCCATGGTACACTTACAGACTGATGCACCGGATGAGAGTGACCTGTGAACTGCATGACAGTTATTTCCACTTGATGACGATCAAAGATGCCATTCTAAAGATTGAGTGGGCGATTGAACTATTATATAACTCGGTGGGAACAGGAAGTATGTGAGTTGGGTACCAGAGTGGTTGGAGACAAGATGTGGTAGAGAAAGCCACCACCCAGCAGAAGAGGCACTCGGGACCCCAATTCCTTTGGAGATCAGATGAGTTAATGACAAGATGCAGTAGAGAGAATAGCATCCAGCGGAGTGGGCCTCTGGGCCTCCAGTTGAGGAATCCAGGAGAAAGAGAACGACACACGGCTATGTCCGGAGGGGCTGAGGAGGTCAGTATGTTGCAGTCTTTGTTCGGTGTCCAACTCCCTCTCACATGCAAACCTTTCAACTAAAGTGAGAGGTATATTTTTTAAAGAAGTCTTCCCTCGTCTTTATTCATTGCGTCAATATGTATTCTGCATGTATGTGTGTATAATTGTAACATATGACTATACAATAACTCTACTGATATGCAGTCAGTGTATTTATCTGATCGGGCTACCTTATCAAGCATTTAAAGACGGGGATATTTATCAATTTTTTAAGACGATAACTGTTTCACTTTGTGTGCCCTTTTGAACATTTGACGATCTGCCAAAGATATTTTTTTCTCAGCTCCATAATCAGACTGGAAGAATAATTAGCTATACTTACCTCCAAAGTTAGCTCTTCTCGATGTAAATTTATTTAAAAAATGCTAGGCCTTTACTACTCCCGTTGTAATATAATAGCCGAGGGATTTCGGTTCATGCCTTTGGGTTTAGTTAGGCTGAGAACCTTTCGGCTCAGCACATGGGTTAGTTAGGTGAAACCTTGATGCAGGTGGTAACGCGTGCGCGCGCACAGAAAGGACATGTCACTCAGAGATGTCACAATAGCCTGAGATGATGAAACGGGTTACAAAGTGCGGGTGACGTCACGCACCGGAAGCGCGCGGAGGATTTGGGGGATTTTGAAGAAAGTCAGAGAGTTAAAACTAGACCCCAGACGGAGGAGGTTCGACTTTTGGGGCTCGCTGAGGCGAGACAAATTTGTGTGCCATGGGTGCCGCATGAGATAGTGGCCAGATGAAGGAGCTAGCATAAAAAGATTGTGTCTCTCTCCTTATCTCGAAACCTTTAACTCAAAAGTAATAAAAGAGTTTCGTACCTGAACAAAGAAGTCGTTACGTGTTTTCGAATTTCGAGATTACTGTGTTCTACGTTATGTATATATGTTACCAACATTCGATGTCCATTTCACCCATTTTGCGCATGGCCATATTCGTGTATATGGCTATGTAAGACCGTTGCCCCTTCAGTTCGTCGCATATTTTACTATTCAACGATCTAAGGATTGAAATCTCTGTCGTAATTATATCGTTGCTACTTTTCAACAACATTAGCACGTTGCATTCAAATCTGCAATGGTCACGCGAGTTTTCGACACTTTTATTATTTTTATTTTATTCTTGTTGACTACATGAATGAAGAAACACATCAGTGTATCAAATTGCTATTTCCCTCGATTGATTTGAGCCGCTTTTGATCCGAGATTATCTGTTTTTCTATTCGTGACAAAGGAAATAGTGATCAAAGAAAGAAAATGCGTAGAGTTCTGTGCCAAGCACCTGTCAGAAGATTTAATCGATCGGGTGGATAATAGGTGTCGTTATGAAACAGACTGAACAGGTTTCAGCGATGTAGGGATATTAAAAAAACCATCTGTTCATATAACAGTAGAACTGATTTTAGAAGATCTTTACTTTAGACAAGCTGAAGAATGTAGTCTTCGCCGGTTTAGAGATAACAACTTGAATCGAAAAATCTGTGAGACTAACAAATTGACTGATTGTCTTTAATACAATAGATAATTTTATTCGAAGACGTTAAGGAATTACGTTCACTGAAATTTATACTTACATTTTTATCTTTTCTTTCTTTTTTTTTTTTGTTAAGGGATATTTGGTTTCTGTATTTTTACGCAAAGTTATATGATATCATCATCATCATCCTCATATCGTGCCACTAGCACGGATATCCCTGGCCCTCACTCGCCACTCCTCCCTATCACTCATCGCCTCCGGCAGGTCCTCAGGGCTACATCCAGTATCCTCACATAGCTGCTGTTCGAGCTGGTCGTTCTACTTTTGCTTGACCATATGTGGGGCTACATAGAAGCACATCACTGATGAGTTTGTCCTAGCTTCTCCAGTAGTGTCCTGCGTGTCTGGTTCGTCTAACTTGTATAGTTTTCGTGATGGGAGGCAAATGGCCGTACAGCTGGTGTCTTGTGGGGTGTTGCCGCCAGGACTTGTTCAATATTGCTGTCAACATTCCTGTGTAATTGCCGTCTAGCTTCTTCTTTAGCCGTTTAGTTAGCATCCAGGTAGTGCATCCGTATAGCAATATCGATACGACCGCTGCCTGGAAGAAACTGCGTTCCATTCTATCGGTCAGGTCTGATTTCCATATGATCGAGAGGCTATCGATAGCTGTCCACGCTTTCGTTAGTCGCGTGTCGATGTCTTTTTCAGTTGATGAGACGCTGCTTCCTAGGTAGGTGAATTTGTCTACTAGTTTCAGAGAGGTTCCGTATAGTGTGGAAATGTCGCCTGTTTGGTTGTAACACGTATATTCAGTTTTGAGTGCATTGACATGGAGGCCAATGCCTGCGGCGGCTCGTTCCAAACAATGCAGTCGTGTTTCGGCTTCGTTAGGTGTATTCGCCAGTAACGCTATTATATGATATAAAGTACTAATATTTATACTTTACTCACGTTGATTGATTTAACGGCGGGCAAATACATGTAGGGTTATTTTAAGCATAGAGGTAAGAATCATATTTACATTATTCGTGCCATTTTTAGATGTTTCATTTAGATCACCATCCTGTTAATGGTTTTAGCTTCTTATTTTAATACCATATCAACTATCATAGGTTATTGAATGCGAAAGCTATCCTTACAGAGTGGTATTGGTTCTATAAAAGATAAGAGCGGTGGGATGAATCGGTTCATACCTTTCACGGGGTTATTAGTCCGAATAAACGTAACAGAGTGACTAGGTTTCAAAATCATTTACTACGATGTCACTGTCTAAAGATTTAACCTCTCTACCACCGACACACCCCACCATACTATCGCATATCATATTTACCCAACCCCTCCGCTCGAACAGGATATGACACAAGTTCAATTTTTTTAAGCGGAGTTTAACAGGTTTGAATTCAGAGTTTTCCTTCTCCTAGACTAGTTGCCTCACCAAGGCTGAAGAACCTAGTCTACCCTACTATTTACCCATAGCTGGAGGGAGAGTAATTGGATTCATACCTTTCCCAAGGGTATTAGTGCTATGTGAAATGCAATCAGTCTCGTCCAGGATTTGAACTCGTGTCACCGTGTCCATTTCCTACGACGATAACCATTACACCACGGGCACCATACTATCGCATATTTTAATATAATTTGGCAAATGGATATTAGTGCTTGCGCGCAATACCTAAAACCTCTTAACAGTATGCAAAAGAGGATCTATATAAATCAGAATAATTAGAGCTTCATGGAAATTTTTGTGGGGTGCCAAAAATACCTGCCGTAGATTAATCTAGATTATTTGGAGTAATATTCGACACCCCTTCATTGCCATCGCTCCCAGGTCCACCTAATAGGGTCCTATCTATGGGTTAATTAGAACTAAACTGCGTACTCATGTTAAACTGAATTATTTGAAATAGAACTGTTTTTGTATGCTAAATTGAATTGTTTAAAATGGAAATTTTTTGACAACTGAAACTGTACTTACGTTAAACGGGATTGTTTATAATAGAACTATATATAGTATAGAATCTATACTTATACTAAAATGAATTGGTTGAATTAGAACTTTTTAACTAAACTGAATAGCTTGAAATAGAAATGTTTTTGACAAATAAACTGTCTACTCATGCTAAACTGAATTGTTCGAAATAAGACTGGTTATTTTTTATAAAAATGGATTAGGCATTAAATACCCTACAACAGTTGATATGCCATAAATCCAAGCAAGCAACCAACAAACGACAATGTTTGACAAACGCCTGTTAAACCTGTTCTCATAGAATGTAAAGAATTCACTCTCATCAGAAAGCAATTCTTCAAGGTGAATTGTTTAAGCGATTTGTTCGACAACGTCAACGTGAATGATGTTGTCTCTTTCTTGAGAGAGACAGGGTTGTACCAAAGACGTCGATGAAATGAAAATATTTAACCGTGTGCAAGCAAATGAGAACTTGCTACAAAGTATTCGTTTAAAAATCTTACGTTTTATACATTTAAAAACATAATTCGGCATAAAATAACCCGCAAAGATTGATATGCTATAAACACAAACAAGCATAAATTAAACACCAGTTAATTGTTTACACACAGTTAAATGATCGAATAGTTCTATTTCAAACAATTCCCTTTAGTATAAATACAGTTTTTGTACACAGTTCGTATTTACCCAACCCCTCTGTCCGGGCAGGATATGACACAAGGTCAATTTTCAAGCGGAGTTTAGCAGGTTTGAGTTCAGAGTTTTCCTTCTCCTAGACTAGTTGCCTCACCAAGGCTGAAGAATCTAGTCTGCCCTACTATTTGCCCATAGCTGGAGGGAGAATTGTTGGATTCATACCTTTCCCAAGGGTATTAGTCCTATGTGAAATGCAATCGGTCTCGTCTAGGATTTGAACCCGTGTCACCGTGTCCATTTCCTACGACGATAACCACAGGCAGCTCTTTTTTGCACACAGGTAAATGTAAAAACAGTTCTATTTCTAATAATATATTTTGGCGTCAGAACATAGTTTAAATGTCAAGCAGTTCTATTTGACCCATAGACGGGGTCCTATCAAGAGCCATCTCCCCAGACTCAAGTAGACTGGAGAGCGATGGCCATGAACAGATACTCCGCATTACCCTAGGCTCCAGCATTACTGGAGCATCACCATCAGATTTTTAGTGGCATAGTTAGGACGCACATTCGAGGAATCTAAAACCTCTACAGAGATGCAGACTGTATATTCTTGAGCTCCAGCCGACGGAACCCCTTATTACGGCCACAGTGCCGCATGATAACCACTACGCTACATGGATCCTTCCTGTCACCCTGAAAAAATAAATAAAATGTCAGTAATATCAGGTGCACTGGACTGTACTACTGCGCATGTCTGATTTTTTTCAGTCTGGAAACGTATATCGTATTAATACTGAGTAAAGGCTGCAAATCGATACAGAACAATCAATAAGCGTTGTATTTCATCTCGTCCCTAGGCTCTTCATATCAAATTGACATCAATACGTTTTCCTTCATACTCTCTCTTGCTGGCTCTATTGATTTGAGGGAAAATCTAATCAACTCAATACAGTCGCCCACATTGCAATATGTTCTAATCATTTCTTAGTACGACATAGAACTTATCTAACGTCTCGAAAATAATAAATAAAGTGTTGTAGCGGCTTTTAAAGGCAGAGAAAAAAGCTGTTTAACACTCACGTTGCAAAGACCTCCCTGTCTAACATATGAATAAATACTTATATATCTTACCTATGTCTTAAGTGGCACGATGGCGAAATGGACTTGATCACACGTGATATATCCGCTTTTTTGTCGAGGCTTAGAATATTCCAAGTGTACCCCTGCAAAGGGGTCACCCCACTCCCTCGAAGAAAAACAACAAAAACAACGAAAAAAAAAAATTGGTGTCTTGAAAATGACTCAAAACTGTATCTGATATTTAGGATATAATTCTGGAGATCTGCAGAATGGGAAGTACGCCTTCATTGCCATTATTCCCTGGTCTCTGATCTTATGTTTCAAATAGGTATGTTTGAAAGTTATTTGTATTAGATAGGAATACTTTATATCATATAAAAATCAATTCTTTATGTTCATAATAGTTGAAGCTCTATCTGTTTATCGAGGGTTATTATAATTTCTTACTGAAAACCGTATTTCTGTTAATAAAGAAATAGTTATTATTACATAGAAATAGATACTTGATTCCATATAGTTTTGTTTAGATTATTTGTATGAGATGGGAATATAGATACAATATAACAATAAATTATTCGAATGAAGATGAGTTGTAATAGGATATCTTGATAATATTATAGATAGATTAAACTGTAAAACTGTTTCAAAACTAATGTTTGTTATTGAAAAGAAAAACAAATCCATTAAACTATACAAAGTCAAAAAGTTGGCGACGTTAGCCGAGGGTCACCCGAAGCTTCTCTTTTCAATAGCTACCACACCGAAGTGTAGAGAAGGGCGTTACTCAGTTCCCTGGATTGCTCAACGTTACCCTTGATCCTAACCTTATGAAGCTGAATTTTAAGTAAGGCGGGATCGAGTACCATGTTTGAATCTTTGGTATGACTCGACCTAAGATTGAAGCCCGATCTCCTGGGGCATTGGCAAACTCTCTACTGATTAGGCCAATAATTTATAAGTATTCTATAGGAATTCTTCGTAAATGATAGATTTTTGTAAATCTGACAAAATGATAAAAATAAGTTGAAAAATCAAACATTTACAACGGGTTTACTGGTAATATTTCGTTCTTTATTCGCAGAACTTCTTCAGACTAAACATTTTTTCTGAATTTTTCTATTTTAGCGATATGAGGTACTATTTACCAACCCCTCCGCTCGGGTCGGGTATGACACAAGGTCAATTTTTTTAAGCGTAGTTTAACAGAGTTTTCCTTCTCCTAGACTAGTTGCCTCACCAAGGCTGAAGAACCTAGTCCGTCCTACTATTTACCCATAGCTGGAGGGAGAATAAGGGGGTTCATACCTTTCCCAAGGGTATTTGCCCGAAAGTAAACGTAATAGCGCGACTGGAGTACGAACTCGCGTACTACGATTCCGCAGTTCATCGCTTTAACCATTACACCACGAGGACACGATATGAGGTAATCGATGAAATAAAAGTATAAAGGGAGGATAAGGGTCTAAAGACAAGTGGCAGTAAGGGAAAAATAGGATGGGAAGTCGATAGGGTTCTAATAGATGAGCTGTTTGCTTAAAAATTGACATTTCATCGCATCTTAAACATTGTGTTGGTGTTTGATAAGAATATGCCTTACTCTACTTTCAAATATAAAAATGCCACGTGTAAGAAGGGCATATATTCCCAATTCTGTCTCCAAAATCAGTAAATTAATTCTAAGCTTTCACTTGTATCGAGCTAAAATTACATATATGGAGGGGCTTGCATTGTTAGTAGGGCACCCAGGCCTCAGGTTGCTTATAGTTCACTTTCTCAGCTGGGGCTATTGAATACGCAGACTGCACCTCTGCAAATGGGTAAGTTCTTCCACTAATGAGTTTTTCTGTCTCTGGCACAAAATTATCTGATGGTTAGGCCCTCATACAAGAGCTTCAGGGAATCTGAAGTATTCCTTTATAGTCATTTCGCAGAGGTATACTCTGACCCGGATGGTTGGCATCAAATTGACGTTTGTAATATTACGCGACTCAAATAAAAGTTTGCAAGGCTACGGTCTTCAAATGAAAGTTGGTACAGGTGCGGTCTCAACAGACATATTGTACTACTATATGGACACTTTCAACACTAATTCGACCGCGTTAATTGGACACAGAGAAACAAAATATCACGAGGAGAAAAAGAGCTGAGACAGTTGGTGTCTTGTGGGGTGTTGCCGCCAGGACTTGTTCAAGATTGCTCGCAGCATTCTTGTGTAATTGCCGTCTATCTTCTTCTCCAGCCGTTTTGTTAGAGTCCATGTAGTGCATCCATATAGCAGTATCGATGCGACCGCTGCCTGGAAGAAACCGCGTTTCATTTTATCGGTTAGGTCTGATTTTCATATAATCGATAGCCTATTGATAGCTGTCCATGCCTTCGTTAACCTCGTGTCGATGTCCTTTTCGGTTGATGCGACGCTGCTTCCTAGGTAAGTGAATTTGTCTACTAGTTTAAGAGGGGTTCCATCTAGTGTGGAGATGTCACCCGTTTGATTATAGCACTTATATTGCGTTTTGTGTGCATTGACATTATAAATGGTAGATTTTAGTAAATTTGATAGATGATAAAAGTCAGTGGAAAAGTGGATAAACCAACTCTGACAAAGGGTTCAATAATATTTAGTTCTTTAAAAAGAAAAAAAAAATATTATGGTTCCTTTGTTTATTGGCATACTAACTGTTGTACGTTATTTAATGCCAAAGACATTCCCCAAGAAGAACAGTAGTGGTACTATTTAATCCATAGCTAGGAGGATAAGGAGGTTCATACCTTTCCTAAGGCTATTTGCCCGAAAGTAAACTAAACAGCGCGACTTGAGTACGAACTCGCTAACTACCGCTCAGCAGTCCATCGGAACATATATATATATATATATATATATATATATATATATATATATATATATGAAGCAGGTATAAAATGCATTGTAATTAGTTTTGAATCTCAATATTGCAAAAATTAGATGGAAGAAATACACTATAAAAACCTCGGCGAAATGGAAAATCTTCAGTCTCGAAGTAAATGAGATTGATATCAAGTTGCCATATATGATTACTTTCGGACAAATACCCTTTGGTATGAACCCACTTTTTTTCTGAAATCAGTTTTAAAAAGTACACATACTGTTCTTCGACAAAAAATGGTATTAGCATCTAATAACCCACGAATGTTGATGTGCCTTTCAAAAAGAAACCAAACATGAAAGAAAAAAAAACGAAAGAAATCAATTCTAGGATTGTTATAATTCTATTTCATAAGTCAGAAGCTTTACCTTTTTGAAAATCAGCATTAAAAAACTAGTCTTGGTATCTAATTTCCAATACTGACTCCTAATACATGGTAGAAAAATAATATATATATATATATATATATATATATATGCATTGTCAATTTAGGTTGTTCAGACAATAGCCTAAACCATAAACAATCAATAAAAAGAAATAACAAAAAAATGTTCTCCCTACTGACCCTACCAAAAAAGTTACCCTTATCATATCATCATCATCATATCGTGCTGGTAGCACGGATATCCCTGACCCTCTCTCACCACTCCTCCCTATCGTTCATCGCCCTAGGTAGGTCTTCAGGACAACATCCCGTATCCTCACATAGCTGCTGAATGTATATTCGTGCTCGTCGTCCTGCATTTGCACGGCCATGTGTGGGGGTCCATAAGAGTACATCTCTTATGAGTTCGTCCCTGCTTCTCCAGCAGTGTCCTGCATGTCTGGTTTGTCTAACTTGAATAGTTTTCGTGATAGGAGGCAGGTGGTCGTACAGTTGGTGTCTTGTGGGGTGTTGCCGCCAGGACTTGTTCAAGATTGCACATAGTATTCTTGTGTAATTGCCGTCTAGCTTCTTCTCCAGCCGTTTTGTTAGCGTCCATGTAGTGCAGCCTACGTACTTAGAACATCGATTGACAAAATCAAAGAGAATGGCTTCGAACTGACGAAGAAAAGAAGGAGAAGGTACCCCGCAACAACAATTACCGACGCCGACTAGGCTGATGACATAGCGATACTGGCAAATACACCTGACCAAGCCGAAACACTACTGCATAGCTTGGAACGAGCAGCAGCAAGCGTAGGCCTCTATGTTAATGTACGCAAAACGGAATATATCTGCTATAATCAAACGGGGTATATCTCCACTCTAAAATGAACCCCTCTTAAACTAGTAGACAAATTCACTTACCTAGGAAACAGCGTCGAATCAACCGAAAAGGACATCGAAAAGAGGTTAACGAAAGCATGGACAGCTATCAATAGGCTATCGATTATATGGAAATCAGACCTAACCGATAAAATGAAACGCAGTTTCTTCCAGGCAGCGGTCACATCGATACTGCTATATGGCTGCACTACATGGACCTTATCATATAATACAACAAATTCAAAACTAATTATTTCTTATAACACTTCCCCCTCGATTAAACTTCTTGAGAGGACAAACATGATCAAATGTCACTTGGGAGACTGTGTCTCCAAAGAAAATAGTACGTATGTTGGTCTTACTCCTACAACTCTTTCTAGACGCACCTTAATGCACCTTAATGATACAAGGAGGTGCCCGTGGTGTAATGGTTATCGTCGCAGGAATTGGACACGGCGACACGAGTTCAAATCCTGGACTGATTGCATTTCACATAGCACTAATACCCTTGGGAAAGGTATGAATCCAATTATTCTCTCTCCAGCTATGGGTAAATAGTAGGGCAGACTAGGTTCTTCAGCCTTGGTGAGGCAACTAGTCTAGGAGAAGGAAAACTCTGAATTCAAACCTGTTAAACTCCGCTTAAAAAATTGACCTTGTGTCATATCCTGCCCGAGCGGAGGGTTTGGGTAAAAAGAGGAGGTGCCCGTGGTGTAGTCGTTATCGCCGTAGGAAATGAACACGGCGATACGAGTTCAAATCCTGGACGAGACTGATTGCATTTCACATAGCACTAATACCCCTGGGAAAGGTATGAATCCAATTATTCTCCCTCCAGCTATGGGTAAATAGTAGGACAGACTAGGTTCTTCAGCCTTTGTTAGGCAACTAGTCTAGGAGAAGGAAAACTCTGAATTCAAACCTTTTAAACTCCGCTTAAAAATTGACCTTGTGTCATATCCTGCCCGAGCGGAGGGGTTGGTAAATAGTACCTTAATGATACTAGCTCGAAAACCCATTCTATCTGAAAACCCATTCTATTCCTAAATCCAAGTTTCGAAAATTTCTAGTTGAAAACATCACTATAATTGCTCGCGAAATTGATAAGCAATGACTAAAAATCCTAGAAGCCCTTCCAATAAAAACTAGAAAACCTGAAATCAAGAGAATTGATTTTGAAAATAGCAATGATATTTTGAAATACCTTTAGAATTTTTTTAATATTCCGTATTTCTTGATAGTATTCTTTTTTCCGTTGATCGCGTTCTGTTTTTTAAATTCATCAGTAACTTAGTTTTATCCAACTCTGCCTTTGCATAGTTTTATGTTATTAAAAAAAACTTTCAAAACTCATTTAAAAAAAAACACTTTTTACACATCAAAGCAGCCCCTGATGAAGTCCTATGAAGGGTCCGAAAGCACTCAAGACAATTTTGGTAAATTCATCCACCAATTACAACCTGAAACGAAGACACTTATCAGGAAACTCGAAAGGATCTTAATTAAATTATGCAGACCAAATGTGTCTTTACTATTTAATGAAACATGCTTAAATGAACGACTGCAGCCCAACTACACACACACACACCAACACACACGCACGCGCACACACATATATATATGTATGTATGTATATATATATATATATATATATATAATTGGAAAGGTTTAGCTGGTGGTCAATGAGTTCAATCAAACAAGTGTAATCTACACTATCGCATTATAGCTTACCACCAATTGAATATTCATTACTCAGGTGTGTGTTTATAAATATTTTAATGGTTTCCCTGATTGCAGAGAATGGATACCGGCTTTCTGGGGGCGAATGTGTGAAATGCGAAGATCAAGCAGCAGATCTTGTTTAGATGCCGAGACTGAAGAAAAACACAGTTCATGTATAAAGTTTATTAATAAAGAGTTCGAATATCCCTGGGTGCCATACTACGGTAAGTTTAGTGATTGATAAAACATATCGGACCAGCTTTTTAAAAGGATTAATAGGAATCAGTAAAATTCTTTTTTTTTTCTAGGTAAGTTTAACATACTTGGTTTAAGCATATAGACTGTTATATATATATATATATATATATATATATATATATATATATATATATATATATATATATATATATATATGGGAGTAAATAATGGAAATGAATCCGACCGTAAAGTTGATGAGCGTAGTCGAGGGTGACCCGAAGGCTCCCTTTCCGATAGCTACTACATCAAGGTGTTGGGGAGGGCGCTACATCTTTCCCTGGATTGCTCCACTTTACCCTTGATTTCTCAATTTTGTCCCTTACTTTTGGACGATCCTATTTTGAAAATAAATAAATAATTGTTATAATTCTTTTTCTATCTTTTGCAAAAATTTCAAATTTTAGTATGTTATTATGGATAATAACGACTACCAGTTGTCAAAATTTGAGCTTTTTACAGTTGTTATTTCTAACAAATATTAGGTTTTAAAATTTTGTCCCTTAGTTTTGGACGCTCCTGCATATTATTTGCCTCCAGGACTTGTTCAATATTGCTCACAGTATTCTTGTCTAATTGCCCACACGCTTTTTCTTCATACATTTAGTTAGAGTCCAGGCAGTGCGTCCATATAGCAGTATCGACACGACAGCCGCTTTCAAAAAACTACGTTTCATTTTATCGGTCAGGTCTGACTTCCATATGACCGATAGTCTATCGATGGCTGTACATGCCTTAGCTAGTTGCGTGTTGATGTTTTTCTCGGTTGATGAGGCATTGTTTCCTTGGTAGGTAAACTTGCCCATTAGTTTCAGAGAGCTACCATTTTGTGTCGAGATGTTACCTCTTTGATTAAAGCACATGTATTCCGTCTTGTCTGCGTTGACATGAACGCCTATGCCAGCCGCTGCTCGTTCCCGACCATGCAGTAGTGTTTTGACTTGGGAGCTTGTATTTGCTAGAGGCGCTATGTCATTGTAATTATTTATGCAGGGTTTCACCTGCTTCTTTGCCAGCTTGAAACCGTTTCCTTTCATTCTATCTATAGACGTTTTAAGCCCGAGGTCTAGGCAGATGATAAACAGGTATGAGGGTTTCATAAGAAATAAAAAGGACTAATAACGCCAGACAACCAGAAGTAAAGAAACGACGATTTACCAATAATATACAGCAAGATCTTCTCAGCTGATATATATATATATATATATATATATGTGTGTGAGTGTGTGTGTGTGTGTGTGTGAAGATGTATAGTTTTTTTCTTCTCTTTTTAATATATATGTACATTTAAATTTTGACTCATCGAACCTCATGTAAGGTGAAATGTATTCCCGGATGTTAACAGTAAAAAAGAAATTCTGTTCAAACCAATCTGACCAGCCAGTTAATATGCTGCTGAAATTAAAATGTAGTGGTATATATCTATTAATCTTCTTATTCTTAATTATATATATATATATATATATCTTTAGAAGGAGGACTTATTTTAATATGTTTTTCAATGCGTTCACCATTTGAGCTTTTTTTCACAATTCTTTCAGCTTGTTTTCTTTATATAATTCATGGAATGTATACTGCGACCCTGGGTTTCATAGAGTTCTTTGCAAAATAACAATCCTATCTTATTAACTGACTGATGATTGTTGTTTTGCAAAAAATCTCCATGAAACCCAAGGTCGCAGTCTACATTCCACGAATTATATATATATATATATATAGCTCTATCGTAGATATTGAGCACTCTCCATTTTATATTGCACTTGGTTTGACACATACCCAAAATGTGATTTAATGACAACCAACCATCTTACAATATATATATATATATATATAATTGAGACTGTCGTTGTTCCAAGTGAACTGACTGAGGGTTTTTTTTTATTAACAAGAAATAGATGTCATTACCTTGCTTATAGGCATTTTGAAAATAGCAAATGGCGGATGAGGTGAAATTGGTAAAGGGAGGATCTAATCGTGTTGGATTTGGTGAGATGGAAATGGGAATTGGCAAAATTAAAATCAAAAGGAGTTGAAAAATGAAAACTTTGGAAGAAAAGAGAAAAAAATTAATAAGGTAAGAAATCAGTAGAAAGGAAAAATCAAGAAAAGGAAAAACAAAAAAACAAAAGAAAGAAAGAAAGAAAAAAAGAAAGAATGTTGGAAAGAAAGAAAGAAAGAAAGAAAGAAAGAAAAAAAGCAAGAGTAAAACGAGTAGCAGAAGAAAGAAAGAAAGAAAGAAAGAAAGAAAGAAAGAAAGAAAGAAATGCAAGAGTAAAACGCGTGGCAGAAGAAAGAAAGAAAGAAAGAAAGAAAGAAAGAAAGAAAGAAAGAAAGAAAGAAATACGATAGTAAAACGCGTGGCAGAAGAAAGAAAGAAAGAAAGAAAGAAAGAAAGAAAGAAATGCAAGAGTAAAACGCGTGGCAGAAGAAAGAAAGAAAGAAAGAAAGAAAGAAAGAAAGAAAGAAAGAAAGAAAGAAAGAAATACGAGAGTAAAACGCGTGGCAGAAGAAAGAAAGAAAGAAAGAAAGAAAGAAAGAAATGCAAGAGTAAAACGCGTGGCAGAAGAAAGAAAGAAAGAAAGAAAGAAAGAAAGAAAGAAAGAAATACGAGAGTAAAACGCGTGGCAGAAGAAAGAAAGAAAGAAAGAAATGCAAGAGTAAAACGCGTGGCAGAAGAAAGAAAGAAAGAAAGAAAGAAAGAAATACGAGAGTAAAACGAGTAGCAGAAGAAAGAAAGAAAGAAAGAAAGAAAGAAAGAAATGCAAGAGTAAAACGCCTGGCAAAAGAAAGAAAGAAAGAAAGAAAGAAAGAAAGAAATACGAGAGTAAAACGCGTGGCAGAAGAAAGAAAGAAAGAAAGAAAAGTTATCGATGAACGAAAGAAAGAAAAAAAGAAAATACAGAATGCCGAAAAGAGAACGAAATACAGAGCTATATATAAAAGAAAAAAAAAGAAACAAAATCGACAGGAAATAATAATCAAACCGCTTAAAATGAAGTTGAGTTTAGAATGACTAAAGAAAATTAAATAAAAAAAAAACTACATAGTATTGATAAGCATAGGTGGGATTGAACTCTGTATGTCATCAGTGGACAATCTGTGGAGTTTCCCATCGCTCGGCGATATATACCTTAGTTATGGAACCCCTTCTATCCATCACTGTGTTGTTATTTAGTTACCTTAGACATAATTCAGCGTTGCTCTTAATTCAAATAAATAAATATTTCATTTCCAGTTTTATTTTTGCTCCTAGTTAATTGCTAACGTTTTGGTTGACGAATCCTCAGTGTTTATTATCAAATATTTATTGAATATTTGTAAAATATTATTAAATATTCAATCAATTCCTCAAGCTTTACAATTTCAAAGAAAAAAATTACTTCTAACAGACTTGTACGTCGTTTTTTTTTTTTAATAAAAAATGCATGAAACTAATTCAAATAGAAAAGATAAGAATGGATTTTAACATTTTATTTTTTTATATTTCACATCCCCTAAGGATGAATTTGAATAAAGAACAACTAATTAAAATGGTTTTTCAAGCCAAGAATAGTCAAATAGAACATTTATAAATTAAAATAGTTTTCATAAAAGTATTATTTTCCCCTCTTTATGGAAACCAATGCATCCCTGTTTATATATATATATATATATATATATATATATATATATATATATATACATATATATAGGTATTATTCGGTCCAGTTAAACCAGAGTTGGGAGTAATTCCTTCAGGACAAGAAAATCATTCAGGAGCTGAACATTTAAATTTTCCTGGTGGAGAGTCCTTTTATATTCTTCTTCATGTTTTTGGTTTACATTTTATTTCATTTATCCTTTGCATCAGAAGAAATCCTGTCATATTTTTCTTCGTTTACACCAGAAACTGAAAAACAGGATGGAAATAAATTTATAATCCTAAATTAACCGGTCTTTGGTTTTTTTCTTAAAGAAATATATATATGTATATATATATATATATAAGTTGCTGACCGTAGTCGAGGGTGACCCGAACGATCCCTTTTCAATACTTCTTACACCAAGGTGCTAGAGAGGGCGCAACCCCTTTCTCTTGATTGCTCCATTTTACCCTTGATACTTATTCTGCTGTGCTTTAAGCAATGAGGTGTCGAGTACCATTTTTTTGAGTTTTTGGTACAACTCGACCCCGGTCTCCCGAGCCATTTTCGAACACTCTACTCATTAAGCCAAATTGTCACATAATTTACACCAAAATTAAAATAACTGAGACTTTTCCCTTTATTACATTTATTTACCAACATTCATGAAACTATCTCGAAATGCTATATGTACTTTTAACTTATTCAAAGAAATTACCGGTGTTTCAACGTTCAGTGAACTTAGCAATCTTTTGCCAGCCTTTCCGACGGTCTCCTTGTTTAAGTTGGAAATTGCAGCTGTCATCTTTACCCTCAGTTCATCTTTGGTTTTGCATGTAGTTTTACTCGTCTCTCGTTCAACGGTGCTCCACACAACAGTCAAGAGAATTGTAGTATGCTGAGCTTGGCGGTCTGATATTAAGAGTAAATTGGTCACAGAAATTCTCTCACTACAAAAAGCTGTTTGCCTGTGTGGCATGACTCAGTGTTCTGTTGTTAGATATAAGGTCTTCCAACAGCCACCCGCTTGATCCAGGCACGTACTTCCACCTCCTGATACATAATGTAGGCCTCCGTATTGAGTTTGAGACTGTGTGGGAAGATAAATGGAGGCCAAACGTTACCTGCGCTTGTGACCACCCCCAAAACAATGATGTGGACTGGATATTTAGTTTTCACACACAAATAGTAAAACTAGCCGAAACAAAGGAAACCAATGGTTATCCTTTCAGTTTACCATCTTATCAAGGTAGAAATTTTTCTATTTGACAAAAACAATAGTATATTCGGTCGGAGGGACTACTTGATTTTTTTGAAAAGCTTCGCAGCGTGTTTTTTTCTTATAGTGCTACATACCCTGAGATAAAAATGGACTCTTTCTCTTCTTGTACGAGAAATACTCAACGTCTTCATGTCTTAATAGCTCGACAAGAAACTCAGATGCACACATATCTCTGGCAGTAGTCCGGTCTAACTTGGAATCGCTGTCAATTATTGGGAGTTCTATTCTTATATTAGAACGATCAAAGTGAGGCCTCGTTGTCAACATTTGAATAATTCAACGTTTTTGAGAATATTCTGTATTGTCACATGTCAAAGAATTTTCCGTCGTAAATGCCTAACAGTACAGCAGGTTATTCCAAAATTTCCGTCGGAATAAATTATGTCATGGTGGTATTTTCCTCAGACACATAGCCCAGTCTACAGCACATTAAGCCAAATAAAATATCGAAATACATATATAAAATTCAATAATCAAAATGCTGATAATTCATCTCTTATACCATATATATATATATATATATATATATATGTGTGTGTGTGTGTGTGTGTGTACTTTTTGTAGTTCTGGAGTCACCTTTCTTGAGGTTAGAGATGAGACAGGTTTCAGTCCATTTCCATGTTTTGCTTTGTTTAAACATTGTTGCATAATCAAAAATGTATGTCGTTAAATTCTTACGTTTTCCATGCCTCAGAAAATATTTTATCGAGGCCTGCAGGTTATATACTTTAATTTTTTTGTCCAGTTTGCGTAACGTTCTTCTGGAAACAGCCAAAACTATGATGTCAATTTGCCTATTAATAATGTTTTCAGGTGGTTTATTACTGATTTTGAGGAGATTTACAGAACAGATACCTGAAATGATTTTTCCTCTTTTGAGGCCTTTCTTATTGGCTGATTAGCATTTAGTTACGTTCTGGAGGTGCTTTTCCCTTTTTATTTTTATTTTTCGTCAATCTTGTTAACGTTGATATAATTGATAGTCTAGTTAATTGATGTAAACAGTAAGACAGCGATGCGTGGATGTACCAGAAATGTGTAGGCGTTGTGAAATTATATTATGCACAGGTACACACAGAGTAACGGTCAGTCTAAATCTTACAGCCTCAAGAGATTCAGTTAGTGTTGTAGAGCGCCAGTGAGCGGTTGGGACCCCGCTCGGGTAGCGGCCAAGAACTTATGGATCAATATAGCAGAGTCCAAGATGGTAAGTATCTAAGACCTTTAGTCATCTCCCTTTTCCGCCTATCTCGCGCTACAGAAGATTCGACCCATTTTGAAGAATAAAGAGAGTTACATTTTTATAACCAAGTGTTATGATCTTTTTATTCATCATTCATCTCTGCAGAGAGATACTCCGCCAACGAGTGTCCTGGATATGACACTAAACAATGTGATGATCAGGTTACAGTAATGACAGAGCTTAGGAGAATGCAGAATACCCCTTCATTTCCATCACTTCCAGGTCTTCTCTGGCCTCGTGTGGTAACCCCTGATAGGGTGCTATCAATGAGCGAAATAGAGCTAAACTGTGTACTTATGCTAAACTGAATTGCTTGAAATAGTATTGATTTGACGTTTAAACAGCGTAATTACGCTAAACTGCGTATTTATGCAAAACTGAATTGCTTGAATTAGAACTGTTTTGGCATTTATACTGCGTACATATGCATAGCTGAGTTGTTTGAAATGGAACAGTCTTTGTATACTAAACTGAATTGTTTGAAATAGAACAGTTTTTGACATTGAAAACGAAAAAACACAAACCTGAATTGTTTAAAATAGAACTGTTTTGACATTTCATCATCATCGTCATGTCGTGCCGCTAGCACGGATATCCCTGACCCCCTCTTGCCACATTTCCCTATCGTTCATCGCATCAGGCAGGTCTTCAAGGCTACATCCCGTATCCTCACATAGCTGTTGTATGTATGTTCTAGCTGGTCGTCCTGCTTTTGCCCGGCCATAGGTGGGGGTCCATAGGAGTACATCACTTTTGAGCTCGTCCCTGCTTCTCCAGCAGTGTTCTGCGTGTCTGGTTCGTCTAACTTGGATAGTTTTAGTGATAGGAGGCAGGTGGCCGTATAGTTGGTGCCTAGTGGGGTGTTGCCGCCAGGACTTATTCAATATTGCTCTCAACATTCTTGTGTAATTTCAGTCGTCCTTCTTCTGCAGTCATTTTGTTAGCGTCCAAGTGGTGCATCCATATAGCAGTATCGACACGATCACTGCCTGGAAGAAACTGCGTTTCATTTTATCAGTCAGGACTGATTTCCATATGATCGATAGCATATGGATAGTTGTCCATGCCTTCGTTAGCCGCGTGCCGATGTCTTTTTCAGTTGATGAGACACTGCTTCCGAGGTAGGTGAATTTGTCTACAAGTTTCAGAGAGGGTCCGTCTAGTGTGGAAATGTCACCTGTTTGATTAAAGCACATATATTCCGTTTTGTGTGCATTGACAGTGAGGCCAATGCCTGCGGAGGCTCGTTCCAAACTATGCGCTAGTGTTTCAGCTTGGTTGGGCGTATTTGCTAGTATCGCTATGTCATCGGCGTAGTGGGCGTCGGTAATTGTTTTTGCGGGGTACCTTCTGCTTTTTTTCTTTGTCAGCTCGAAGCCGTTTTCTCTGATTTTTAACTGTGTAAGAACAAAAACTATACCTATACTAAACTGAATTGTTTGAAATAAAACTCTTTGACTAAACTGAATAGCTTGAAATAGAAATGTTTTTGACAATTAAACTGAGTATTTATGCTTAACTAAATTGTTTGAAATAGAACTATTCATTTCTATAAAAGCCTACAAAGGTTGATATGCCGTAAAATCCAAACAAACAAACAAACAAGTCTCATGCCAGTATGGTACACAACACTGTGATACGAAAAGAGAAGTGTTTGATTTAGTTTCCTTATAGGGAATATTCCACATCACCTCTCATTATCGCAGTATTTTTTGGTGTCACCACTAAGGCAAAGTTTGGCACATTTAAATTTTTAAATGTCGGGGAGCAGGGAGGATCCGAAGCTCAGATGAGCAGCGGGTTCCAAAAATGCCTCAATCAGTGTCGGCATTCGGCTAAAAATGGGTGCCTCAGGTGCCAGGTGATAAACCCAACTCTACCGAAGCAGGTGAAAAACTAGGGAACGCCTCCTAAGAACCAAAGAGTAACGTTATAAGCCGTCCTAATCGAGTACTAGTCTTCTTCTATCAGGCGACTTTGACCAACGTGAGCAAAACAAGATTACGCGACCAAATCACACAAAGCGCTTCGTGCAGTGAAAAATACGGCCGATATGTGACTCGAACCGCAGGTTCTGCAAAGCTCACACTATCACCACAAACCAAACGCTTACTGAGACAAAATATGAGGATCATTAAATAAGTTTCCAGACTTTTTTCGTACGGGCACTTTTATTGATAGTACACACATGAAACACTAGTGCCCTTTGAAGTAGTCTCCCCCGTCTGCAATGCCCTTGTTGTACCGTTCCAACAACTTCTGGAAGGCTCCATGCAAGTCCTCTTGTGTGAGCGTGTCAATGACCTTCGTCATAGCCTCTTTCATCTCCTCAAATGTCTCATAACGACAGCCTCTGAGCTTAGGGAATAACCAAAAGTCACAGGGAGCAAGGTCTGGACTAGAGGGAGGCTGAGGAACTGTCTTGATGCCCATGTTGGTCAAATAGTCTGTGACAAGGATGGAGTTGTGGACTAGTGCGTTGTCCTGGTGGAAATGCCACTGACACGATTTGAAGAGTGCTGGCCTCTTCCCTAGGAATCTCTTCCTGAACTCCCTTAAAACCGCAACATAGTAACCCTAAGCCTAACCCTTTGGCCAATCAACTCTGGTGTACTAACTTCCTTACTCCTCCCACACCCCTCATCATCCCTCACACACTTCCTGCCTTCCTTGAATCTCTTATGCCACTCAAAAGCTGATGCTCGATTCATTCAAGCTGGTCGAAAAGCAGTCTAAAGCATTCCATACGTTTCTGTGGCATTTTTTCCAAGTTTAAAACAAAAATGTATTGCATATCGTTCTTCTAAAGTGTCTTCACGTCCAGATGGCATATTTGAAATTCCCCAGCTGTGACAATCAGGCTTTAGTAGGATGTATTCCAATTGCTGCTGTAGCAGTTCTTTTGAAGCTGAAATCATAAAATTTAGTCATTCATCTGATAAGATGTATAGCAATAACATACTGAATTTTCAAGAGTCTACGCCAATTTTAAATGTCTGTACAAAAACTCTGGAAACTTATTGAAGGCACCACGTCGTAACCACACGCACATATTGATCATGCGTAAAACGAATCAGCAACGTTGTCAATGATAGAATTGACAAGCCTTTAGTTTAAAGAGGAAGTGCTGTTCAGATAGACCTGATTAATTTATAATCACTCGATGTTTATTGTTTATTCTTTTCGATATACGCCGCCTCCTCATTGAGGGTCAGTTGTGTGGGCTTAGAATATGCTGTGTTCCCTACCGAGGTACTAAGAATTATATTCGCAAAGTATTGGCGGATATGGATTTCTTCAAGTGCTTGTCGAACTCGGGAGCCTATATGGAACGTCGAGCCAAGTCCTTTATTTAATCCACGAGGGCCACTTGTTCTGATTTCGTTAATCATAACCGGGTATAAGCGGGGTGTCCTTGTGGTGTAATGGTTAAAGCAATGGACTGCAGAATCGTAGTACGCGAGTTCGTACTCCAGTCGCGCTATTACATTCACTTTCGGGCAAATACCCTTGGGAAAGGTATGAACCCCCTTATCCTCGTAGCTATGGGTTAAATAGAACCACTACTGCTCTTCTTGGAGAATGGCTTTGGCATTAAATAACCTAAAAAGAGTTGATATGCCATTAAACAAAGAAACCAAACCGGGTATACATGCGAAGTGTTCCTGTATTGTTACTCGCTAGCTGTCAGGATTGAACCAGCAACCGCCAGACGATAGTCTCTTTTGAAACTTAGGGAACCAACACCTATAAACGTTACGCTACGTGTTCTACTAGACTGTTCCTTGTGAATTTTAAGGACTCATAAACTTAATGCTTTCACATCTCTATAATTACTACTACTATGTAACATTTTTTACCTAGGCTCATATTCCAATTTTTTTAAAGGCCATGGTTCGAAGTTCCGTGTAGGCTCCAAAGTTCGACCAACATCTGAAGAAGGCCGGAGGACATATTGGCCGAAACGTTGTGAATATAACAATAAAAATGAAGACAAAATTTCAAAAACCCTGAACGATAAAAAAAACCCTACCATTTCTTAAAATTCTTCAGGTTATCCAAAGAACGTAACCTAAGACAGAATATTCATTTGGAAGAAGAAAAGGCACGAGAATTAATACTACATAGCATTTAATTCTACTCTATACAAGGAGGGAACAAAGTTCCATTTCCAAGCTATAAAAGAGTCTCAATGCGTTCAAAAACCATAAAAGGAAGTCTATACAACAAAAAGGTGGAAACCAGGACTGGAAAAAAAGGATGCATCATGTGTATCGCTGCTTAGGAGCGAACGACCACTTCTGCTACTTCTCAAGTAGGAAGTCTTGAGTTTGACTTGTCAAGTGAACAAAATGGACTCGTGACGTCAGAGACTTCACCAAATACTGAGAAAAAAGAAAATCACTCCATTTAGTTTCCCAACAGCCCCAGTAACAGTGAACATTGCGTAGATTGGCTGAAATCGATAGGAATGTTTGATATCTTAAAATTTTATGCCGAAAACCGTAACAAATACACAAAAGTTTGAATATGAACGTACAATAAAGTAACCCAATAAAATTGGCATACCTTTAAAATTACCCAATTATCAATCTTGGTCGTATGTGAATAAAAACAAATAAAACACGTTTATTAAATTGACTTAATTTTCTAGGTAAAGATTATCGAAACTAGCAGGCTTGTAGCATTGATTACATAACGCATACTACCACACTCACTCAGAGTGGACCTGGGAGTAATGGTAATGAAGGGGTTATCCACACATCCCAGATATCAAAAACAGATATAGTATAGTGTCATACTCAGAGTAATCTTATTTTTTGGAAGTCTTCCTCTGCAGATGATGCACTTAGAATACACTAAGCCTAGACCAACATTTTTTTATTCGATTGATGAGAACAAATTGTTTGTATTGGATTGGAATACTTGATATCAATTGACTAAATCAATTTAAAATCTCGTAATCTTGCATCATTCTAGTAAATTAGAAACATATATATTTGGTAAGTGTTCTGACCATTCGGTTACACCGGTTTCAAACGTAACAGAAAATTGGGTAAAGGCTGCTTTATCGCCTTCATAAACAGCAGCTGCAACTGAACGACTGTTATCTGTAACTTGGTTCCACTTAGGGAGATCGAAATTCATTGCAGTCAACGAAGGCATCCTGCAATTCCGCTAATCAATAATTCATCGGCCACAGTAAATGTTTAATAATTTCCCTTGGCCATTGACTTATTCCTTTCCATCACATCAGTCGTTAAAGCGCGCGCTTCTCTTTTCTAGAACAGTGACTTTATCAAGGCGGCTTTTGATGTGGAAGACGAAGAAAGAAGACCGTGTTCTGTGAAAGATGTGCACAAACTTCTTTACAAAACAGATAAGGTCAAAGGGTTTTCTGGCTTTTTTTATTAAGAGTCTTTGTTTTATAAGACTGATGCTAAAATCCCTTGTGTTAAGTTTTCCATGTCTGTGAGATCTTAGAAGTGTCACAGAAGACTTGCTCTGTTTTTACGTTTCTTCTTTTCTTTCTTTTTCATTGTCTAAATCTCTCTTTTTGGATATCATTTCTTCTATACAGCTATTTTGTTTGTTTATTTGTTTGTTGTTTTTTTTTACCTTTTTTCTTCTTTCTTTTCGTTAAACAGCCAATTTTATTTTTCCTATTTTCTTTGTTCTACTTCGTTGATTTTTTTTTGTTTTCTTTCTTCATTGCTATCTTCTTTCTTTCTTTCTTTCTTTCTTTCTTTCTTTCTTTCTTTCTTTTCTGCGTTTCTATCTTTCTGCCATTGTCTTCTCTCCTTTGATTTTTTTGTTTGTTTCTTTTCCAGCCTTTCCTTTTTTCTTTTTTTCTTCTTTCTTTCTTTTCATTTTAGCTTTTTCTTTTTTTTTTTTTTGTCTTTTTCGGCGTATTTTTTTTTTCTGTTTTTTCTGCTATTTCTGTCAAGTCGTTTGTTCTTCCTTCCTTTGTCACTTCCTTCGCAGTTTTCTTTCTTTCTTTCTTTTATTCTTTCTTTCTTTATTTATTCATTTTCCACAGCTTATTTCTTCTTTTTCTATTTCTTTTTTCTGCTACGTTATTTTATTTATTTTTTTTTTGGTTCCTTTCTTTCTTTATTTTCTTTTTGATCAGCCATGCTGTTTTTTCTTTGTTCTTTCACTTGTTTTTTTTTCAATTTCTAACTCTTTATAGTTTCGCTTACATACATTAATTAAGCGACGCTTTCTTTCTTTCTTTCTTTCTTTCTTTCTTTCTTTTCCTCAGTTTATTTCTTCTTTTTCTATGGCTTTTTTCTGCTACGTTGTTTGTTTCTTCCTTTCTTTCTTTCTTTCTTTCTTTCTTTCTTTCTTTTCTCAGCTTATTTCTTCTTTTTCTATGGCTTTTTTCTGCTACGTTGTTTGTTTGTTTGTTCCGTTCTTTCTTTCTTTCTTTCTTTTCTTCAGACTATTTCTTTTTTTTCAATGACTTTCTAGGTTGTTCGTTTGTTCCGTTCTTTCTTTCTTTCTTTCTTTCTTTCTTTCTTTCTTTCTTTCTTTCTTTCTTTCTTTCTTTTCCTCAGCATATTTCTTCTTTTTCTATTACCTTTTTCTGCTACGTTGTTTGTTTGTTCCGTTCTTTCTTTCTTTCTTTCTTTCTTTCTTTCTTTCTTTCTTTCTCTCTTTCAGCTTATTTCTTTTTTTTCTATGACTTTCTACGTTGTTTATTTGTTCCGTTCTTTCTTTCTTTCTTTCTTTCTTTCTTTCTTTCTTTCTTTCTTTTCCTCAGCATATTTCTTCTTTTTCTATGACCTTTTTCTGCTACGTTGTTTGTTTGTTCCGTTCTTTCTTTCTTTCTTTCTTTTCTTCAGATTATTTCTTTTTTTTCTATGACTTTCTAGGTTGTTCGTTTGTTCCGTTCTTTCTTTCTTTCTTTCTTTCTTTCTTTCTTTTCCTCAGCATATTTCTTCTTTTTCTATGACCTTTTTCTGCTACGTTGTTTGTTTGTTCCGTTCTTTCTTTCTTTCTTTCTTTCTTTCCGTCATGTTGTTTTTGCTTTGTTTTTTCTCTTCTTTGTTCCTTTTTTTCCTTACAATTTACACTTCACTTTCATACATTAAGCCAGTTACACTTTTCTTTCTTTCTTTCTTTCTTTCTTTCTTTCTTTCTTTCTTCCTTCCTTTCTTTCTTTCTATGAAATTATGTTTCCTGGTCGGAGAGCACAATTGATTTATGTTCACATAGGCTGTCAGAGAATTTGTTGGATTATTTTTAGGAAATTCCTGATAATTATAATTAAGAGAACTTTACAAAACACACCGAATAGAATGGCATATCAACCTTCGTGTGTTATTTAATGCCAAAAATATCCTTATAGAGGAGCAGCAGTAACACTATTTAACCCCTAGAGGATACTTTCCGAAAGAGTATTAGTCCCAATGTGAACCTAATAGTACGACTGGAGTCCGAACTCCCTTACCTCAAGGATGCAGTCCAGCATATTACGCATAACCCCACAGGGTCTTCCCCAACCCGTGTACATTTTGAGAGAGCCGTTTGAATAACAATTTAAAAAATAGTAAAACATTTTGCCATCAGGTTATTATTAGGCATTATTTATTAACAAACTCTACAACACTGAAACTCTATAATCAAATGTACAAATATGTATTATGCCAAACATAACTGAAGCCCTTATATATATTGTTGCCATTTCGTTTTGTGGTACATGATTCAAAAATCAAATACCAAATTGATTATGTTTTCAAGATTAAATGTACAAAGTAATTTAGTTGGGTTAGATGGAGTATTTAGCTGTTTAAATTGCTTCTGAACATTTATTTCAGGCTCCATATAACTGTAAACCATTAATCGTTGAACTGCCTTTGGCTTCATCACCATTATCATCCAGTCCTGCCTCCAGCACGGATATCACTGACCCTCTCTTGTCACTCCTCCCGATCGTTCATCGCTTCTGGCAGGTCCTCAGGTCTACATCCTGTATCCTCACAGAGCTGCTGTATGTAGGTTGGAGCTGGTCTCCCTGCTTTTGCTCGGCCATGTGAGGAGGTCCATTGGAGAACATCACTTATGAGCTCGTCTTTGCTTCTCTAGCAGTGTCCTGCATATCTGGTTCGTCGAATTTGATAGTTTTCGTGATGGATAGAAGGTGACCGTATAGCTGATGCTTTGAGGGGTGTTGCCTCCAGGACTCGTTCAATATTGCTTGCAGCATTCTTGTGTAGTTGCTGTCAAGCTTTTTCTCCATCCGTTTAGTTAGCGTCCATGTAGTGCATGCATATAGCAGTATCGACACGATCGCTGCTTGGAAGAAACTGCTTTTTATTTTATTGGTCTGGTCTGACTTCCTGGCTTAAAATAACCCAGATGGTTTGAGATTACTTATGATAGCCAACAAACTATACGTATTAGAATCCAAACGGAGAAAAATTATAGACAGTTTAATACTGTCAGTTTGATAGGTCAATAGCGTTTAAACATGGTGATTTTTGATATGGCTTGTTTAAGCTTATGGCATATAAACCCTTGTAGGTTATTTAATGCCAAATCCTTTTTTATACATTTATATTGAATATATAAGGTTTGGTTTGGTTGAGTTTTATGGCATATCAACGATTGTAGCTTATTTGCTGCTAAATTCTTTTTATACATATATATTATGTATATCAGATTTGGTTTGGTTGGGTTTTATGTCATATCAACCATTCTAGCTTAATTACTGCTAAATCTTTTTTATATATCTATATTAATTATCTAAGATTTGGTTTGGTTGGGTTCATTGCATATCAAACATTGTAAGTCATCTAATCACAAATCATCTTTGTAAGTAAGTTGGTGACCGTAGTCAACGGCGACAGAAGGCTCTCTTTTCAATAGTTACTACATCAAGGTGAAGGAAAGGGCACTGCTCCTTTCCTTTGATTGTTCCAGTTTATCCTTGATACGTACCTTATGTTGTTGAGTGTTAAGCAAGGAAGTATCAAGTACCATTTTTGAGTCTTTGGTGTAACGTGACCTAGGATTAAACCCAGGTCTCCTGGACTATTGACATACACTTTACCTACTAACCAATAAGCTGGTTTAAAGATATGATTTCTAAACACATTTTGTTGATAACATGTTCTAAAATGTCTGAATCTTCTTTTTCCCAAAGTTAAAAAGTTTCTCACATTTTTGTCTAACCCAAAGTTAAAAGTTAAAAAGTTTCTCACATTTTTGTCTAACAGGAATAATTCTATTTACTATTAATCATTCGATTTTACACAATCAAGTGGTTGTCTACCTATTTGTTTGCACACAGTTAAAGGATCAAACAGTTATAATTCAAATAATTCAATTTAGTACCAGTCAACAAAATTAAATGGTTCTAAGCATTGCTATGGACCTTTACCAATTTAATAAAACATCAATCATTTGTTTACACAGTTAAATGATCAAACAGTTCTATTTCTATCTATTCAATTTAGCAACAATTATTTTTTGCACACAGTTTATATTTTAAACGGTTCTATTTGACCCATACATAAGACCCTATTCATCATCATCATCATCGTCGCGCTATTAGCAAGAATATCCCTGACACTCTCTCGACACCCTTCCCTATCGTCCATTGTTCCCGACAGGTCATAAGGGCTACATACCGTATCAGCACAGAGCTGCTGTATGCAGGTTTGGGCTGGTTGTCCTGCCTTTGCTCTTCCATGCGAAGGGGTCCACAGGAATACATCACTTATGAGCTCCTCCCTACTTTTCCAGCAGTATCCCAAATGTTTGGTTCGTCTAACTTTGATAGCTTTTGCGATGGGTGGTAGGTATCCGTGCAGCTGCTGTTTTGTGGGGTGCTGCTACTAGGACTTGTTCAATATTGCTTGCAGCATTCTGGTGTAGTTGCCGTTAAGCTTTTTCTCCATATGTGTTGATGCCACAATTCTGAGTCAGAGTGGACCTAGGAGCAATGGCAATGTAGGGGTTCTCTGTATTATTCAAAGCTCCAGTATTGCTGGAGCCACATTATCTATTTTTTAGTGTCATAAACAGGACACTCGTTGGTGGGGATGAGTCAAACTCCTCTGTAGAGATGTAGTCGGTGTATTCTACAGCACCAGCCGACTGGGCTGTATGTTTTGCTTCGTATGGAACACAAATTTTGCATTGTTTGGCTATATAATGCTAGTAAGTGATCATTCATCGGCTTAGTGACAGGTTCATGGCCATTTAAGTACAGCTTGGTTGGTTCCTTTTTATGGCATATCAACCTTTGTAGGTTATTTAACGCCAAATCCATTTATGTAAATATACAGTTCTATTTTTAAAAAAATACAGTTTAGCATGAGTACACAGTTTAATTGTCAAAAACATTTCTATTTTAAACTTTTCAGTTCATTCAAACAGTTCTAATTCCACTAATTCAGTTTAGCGTAAATACATATTTTGCTCACACAGTAAAATGTCAAAACAATTCTATATATAACAATTCAGTTTAGTGTAAATACACTTTCACAGTCAAAAATAGTTCTATTTAAAATAATTCAGTTTAGCATAAGCACGCATTTTAAATGTAAATACGGTTTAATGGTCAAAACGTTTTTATTTCAAGCTATTCAGTTTAGTCAGATAGTTCAGTTTTGCATAAATATGCCGTTAGTTCTATTTAACCCATAGATAGGGCCCTATAAGGTGCTACCACGCCGGGCCAGAGTGGACCTGGGAACAATGGCAATTAGAGGGTGCACCGCATTCCTCAAAGGCTCATCATTACTGGAACCTCACCATCTAATTGTTTAGTGTTTTATTCAGGACATTCGTTGCGGGGGTCTTACCTGTCTGCAGAGAAGCAGTCGGTGTATTGTACTGTCTCAGGTGACTGGGCAATTTAAGTACAGTAAACTAGCGTTAATTAGTGTTTTCAAACAGTATACTATATCCATATTTACCAACCACTCCGCTCGGGCAGGATATGACGCAAGGTCACATTTTAAGCGAAGTTTAACGCGTTTGAATTCAGAGTTTTCCTTCTCTTAGACTAGTTGCCTCACCAAGCCTGAAGAACTTAGTCTGCCCTACTATTTAAGCATAGCTGGAGGGAGAATAATTGGATTCATACGTTTCCTAAGAGTATTAGTGCTATGTGAAATGCAATCAGACGCGTCCAGGATTTGAATACGTGTCACCGTGGTCATTTCCTACTGTTATATTTTGACCCCTCGCCCCGGCCTAAAAATGCTATGCCAAGGTAATACACCGGAAGGAAGTGACACATTCCAACGGCCAGTAATCGAAAGAGATCGCGTGGGCGGATTAAGGCTTATGATATGGGAAAAGGTGAAGGTCCCATTCTGCCATTACAGTCATGCACCGGAAGAGAGTAACCTCTGAACTGCATGACAGTTATTTCCGCTTGATGACGATTAAACATTCGATTTCAAAGATCCAGTAGGCAATCGTGTGGGCGTTGAGTTATTATTTAACTCAGTTGAGTTTGGGGTGCAAGAGCAGTTGCCAGTAGAATTCCTGACAGTAGAGACCAGATGTGGTAGGGAAGGCCACACCCGACCGAGGGGGCACTCGGAAAACCCCCAGAGCAGTTGCCAGCAGACTCCCAGAAGGTTAGAGACGAGATGTGGTAGGGAAGGCCACACCCGACCGATGCAGTTGCCAGGAGAGTTCCAGACAGTAGAGACCAGATGTGGTAGTGAAAGCCACACCCGACCGAGGGGTTCCTCGGAAAGCCCTGATGGAGTGGACCCCAACATCGGGAGAACAAGACACAACGTGACGGTCATAACAGTGGGGTCAAAATATGAAGTTTATGTTCGGTTTCCAGCATCCTCTCACATGCTAACCTTTCAAACCCTTGCAATAAATTGAGAGGTGAATATTTTTCTAAAGAAGTCATTCCTGCGTCTTTATCATGCGTCGTTTATTCATGAGTCTGTCTCAATTATTGAGTCGTTATGATACGGCAAATGAGTATATAACACTAGGATGATAACCATTACACCATGGGCTGTATACTATATCGTTTATTTTATCTTTCCTAAAGCACACTGCTTTTAATTTGCTTGCAGAGTCACCAGGTTAATGTTGGTATTTAGTGATGCATTTTTCTTCTTTTTTTTTTGTTGAAGGGCATATCAACCATCGTGGGTTATTTCATGCTATATAGTTGGCGACCGTAGTCGAGGGTGACTCAAAAGCTCCCTTTTCGATAGCTACTACACAAATGTATAGGGGATGGCACTACTTCTTTCACTTGATTGCTACACTTTACCCTTGATCCTTACCTTATAATGCGGTGTGTTAAGCAAGGTAGGATCAAATACCATTTTTGAGTCTTTGGTATGACTCGATCTGAGATTGAACCCAGGTCTCCCGGGCCATTGGCGAACACTCTAACTATTATGCCAATATCCAGTGATGCTATAATCAACCTTAAAGAACATTAGAGGTGATATTTAACTCAAAACTGATGAGATGAGGAGTCCATACTCTTCCCTGAGAGATAAATACTGTTTGTTTCGTCTTGAATTAATTGTTTACCCAATTTGGTTGGGTCGTAAGTTTTTCAGTTAATTGTTATGTTAGATAAAGTCTTATATATAAGTCTTCATATATATATATGAATGGAGGTCTCGGTAGCTGTTAAACAGATGAATGTAAACAATAGTAATTGTGATTCATAACCGTTTAAAATTTACTTCGATGCTACTGGTTCCTCGTGGCTGAAGGTTTAGAAGCTTGGATTGGTGTTTGAGTCAACCGGGTTTCGATCCCAGCTACGGGAAGCTAGTATGTCTCGCAACACTGATGAGTTCTGATAGAACGAAACAGAGCTGTCTGTGGATGACTATATATATATATATATATATATATATTACATCTTGATTTTGAAGATTCACGTCAACACTATTGTGAGATGACAAGGTGAACCGTCATTCCAATTTCAAATGATAGTTAAGGCTGTTTAAGAAGCATTATAAACAAGCTTGCGGCTGCTCGTTCGAAAAGGACATCGACACGATGTTAACGAAAGCATGGACAGCTATCAATAGGCTATCGATTATATGGAAATCAGACCTAACCGATAAAATGAAACGCAGTTTCTTCCAAGCAGCAGTCACATCGATACTGCTATATGGGTGCACTACATGGACTCTAACAAAACGGCTGGAGAAGAAGCTAGACGGCAATTACACAAGAATGCTGCGAGTAATCTTGAACAAGTCCTGGCGGCCACACCTCAAAAGACACCAACTGTACGGCCACCTGCCTCCTATCAGGAAAACTATTCAAGTTAGACGAACCAGACATGCAGGACACTGCTGGAGAAGCAGGGACGAACTCATAAGAGGACGACCAGCACGAACATACATTCAGCAACTATGTGAGGATACGGGATGTTGTCCTGAAGACCTTCCTAGGGCGATGAACAATAGGGAGGAGTGGCGAGAGAGGGTCAGGGTTATCCGTGCTACCATCACGACATGATGATGATGATGAACAAGCTTCAACTCAGGCAAAAATGTAAAAACATTACTTATTTATCTTTGTTGGTAATCAGGGTCATATAACTTTCAAAATCAAATTCTTAATAAAGTGATTGGAAATTGATAAAGACAACACTTTAATCTTTATGAATCTGAATTATATATTCAACTTCTATTAAAAATGCATTTAAACAGTCTATGCTAGATTTGGACAGTGTTTTTCGAACAAACTGATCTCTCTCTCATTATATAATGTCATCCACAGACAGACTGTATCATAACACTTCAGTGTGGCAAGACAGGCTAGATTCCCGAAGCTGGGATTGAAACCTGGCTGATGAAACGCCAATCCAAGATTCTACCACTCAGCCACGAGAAAACCGGCAAAAGCGAAATAAATCTAAACGCTTATGTATCACATTTGCTTTGTTTACAAACATCCACTTAACAGCTACCGTGAGGTCAATTCATTTAAAGAGCCTTGCTTTACGCTTGTGGCAACCATCACTTCCCTCGCTCGCGAGCTCAACCCCACTGGGGTAGGGGAGCATATACCATATTTACCCAACCCCTCCGCTCGGGCAGGATATGACACAAGGTCAATTTTTTAAGCGGAGATTAACAGGTTTGAATTCAGAGTTTTCCTTCTCCTAGACAAGTTGCCTCACCAAGGCTGAAGAACTATTTTACCCATAGCTGGAGGGAGAATAATTGGATTCATACCTTTCCCAAGGGTATTAGTGCTATGTGAAATACAATCAGTCCAGGATTTGAACTCGTGTCGCCGTGTCCAATTCCTGCGACGATAACCATTACACCACTGGCACCTCCAGGGTAGGGGAGCATATATATATATATACGTGTGTGTGTGTGTGTTTATAGGACGTTGTTTATCATAATATAAGAAATAATATCGATTTTATTTCCAAGGTTCTATTCAAATCATGTGATCGACTTATGGAATGTATTTTGTTTAACAACACAATATTATGTTTTCTTCATTTTCAGTGCCCTCTCTCGCCATCTCATTCTGTTTTATTTACTTTTCCTTATCTTACACGGAATTCTTTATCGAACGGGTTGCTTAGCGTCGTTCTCTGTCGGGTAAGACTTAGCTCTGTCGCCAGTTTTCCTACAAGCTATGAACACCGACGAACGACGCGGCAAAACATATGTGACAAGATGGATGAAATATTCATAACACATTTTCTTACAACTCCATTCATCGTCTTCGCAAAACAGACGCAACAAAAATCAACAAAAAACACACACAAACAATCAAACAAGCAAACAAAAAGTGGTACAAGTTATAAGAGATAGCAAAGAAAACACTGAAATGTGTGAGTAGAAAAAAAATAAAAAAAAGAAGAAACAGTCATCTGGGGAATTGCCATGTCGTTTAATGGCATATAAAATTGGTGGGTTATTTAAAGCTAAAACCAACTTTATAAAGATAAGTAGAGGTACTATTTGACGCATAACCAGTGAATAAGAGAAGTCATTTTTTTAACAATCTTATGAGTGTGAAAGTTTTGTTTTTAGCCGTGGCTCGAGCCCTATTTGTCATCAGCCCACTTACTGCAATGTGTGCCTGATGAGCTTAGCAGGTTTTGGACCCAAGTTTGGGTCCAGGCTAGTATACCTACTTATCGCTTAAACTGGATCATAGAGTCCAGTGCTATACAAGGGTGACATACGTGTCAATGATTCAGCACGCTCACCCAAAGGGGGCCAAGCCTAATGCAGGGGCCTTTCGGCCTCGGGTCTGCCATTGATATTAAGCCATACTTGAAGAAGTATGACAGCGTTACTATTTATCCCATAGCTGGTGGGAGTGATAAAGAACATTATAAAAGTGTTGAAGGTGACTTGCAAAAAATATCCTCGGTTTGTTGTGTAATGGTTGTTGTTGTAAAAAATGAACCCGTGTTAAAATCCTGAACTAGACGGTTAGAATTTTAAATAATGTTTGGGTATACACCCAGCTATTTGTCTGAATTTCTCAGACGAAACTTAGTGATTTTTATTATTCAGAATTTTCGGACTATTATTTTCTTTACTGTATATTCACAACATTTCGGCCGATGTCAGGTGTTTCTTGTTAAACTCAGAAGACTACACAGAACTATAACCACTTCCTTTATTTAATCCACGGAGGTCGCTTGCTCTGATTCCGTTAGCCATAACCGGGTTCAGCTGGACACAGCTTACCAGTTATAGGATTTGGTTCTGAAACTTTCAAGTGACAATCATCAGGAGGTTGCAGGTTCAATCCTGACTGCTGGCGAGTAGCAATACAGAAATACTTAACGCTTGTACCTGGTTATGGTTAACGGAATCATAAAGGGCGTGCTTCAAAGTTCTGTGTAGGCTCCCAAGTTGAACAAGAAAAACCTGAAGTGTATATGCCTGAGGGCATATACACAAAAACGTTGTGAATATAACAATCAAGATAAAGCTAATTGTCAGAAACCCTGAATGATAACGATATACATTCATCTATCCTGGCAGTTATGGTTAAATTGTAGAGTAGATTGGGCTCTTTAACCTTCATATGGGAATCTTTCTTTGGGAAGGAAAATCTGATTGGTTTGTTTGGTTTTTTGGGTTTTATGGCATATCAACCTTTGTAGGTTATTTAACACCAAATCCATTTTTGTGTAAATAATCAGTTCTATTTCAAACAATTTAGTTTAGCATAAGTACACAGTTTAAGATTTCCATTTCAAACTATTTAAGCAGTTATATGTAACGTTTCAGGTAAGTGTAAAATAAGTTTTAATGTCAAAAAAACAATTCTATTACAAATAATTCCATTAAGCATAAGCACTCAGTTTAAAGGTAAGTATGGTTTAATTGTCAAAAACATTTCTATTTCAAGCTATTCAGTTTAATCAAACTATTCAGTTTAGCATAAGTATGCCGTTAGTTCTATTAAACCCATAGATAGGGCCCGATCAGGTGCTACCACTCCGGGCCAGAGTGAACCTGGAAGCGATGGCAATGAAGGGGTACTCTGCATTTCCCAAAGCTACGGCACTGCTGGAACCTCACCATCAGATTGTTTAGTGTCATATCAAGGACACTTGTTGGGGGGTGTCTTACCCCTCTGCAGAGGTGCAGTCAGTGTATTCTACAGCCTACAGGAATATCTGAATTCACTCTTGTTAAACTCCGCTCAGATTGTGACATAGTGTTTTATCCTGCTTAATAATTCTAATCTAAATAATTTGTGTGTACACAGTTAAACAGTTACAAGTAGTCCTATTCATTATTATCAATTGTTTTCATAAATTATTTACCCAAAGTAAATCATTGAATTTTTCTATTTGACACTTACATAGGGCCCTTACAAGTACTACTAGTGTATGTCAAAGTGTGTCATATGATTAAAGTAATGAGTAATTATATTAATTATTTTTCGTAAATAATATTTTATTATTTAGTTTAGTAAGGCTTTGAACCACTCGGTGACTCTTAGTTCAGGTGTCGTTGTGTTGGATATTGACCTCCGACCAGGCCGGGCTGTCAAAATAGGAAATGCACCAGTTTAAATAACAGGTGCATCTGGTCGAGGAATATCAGAATATAACCTTGACCGTGGACGGGTTGAATGAGTGCGATTTGTGACGCCCACAAGAAGAAGGTGGACGTTGAACTATTATATAACTCAGTACACAGGAAATTTAATCAGTTGGGGATCAGACGTGTTTGGAGATCAGACCAGTTGGAGTGATGATGCTGGATTGAGGAACATGTCCCAGAGAGTCTGGGCGCGCAGGCCCCCGGTTAAGCAGCCCAGGAGAACGAGAAAGAAACATGGTTATGGCCAATAGAGTGGGGGTCAATATGTTGCAGTTCTGTTTGGTCTTAAGCTTCCTCTCACACACAACCCTTTCAAATAAAGTGAGAGGTATATTTTTCTAAGAACTGTGTCACTCGTCTTTATTGTGTCGTTGTTATGAATCTGCATATGAGTACACAACAGTTGTCAGACGGGACACTTGCATGCTCGCGCAGAAAGGATATGACAATAATCATTTGTCATAAATGGCTCCCAGACAGAAAATGCCTGGATTGAATTGAGTGGGTGGATGACGTCATGCACGGAAGAGATGGCGTTTTTACGGAGATTCTATATATTTTTGATGGGAAAAGCAGAAGTAACTACATATTGTAGACCGACCCCTGCGCTACTTAATTTATTTGATGGTAATTTTTACTGGGTGGGTAGGGATACGAATTAAAATTGTGATAAATATTCTAGAAGGGATTACGGTCGATGCTTTTTTTTTCTGGAAATAATCGCCCCCTCAAAAAATGTAGAAATAATTTACCGCTTCTTAGACAAGATTTAATTGGAACTCTATCACGTGAATGATGTATGGCAAGAGGGAAGGAACTGAAACGAGGTAAAATGAGGAGTGAAATCGTGAGAAGATGCCAAATCTGAAGCAAGGGCATGAGAATATTTTTAATGTATTAAATATGGCCGATATTCGGTTTGGAGGTTTTGAATTAGCAGTGTGCAAGTTTTATTTCATTCTGCAATTTTATAAATGTGTGTTTCGGGATTGAGTCAACACCCATATTTTCTGATATCATTATGCCTATCCCTTCAGCATAAATCCTTACACAGTAGGTCCCAAAAGTAATTATTGGCTCAATGGTGTAAAATCAATCGTTGACTGTTTGTATGGGTGAGTTCAAATTGCTTTTGAGTTTTAAAGATTATTTCCATATGAGAACGTTATTCGAGAGCATGAGAGCTTTGATTCCCCGTAGCATAATGGCTAACGAACTGGACTGCGAGAACATAGTAAGTGAGTTCGAATCTGAGGTGTGGTATTAAGATCATATTCATATCAACACCTTTGGAAAAGGTACGAACCTCCTTATCCCCTGGACGATTGGTTTAAGAGTATAAACAAGGTTTTCCAACCAGAATTGCTTTGGCATTTAATAACCTAGAAAAGTTAATATGCCATTAAACAAGCGAACCAAACTAGAATGTGAACTATGATGTCTTTCAGCCCAAGGTCTTTGTTTACCAACATGCAGACTTGCTCGTCTATACCTGGATCTATCGGGGTATCCCTGCCGCGTAATGGTTAAAGCGGTGGACTCTGGAATCGTAATACGTGGTGCCTTCAATAATTACAGACATTTTTTTTATACAGGCATTTAAAATTGTCGAAGACTCTTAAAATTCCCTATGTTATTGCTATACATCTTATGAGATGACCAACCAATTTTCATGATTTCAGGTTCAACTGAACAGGTACAGCAAGAATTGGAATACACCCTACTAAAACCTGATTGGCACAGGTGATGAATTTCAAAAATGCAATCTGGACGTGAGGACAATTTAAAAGAACGATATGCAATAAAATTCTGTTTCAAACATGGAAAAAATGCCTCAGAAACGTATCGAATTCTTCAGACTGCTTTTGGACCATCTTGCAAGAATCGAGCATCAGTTTTTGAGTGGCATAATAGATTCAAGGAAGGCAGGGAGTCTGTGAGAGATGATGAAGGTGTGGGAAGAGCAGGGAAGTCAATACACCAGAGTTGATTGGCCAAAGAGTTAGGGTTAGGGTTACTATGTTGAGGTTTAAAGAGAGTTCAGGGGGAGATTCCGTCGGAAGAGGCCAGCACTCTCCGAATAGGGTCAGTGGCATTTCCAGCAGGACAATGCACCAGTGCACAACTCCATCCTTGTCACTGTCTATTTGACAAAGATGGGCATCAAGACAGTTCTTCACCCTTTGGCCAATACACTCTGGCGTATTGACTCGCGCAGACGCATACGCACACGCACGCGCATATGCATACACGCACACACGAACATATACATATATATATATATATATATATATATATATATGTATATACCCTTGGACAAAAATATGAGTCCACCCCAAAAAATTAAGTGAAAGATAGTGTTAACCATTTTTTAATTAGGATAACCAGATATATATAATCTATGTCATAAAGACAATAAAATTTTAAATATGAAAATAATTCAATTTTTTTAAAATTTGTATATTAGCATTTATGATTCATTTTGAAATTTTGTTTTGACATAAATATAAGACCATTGAGCAGAACTAGAAAATATAAAGGCAAATCTTTTACCAAATATTTTAGATCTTCCTTTTATATTTGAAAACCCCCAAAATTTTACGAGACATTCGATGAAATAGTTTCTGAAGCTGAACCAAAGGTATTTTCCCATGCATCTAAGATTGCATTTTTGAGTTCACAAATTGCTGAGTACTGTCGACTTTCTTCATTAACTTATGAAGCAATCAATCCCCACAAATTTTCTTTCGGATTGAGGTCTGGAGAGCAGGCTGGGTCGTCAAGTCTTATTTTTTTGTTGAAGCAAGTAATTCTTTGCTATTGATTCATTGTGAATAGCAGAATTATCTTGCTGAAAAATCCATTCTTCTCCACAGAGACGACGCCCTTCTTGTGTGAGAGATAGAATATTTACATCTGTACATAACCACCTGTTTGTCGACCATAGAAAAATTGTAGTTTAAGTTTCCCTGAAGATGAGAAGGATCCCAGAATCATATTTTTTGTGTGCCTGTACTCCTGAAAACCATCTGCGGAAAGCTATCTGGTTGGTCTAAATTGAATTTCTTTTCGACCGTGAAAAAAACTTTTCGTCATTCTTTAGGACACATGGTTTGAGATTGACGTGTATATTCCAATCGTTTCTCGTTGTGCTTCTTAGTTAATCTTGGACAATGAAGTTTTTTTTTTCTGATGCTTAATTATTTTGTTGTTTAAATGTCTTCTAATTGTTCCAGTACAGAGCATTCATTAGAGATTTCAATATTTTTACTGTCGACGAAGTTTTCCTTTTTACTTCTCTTCAATTTTGGTGATAATTTTTCTGGCTTGCCAGTCGTTTTTCTTTTGACTAACATTTTGGGCTTTTCAAGTAATTGCAGATAACGGTTTTATTGCTTCTTAAGGCCTTTGAATTTTTTTCTCAGATCTTCCGAATCTTTTCAGAGCTGTAATCTCGCCTTTCTCAAAATTCAGTTGACTTAGTTCTTTACCCATTTATGTTTTTAGTATTTTAACTATTACAGTTTTAATAACTTTTATATTACGTAGACTATATGTAATATTTTTTTCAGTTAAATGAAGTCTTTTTTTCTTTAGTTTTTATTGATGGTCTTGTATTTATGTCAAAAACTAATTCTTAAAATAAGCATAAATACTAATGTACATGTATAAGATGAAATGAAAGGTCTTCTGGTTTTAAATTTAAATGTCTCTTAATCTGATCTTTCATATGTCTGATTTTCATTATTTAGAAATGGTAAACAATATTTTTTCTTTATTTGTGTGGGTGGTCTTATATTTTGTCCATGAGTATATATATATATAATTCATGGAATATAGACTGCAACCCTGGGTTTCATGTATTTTTTTTTTTTTTTTTTTTTTTTTTTACAAAACAACAATTATCATTTTCTTAAATGTCTGATGATTGTTGTTTTGCAAAAAACTTCATGAAACCTAGGGGTCGCAGTCTAAATTCTATGATTTAAATATATCTAATATTTATTTATTTATTTATTATTATTATTATCATTAATGTTATTGTTATTATTATTATAGCTCTATCCTAGATATTGAGCACTATCCATATTATATTGCCCTTGATTCGACACATACCCACTAAGTGATTTAGTGACAACCAACACTCTTATAATATATATATATATATCAGCCTATTCATATCAATTTGTTTATCTATCCTCGTATATGTATCAGTCAATTCCTCACTCTCTCTCTCTCTTTCTCTTTTTCTTCCTCTGTTAATCTCCTTTTATATATATCCATATACAGAGTGTGTGTGTGTGTGTGTGTGTGTGTGTGAGAGAGAGAGAGAGAGAGAGAGAGAGAGAGAGAGAAACCAACGTTGTGTTATGGTTATCATCGTGGGAAATGAACACAGCAAACCGTGTTCAAATGGTGGACGAGACAGTTTGTATTTCAGCTTGAGCTTAAACCTGAAAGACGAGTGCAAATTTGGCTTTTTAATGTTTCAATGGCAATCATTCTAGAAGAAGAAAATCTAAATTCAAACCAGTTAAAATTCGCTTAAAAATTCCCCTTTATCTCATTTTATTCGCATAGAGGGGTTTATCTATATATCTAACCTTATATCTCAGTCTAAGCATATATACATATATACGTACATATACGAGGATCGTTTAAATAAGTTTCCAAACTTTTTATTGATAGTACACACATGAAAATCTAGTCCCCTTCGAAGTAATCTCCTCCTGCCGAAATGCACTTGTTGTACCGTTCCAACAACTTGTGGAAGGCCCCATCGAAGTCCTCTTGCGTGAGCCTGTCAATGACCTTCGTCACAGCCTCTTTCATCTCCTCAATTGTCTCATAACGACAGCCTCTGATCTTAGGGAATAACTAAAAGTCACAGGGACCAACGTCTGGACTATAAGGAGGGTGAGGAACTATGTTGATGCCCATCTTGGTCAAATAGTCTGTAACAAGGATAGAGTTATGGACTGGTGTATTGTCCTGGGGGAAATGCCACTGAGCCGATTTGAAGAGTGATGGCCTCTTCCGACGGAATCTCTGGCTAAAATCCCTTAAAACCTCAACATGGTAACCCTAACCCTAACCCTTTGGCCAATCAACTCTGGTTTATCATATTTACCAACCCCTCCCCTCGGGCAGGATATGACACAAGGTCAATTTTTAAGCGGAGTTTAACAGGTTTCAATTCAGAGTTTTTCTTCTAGACTAGTTGCCTCACCAAGGCTGAAGAACCTAGTCTGCCCTACTATTTACCTATGACTGGAGGGAGAATTATTGGATTCATACCTTTCCCAAGTGTATAATGCTATATGAAATGCAATCAGTCTCGTCCAGGATTTATCTTGTGTCGCCGTGTCCATTTCCTACGACGATAACCATTACACCACGAGCACCTCCTTTTTACCAACCCCTCCGCTCGGGCGGGATATGACACAAAGTCAATTTTTTTAAGCGGAGTTTAACAGGTTTGAATTCAGAGTTTTCCTTCTCCTAGACTAGTTGCCTCACCAAGACCGAAGAAATCAGTCTGTCCTACTATTTACCCATAGTTGGAGGGTATTAGTGCTATGTGAAATGCAATCATTCTCGTCCAGGATTTGAACTCGAGTCGCCGTATTCATTTCCAGGACGATAACCATTACACCACGGGCACCTCCATAAACTCTGGCGTATTGACTTCCTTACTCCTCCCACACCTCTCCTCATCCCTCACAGACTCTCTGCCTTCATTGAATCTCTTATGCTACTCAAAAACTGATGCTTGATTCATGCAAGATGCTCCATAAGCAGTCTGAAGCATTCTATACGTTTCTGAGGCATTTTTTTTTTCAAGTTTAAAACAGAATTTTATTGCGTATCGTTCTTCTAAAGTGTCCTCACGTCCAGATTGCATAATTGAAATTCACCATCTGTGAAAATCAGGTTTTAGTAGGGTGTATTCCAATTCCTCCTGTAGCTGTTCATTTGATGCTGAAATCATAAAAATTAGTCAGTCACCTCATAACGGGTATAACGATAACATAGTGAATTTTCAAGAGTCTACGACAATTCTAAATGCCTGTACAAAAAAAGTCTGGAAACTTATAGAAGGCACCACGTATATGTATGTATGTATGTATTTACGTATCAGTATATTTCTCTCTCTATTTTTTTCTCCTAACTCCCCTCTCTCTCTTAGCTTTCTATCTATCTAATGTTTTTACTATTATCTTCTTTTGTTATTTTACTCACTTTTACTCATCCCTTTATTTTCTTCCGGCCATTTTTCTCTTTCTCTTTACCGAGACATTTTAACTACCCACCCACCGACTATGTATTTATAGATATCCAATTTTCTTCGGCTTTGTGCATCAATCTTTTCGGACGTCTTAAACAATATCGAAGGAATTAGTCTCTAACAACAATCCTGACCTGTAAGGCATTACCGTTAAGAATAAGAAACGGCAATTCTGACAAGCGAATATAACCAGTCGAAAAACTCAGATATTTCCATCTTATTAAATTTTCTATTTTTCCGAAGCTCTAAAAAATACTTCAGCACAGATTTTTTTATGTATTTATTTATTTAGAAACCAAAACAGTAAGCGATGGACATTTGATATTCAAAGAAAAGCTTAGTATTGGAGGAACTAAATTGTCCTTTTGTTGCCATTGTATTTCATTGAGGCAGTTTATATTCAGGCAAGTTGTTACTCTTGATTATATTATGGGAGTTTCTGGGAGGTTGAGCAAATGGTAACGGGACATGAGTAACATGAAGAACATCACGCTGCCGAAAGAGAGCCGGGTTGCCAAAGCGCATTATCTCGTCGACTGTGCGGTAATAGATAACATATATATATATATATATATATATATATATATATATATATATATATATATATTGGCACCATTTCTTCATTAATACATATTTGATTGAATATAATAGACACTGCCCACTTTTATGTTTGATTTAGTATCATACCGCTCAGACAACAAGCGAACCATATTATGTAGTAGCCTTCGTTTGTTAAGAGTTGTGCCTTACTAGATTGCAGAGTACTCAATTCATTGGAAGAGCTTTACATTATGTAAGAGGTAACCGTAAATTCCTTTACCAGTGTGCTCAACTCCCGTGGGGAGCGTATATATGTCATCCACAGACAGATTGTTCCGTCATATCACAACTCTTGAGTTGGACGCTTGACGGTGAGATCGAAACCCGCCCATCTTTACGTTAGACTTTGTATCATATTATATTATATATTTATGATGGATTGGGTGATTAAATCTCTTTTTTTTCTTTTTGGTGAATGGGGTATTTGAAGACGGACTTTTCCTGTGAAAAGCGAACGCGGACCAAAGATATGGGGAATAGTCCTGTTTTTCGAAAAATAACCACGAGGTGCCCATTGTTCGTTTCTTCCTGTTCCCATGATCTCTGAGAAAAAAATGTTTTTTTCCCTTTCCAGCCGACAAATAGCATTCACTGAAATAGCAGTCTACCAGTGACTAAGCTACAATATCTAGCCGGCTGCAGTACTCAATAAGAATCGATTTCGGGTGGGTGGGTAAGGAATCATTGTTTGATTTGACGGGTGGCAAAGTAATTATTTCCTGCTGAATCATTTGTAGTTGTTCATTAATATCTCAAGTAGCTGGCATACGATTTCCATCTGCAGTGATATATTATCTAACAGAAATCTTGTCACGTCAGCCCTGGATCGGATATCAGCCAATCGCCTTGGCTCGTAAACAAGAGTAAAAATGCATATCTGTCTGACAGTCTCATCGTCGCAGCAATGGCTGTGTAAACTTTGGGAATAATGGGCCAGCGCACAAGCATTCCACGAGGGACAATTGCTGAAAAGGCGTCTCGCCTTCAGAACAGGACCTGCAAAGTCGACTGGCTGATCAAGCATATGACTCCGACGTTGAACGCGGTGACTCCGTCGCAATTATATCTACCGGTCAATTTAATTATAATAATATTCAAGTTTTATTCAATTTGAAGAAGAAATTCGCCGAAGAATTTAAGATTTTTTTCCAAAAGACCTATTGATAGGCATGCATTTTCCTTGCTCGTAAAACCGCATAATTTATATATTTCTCTAGAACATCCTTCTGTCCGGTTCTTTTTTTAAATTTTTTTATTGAATATCCTTCCATATAATTCCACTATTTTACCCGTATATCATTTGATAATATCAATATTTTTGTTCTTGCATATCTATTTATACAGGGTGGAACGATAAAATTGTCGCCCTAGAAAAGACGACATGATTCCATTTCCGTTTAATGAAAACTGGTTTTCATTTTTTGTTGCAGACCATCAACTAGTTGGCCAGTGGTGTACAAATCCCAAGAGCGATAGGACCCTTCTATCATGTCTGAAAGTGACACAATGTTAAACGAGCGACATCGGAAATGTGCCACTGTACAACTCATGCTCTCTACCGATCCAAGTTATGACAACAGGACCCTTGCCAGCACCCTCAAACTGCAAATGCAGACGGTTCAACGTGCCTAGGATGATGAAAACAAAGTTTCCGACTACGGTTATGGTGTTTGGTGTGGTTTCAAGTGAGGGCCACATCATGCCACCTTACATCTTCGAAGTCGGCTTGAAAGTCAACACCAAAGTGTACTTGGATGTGCTGAAGAGTGTGGTGATCCCTTCATGCAAACAGGTGGCGGGTGGCAGACCCTGGGTGTGGCAGTAGGACTCGGCGCCAACCCACAAGTCCAAAGAGACCCAGGCTTAGCTTCAGAAGGAGTGCTACGACTTTGTACTCTTCTCTCACTCTCACCCTCCTCCCCCAACCTGAACCCGCTGGACTACTTCGTTTGGTCATACGTCGAGAACATCACCTAGATGACCTCCCACAACACCAACGCCAACCTGATCGCCATCATCTGCTGAGTATTCACTGAGTTCCCGCCGGCGCTTGTGAAAAAGGCATGCTCCCAGTTCTGGATCTGTATCGAGGCGGTGATTGAGGCCGAAAGCGGCTACATTGAATAGATGTCAGCTCTACTATATAATCAAGTTACCGGAATTGATTTTTTCAATAAAAGTTTTAAAATAAAGCTCTAGTGTTGTTTTCTTTAGGACGACAATTTTATCGTTTCACACCTATATATATGTGGATATTTTTATTAGCATATCCATCGGTATAATTACAATATTTTTTATGAATATATTTTCCAGTATATATTCAATATTTTACAAGTATTTTGTTTCATATGATTTCAGTGTTTATTAGTGTATTGTTTCGTATAATTTCAAGAATTTTTACGAATGTATCCTTCTTAACTTCAATAATTTTTATAGTATATAAGTAAAGATGGCAACACAAAGGCTCCCTTTTCATTAGCTACTACCCCGAGGTGTAGGAGAGGGTGCTACTCCTTTCCCTGGATTGCTCCACTTCATCCTTGATACGTAGCTTATATTGCTGAGCGTTAATCTTAAGCAAGGAAGTATCAAGGTCTCTTAAGTCTTAGGTATGACTCGACCTGGGATTGAACCTTGGTCTCCCGGACCATTGGCAAATACTCTGGCCAATGAGCCAGTAATCCTACGTATATTTATGATATTTTAGTGATATGTAAATCAGTATTCT
>OY757943.1:47599098-47709098 GCA_963585895.1 Sepioteuthis lessoniana | reverse complement strand
TTGAACCCCGGTGTCCCGGACCCCTGGAGAACACTCGACTCAACATCCTTTTATTCCCACTAGTTTTCACGTCTTTGTTGATTGATGCTTTGATTGATTGATTGATTTTAACGACATGTCAACCTGTACGGGTTATTTTATGCCTTGAATTTATGGACTGGTGTATATTTGAATTTATATTGGCATAGTTTTTTTTAATATTTATTCATTTCTTCCTTCGCTCAATGTTATATAATATCAGGTTTATAAGCCTACCGAAGGTATTGACTGCTATTGATTATCTATCGATCATATAGATCTCTGATCCTGCTGATAAAATAAAATGGAATTTCTTCTCAACAGTGTCTGTGTCAATACTACAGTACCAAGGCACCACATGGACGCTGATAAAATGTATGGAGGTAAAGCTTGAAGAGGACCGCACAAGATTGCTATGAACTATATTAAACGAAACCTGGATACAACATGACATGCAACAACAGCAGTATGGCCACTTACCTCCCATCTCTAAGACAATCTAAGTAAGATGAACAAGACAAGTGGAACACTGCTGGAGAAGCAACGGTGAATATATGAGTGACATTCTTATATTGACCCTTTCATATCGATGTGCCAGTGTGGGCTGACCAGCTAGAACTCTTCTAAAACAGCTTTGTGCTGACAGAGGATGTAGTTTGGAAGACCTGGCTTGAGTGATGGACGATGGAGACGGATATATATATATATAGTGAGAGAGAGAGAGAGAGAGAGAGAGAGAGAGAGAGAGAGAAAGTCAGGAAATGCCATGCTAGCAGTGAGATTTGATGATGATGATGATGATGATGATGATGACAAATAATCAGCAAATTGTCATGTAGAAATAAATTGAGACATCAGCGTTTGAACACCGACGCCAGTAAATGGAAATTGCAAACCTCTGTTACATAATCAAGGAATGATTTTTTTATTTCATTCATTTTTCATTAATTATATTTTATCATTCAATTTGGTTGGGATTCGGGTTAAGAGTTCAGTCAATTGGTGCCGTTTATGCTCGCGCGCAAAGGATATGGCAATCACCATTGCCATAATAAATGCCAGACAGGAAATGAGGCTGGAGTATGCATGATGTCATGCCTAGAAGAGATGGGCTTAGAAATAGGAAGATTTTGAAAAAGATTAAGTTGAGGTCCGACCATGGTGTTGAAAAGTTGAGGTCCAACCATAGTGTTGAGAAGTTGGGGTCCGACCATACAGTTAAGTATTTGAAATTGGACCATGCAGGTAGACAATTGAGTTTCTGCCATTGTGGCAAAGATTTGAGTTGAGTTTTCTACTGTTGTGGCGGCGGTTAGGTTTTGCGCGTCTTTACCAACGAAGATGAATTGAGATGTAAAAAACACCACGAGATGTGCCGATCATTAGGGGTGAATGTTAGCATAGGATGATACGAAAGACTGTTAAGAATTGTGTCTCTCTACTCGTGTTGATGAACCGAAGTCAGAAGTTATAAAACCGTTCGTACCTGAACAACGGAGTCGCCTGTGTATTTTGTACTGTGTTTTGCATTCGTAAATGTGTTTGTATCAGAGTTGAGATCGAGATGTTTATGGCTTATACAACACCTCCATATAGTATAAATAAAAAGGCACCAAGACATACATGGTGCCTTCTATAAGTGTCCAGACTATTTTTGTACAGGCATTTAAAATTCTCGTAGACTTTTGAAAATTCAGTATATTATTACTATACATCTTATGAGATGACTGATTAATTTTTATGATTTCAGGTTCAAATGAACAGCTACAGAAAGAAATTGGAATACACCCTACTAAAGCCTGATTGTCACACCTGGTAGATTTCAAATATGCAATCTGGATGTGAGGACTCTTTAGAAGAACGAAATGCAATAAAATTCTGTTTTAAACTTGGGAAAATGCCACAGAAACGTATGGAATGCTTCAGACTGCTTTTCGACCATCTTGCATGAATCGAACATCAGTTGTTGAGTCGCATAAGAGATTCAAGGAAGGCAGGGAGTCTGTGAGGGATGGTGAGAGGTGTGGGAGGAGTAAGGAAGTCAATGTACCAGAGTTGATAGGCGAAATGCTTAGGGTTATGGTTACTATGTTGAGGCTTTAAGGGAGTTCAGCAAGAGATTCCGTCGGATGAGGCCAGCACTCTTGACATCGGGTTAGTGGCATTTCCATCAGGACAATAAGCCAGTCCTTAACTCCATCCTTGTCACAGACTATTTGAGCAGGATTGGCATCAAGACAGTTCCTCAGCCTCCCTATAGCCCAGACCTTGCTCCCTGTGACTTTTGGTTACTCCCTAAGCTCATAGGCCGTTGTTATGAGACAATTGAAGAGATGAAAGAGGCTGTGACAAAGGTCATTGACACACTCACACAAGAGGACTTCCATGGGGCCTTCGAGAAGTTGTTGGAACGGTATAACAAGTGCATTTCAGCCGGAGGAGATTACTTCGAAAGGGACTAAAGATTCATGAGTGTACAATCAATAAAAGTGCCCATACAAAAAAGTCTTATTTCGGTGGACTTCTTTAGAGACTTGCCTAGTCGTCTGGGCTTGTAAAATACTCCAACTGAAACTTTGCAGAATTATAAGACCTCTCCCAACCAGTGTCCTGGTATGACACTAAACAATCGGATGATAAGATCCCAGTGATGCTGGAGCTTTCGGGAATGTGGAGAACCCCTTCTTTCCATCGCTCCCAGGTACACTCTGATTCAGGTTGGTAGCACCTGATAGGGTTCTATCTATGGGTCACATATCTATCTGCGTATCTATCTGACTTACTTGTAATAGAACTGTTTTGATATTTAAACTGCATACTTATGCTAAAGTGAATTGTTTAAATTAGAACTGCTTGACTAAACTAAATAATGTGGAAGAGAAATCTTTTTGGAGATTAAATCGTATACTTTCTTTCAAACTACATACTTATGCTAAACTGGATTGTTTGAAATATGACTGATTATTTGTATGAAAATGGATTTGGCATTAAATAAACTAAAATGGTTGATATAGCATCAAAAACCAACCAACTAACTAAGTAATTCTTGACAGACGGACTTCAGCGAGAGAAACACTTGTTTAAAAGCGATTCTGGTATTGTTCCAGTCAAGACAGAGGTTTGACGTATAGTAACAATCTTTCATTCATCTTATTTTCTGTTTAATGTATTACTTTCTGTGGGAAAGAAATACTTATGCTGTTGTTAATTTGTCTGTCAATTATTTCTTCTTTTTATGTACATTTGAGCGTTAAAAAACAAACTGATTAATTTGACACTGAAAATGTGAGACCAGTCAGAGTGGACTTGGGAGTAATAGCAAAGATGGAGTACTTCACTCTCTTCTTCTTGTATAGCCGTAATACAACTACACGTTTACCAATACAAATATAAGCAGAGACATAATCAAACATAATATACGAACTTCAATGATCAAACGAACGCACTTCTTTATAAAAATATATCTCTCACACTTTATTCTCGAAAGGGTTGATGTTGGTTGAGTGTCAGAGATGAGCTGGAGATGGGGATAGACTGCTATATTGACCCAGAAGTACTTCTTTCTCATCTTCCCTGGGTTGTTCAACCGTGGGTCACTGAGGGCCCAAAGCCCTCTCTCTACCGCTGGCTCTCAATTCGGCATCTTGTCGCCCAACTGATTCCAACTGCCTGAAGCCGTCTTTGTCCTGGTTATATTATTGTTTAACGACCACCTGCTTCCGCTGTTATTCTGCTTATTTACACAGGTGCATCTCTTGATTGAGGGATTGGTCGAGGGTCAATATGTTACATTCTGAGCTCTAGAATTGAAGCCTAACCTCAATATGTAGTTTAGAGTAATACAGAGACATTCTTTCGGAGAGGGATTTAACCCACTCTGCAGTAGATACAGTCACCATATTCTTCATCTCATCAACAGGGTGAACGGATAAGTTGTCTTTATCACAGCGTGTCAGCTTTCCAAATGTGTAAAATATCTAAGAGGCTAAGTTTTAATGCTACATATGCATTCTCAGAGACGTTCTTCAAAGACAGCCTAGTCGGCTGCATCTCAGCAGAGTTTAAAGAGCCACCACGACCGAGGGTCCTGTATGTGACACAAAACAATCTGATAATGAGGCTCCAGTAATACAGTAGGTTTGCTAAATGTGGATTACTCTTTCATTGCCATTATTTCAGGTCATCTCAGATCTTGAGTGGTAGTACCTGACAGGATCCTATCTATGGATCAAAAAGAACACTTTAAGCATTTATCTCAGTTAAAAATGACCGTCATTGTATTGAATTATTAGTGTTGAATAGAAATATTTGAAACACTTTAACTGTATACTGACGAATGAGTGGTGCTGAATAGAATTATTAGTGTTAAGTATCAATACTTGAAACAATTTAACTGTGTATAAACGAAAGAGTAATACTAAATAGAATTATTAGTGTTAAATATCAATACTTTAAACCCTTTAACTGTGTATAAACGAAAGAGTAATATTGAATAGAATTATTAGTGTTAGATATCCATACTTTAAACCCTTTAACTGAGTATAAACGAAAGAGTAATATTGAATAGAATTATTAGTGTTAGATATCAATACTTGAAACCCTTTAACTGTGTATAAACGAAAGAGTAATATTGAATAGAATTATTAGTGTTAGATATCAATACTTGAAACCATTTACCTGTGTACAAATGAATGAGTAATATTGAATAGAATTATAAAAATGTAACAGCAATATTTGAAACAGTTCAACTGTGTACAAACGAAGGAGTAATATTGAATAGAATTATCAGTGTTAAATATCAATTCTTGAAACACTTTAACTCTGTGCAAACAAATGAGTAATATTGAATAGAATTCTTAGAGTTGAATAGCAATACTTGAAACCCTTTAACTGTGTGTAAACGAACAAGTAAAGTTGAATAGAATATTAGTGTTGAATAGCAACCCTTTAACTGTGTATAAACGAAAAAGTAACTTTATTCTAATCATTTTCACGCCATAAAAGCTTGACTTTAAAACCAAATGCATTTGTTGAATATGCCACTTCATACCAATTGTAGATTATTTCTTTATCCTTCCCGATGATTTATTATTTATTTAATGTGACATGAATTACGTGTGATTTACAAAGTCACATAAATCTTGATGTTTTCGGGCCAATTTCTTCTCTTTCTGAATAATCTGTTACCTCTAACGTTTAGATTCATTGCCTGACTCGGTTGTCTTCAGCAGCAAAATAAGAAGAGCTGCCATCATTCCAATGGACTAATCTCACTTCCGTTCCAACGTAAAGTCTGTCTGCCCGATTTCGAAACTGAAGTGTTAATTGTCTTAATAAAGTTTAATGGGATTAAGGCAAAGTACTTTATTGGCTGAAGTCGAAGTGAAATTGGACATGTCACAAATTGCTTCGAAATTGGTCTGCCTCAAAGATTCAAAACGTCAAATCAATTTCCAATTATGTCTACTCAGGTAGATGGGGTTTATAATGCGGGTATGACTGTAAATATTCAAGAGTAATACTGTACCATGATCCATATTCTAAAATAAATTAGATTAAACAAAAATAATATAACTTGTCCAAACTTCTACGAATAAACTTGCAAATTTTTATTACTTAGAATATTCAGACTATCTTCTTCATAACGTTTTGGCAGACATGTCTTTCGGCCTTCGTCAGGTTTTTCATGTCAAACTACACAGAAACTCGAACTGAAATCTTTATTTAAGAGCTGGGGTATAAGAATTAAGCTATAGTAAGTTTGTTATTTAACTGTAGTCGGGATTGAACACGTAACATCTTGATTTTTTGACTCATAAATACTTTTCACTTAAACGTCTTTGTCCACTGCACCACACGCCATGGTGAATGGAATAAGAACAATTTAACAATTTTGATTAAATGAAGTGTTCTGTTTCGTGTTCTGTGTAGGCTCCCCAGTTCGATATGAAACACCTGAAGAGGACCGAACGATATGTCGGCCGAAATGTTTTGAATATAACAATGAAGATGAAGACAGTAGTACAAATATTCTACGATACATAAAATAATTATATCAGTATTAAATGATCATGTAGAAATTATTATTTTTCTTTTAACCCTTTGCAAGCTTTCAAACAGGTTTTAATAGGCAGTCTTCCCCAGGAGTCTCCGGGACTACAGGTCTCCTTACGTATCCAGGACTCTTCTCAGTATTCTAGAAGATCTTGGTAATGCTGAACTAAGATGGTCTCGATTCTTACTTTGATTTCCAATTCCCCCAATCATTTTTATATCATTCGTGGACATTGAACTTATGATAAATATACGTTTATTTGGTTTCGATTTCACCCGGTGGACTAGTCAAACCGCAAAATCCAATAAAACAGTTTGTTTTCTTCTCATTATTTAACACGGGGTTTGGAGTTCTGGCTAGGATTCAGGGATTCCTTTCTATTTCAAAGTCCCAGAGAATTTTCTTGGAGGGTTACATTTACGATTATATAGCATGCTAAAATCTCAATTTCTTGCAAAGTTCTCTTTTGGTTGCCCTTCCAATCCAGTCATTTTTTTTTCTATTGTTTTAGCATCTGTTTGCTTCATTCAGTCATTATCTGTTTAATCATCTAATTTTTGACGCCACTTGAGCTACACTCGCCATTTTGTTGCATACTATGAATGTTCACCTAGTGGCCCTTTCGACATTTCAATCTCCTCTTATTAAAAAAGATTCAGTGTCTTTCTTAAGATCTCTGTCTTGTCATCCCAAGTGCAAGGTCCTTAATTTTTCACTTGAAATAACCATTTTTTTTCTCCCATGTTTGGTTTTTAGATTTTCGGGATTCACCCTTTGTTGATAGGCTGTTTGTTATTTAATACAAAATTCTATTCATTCATTTGACTTTTTAGTAATTCTTTGGTAATAGTTTTTAAACAAAGTAGAGCTCATTTATTTGCGCACGGTTAAATAGTTTAAAGTATTGCTATTGTTTGCCCGCAGTTAAATCGTTTAGGGTATAATGACAGTTAAATGATTTCAAGTATTTCTATTGTTTGCCCACAGCTAAATGGTTTCACGTATTGCTATAATTTGAACAAAGATTAATGTTTTCACGTAATTCCATTCATTGCACAGTTAAGTGATTTCAAGTATTTCCATTGTTTGCCCACAGCTAAATGGTTTCATGTACTGCCATAGTTTGAACAAAGATTAATGGTTTCAAATATTTCCATTCTTTGACCAATTAAGTGATTTCAAGTATTTCTATTGTTTGCCCACAGCTAAATGGTTTCACGTGTTGCTATAATTTGAACAAAGATTTATGTTTTCACGTAATTCCATTCTTTGCACAGTTATGTGATTTGAAGAATTGCTATTGTTTGCATACAACGAAATGGTTTCCCGTATTCCTATTTTTTGCTCACAGTAAAATGGTTTCACATGTAACCATTGTTTTAACACAATTAATTTGTTTCCCATATTCCTATTTTTTGCTCACAGTAAAATGGTTTCACATGTAACCATTGTTTTAACACAATTAATTGGTTTTCCATATTCCTATTGTTTGCTCACAGTAAAATGGTTTCACATGTAACCATTGTTTTAACACAATTAATTTGTTTCCCATAGTCCTATTTTTTGCTCACAGTAAAATGGTTTCACATGTAACCATTGTTTTAACACAATTAATTGGTTTCCCATATTCCTATTTTTTTGCTCACAGTAAAATGGTTTCACATATTACCTTTGTTTTAACACAATTAATTTGTTTCCCGTATTCCTATTGTTTGCTCACAGTAAAATGGTTTCACATATTACCATTGTTTTAACACAAATAATTGGTTTCAAGTATTGCTATTGTTTGAAGGCAATTAAATGGTTTGCAGTATTGTTTATATTTACACACTGTTAAACAATTTCACGTATTTTAATCTATCACTAATTGTTTTATCTGCGAGTGTGTTATAGTTTTAATCTTGGCTATATGATGATAATAGTTTTATTCAAGATTAACTTCTTTTGCACACAGTTAAATGGTTTCGAGTAATATAAATTATTAAATAATTCTATTTGTTCTATTGATGGGACCTTAACGGTTACTACCATCCCAGACCAGAGAGGACCCGAGACCAATGGCAGTAAAGGCATACTGCATATGTTCCAAAGCTACGGGACTAGAGTTTTACTCTTAGATGGCTTAATATCATATCAAATATATTCGTTTAAGGGATCTTACTCCTCAGAAGACATAAAGTTAACTTATTTTATAGCGACCACTGACTGGACTGAATTCATATTTTCTCTCTATGGTTGCCGCAGTTTGCCTTTTTGTGCTATTCTTTGCATATTTCTCGGTTCCTGGGATTATTGTATCTATGTAGTAGTCCTCAACGCTGACGAGTCCCTCATTTTTTCTTCAATCATAATCTGTCTCTTATCTGTCTCAACTAATACCTTGAACATCGTCCTCCATGTCATTGGGTTTTAATTCAGTTATCTGAGTTTTTCCCTTGTCCTTTTTAAGATCGGTTCACAGAATCTTAGAATCAGAACTGCCCGGGTGTTAATTCCTTTGATGAGATGTCTGCTGGTCTCAAGAAGTTTTCTTGTTCTTCTGAAATGTTCTTCGCTTCATTTTTTCTTTCATCTCTGTTTGATAATATCCGCTTCCAATATTTCAAAGTAGTCGTAATTTCCTTTCACTCCAAGCGTTTTGAGACATTCCTCATTTGGAAGTTCTATTCCTTCCGTTGTTCCTCTTTTCGAGCTTTTCATTATCAGTATGGTAAATTTTTCAAAGCCAAATTTCATTCCTATATCTTGGCTGTATATTCTTATAATCTATATCAGTGTTTCAAGACTTTTCATTTTCGGCAAATATCTTTATCTCGTCAATATGCAAAAGGTGATATATCTTCTTCAGTCATTTTGTATTTTCTTCTTCTTCTTCTTCTTCTTCTTCTTCTTCTTCTTCTTCTTCTTCTTCTTCTTCTTCTTCTTCTTCTTCGAATTATTATTATTATTATTATTATTATTATTATTATTATTATTTACTCCTTGAAAGTTTTTCACGTGAGCATTAGCTGAAGGTCTTTCACAGAAGTTTGAGCGACAGCAAGTTTCCTCAAATATCAAGGGCTCTTCTCTGTATTTTAGCAGATCTCAATAATGCAGTTGTTTGGTTGGTCTCCACCCGTCGTATTATTTCCAAATCCTCCAGTGGGTGTCCTCGTAGTGTAATGGTTAAAGCGATGGACTGCAGAATCGTTGTAAGTGATTTCGTTCTCCAGTCACTCTATTTCGTTCACTTTCAGACAAATACCCTTGGGAAAGGTCCTCCTAGCTATGAGTTAAATAGTACCACTACTGTTCTTCTTGGAGAATAGCTTCGGCATTAAATAACCTAGAATGGTTGATATACCATTAACCAAAGAAACCAAACCAAGTACTCAAGTCCTTTTTATAATCCTTCGGTGACTGTACCATAAACACCAATTGCAATTGGTATAAACGTCACTTTCATATTTCCCTGTTTTTAAATCCTCAAGCTACGTCAAGGTGTTTGTTCTTCTTTTCCTTTTCTTTCAATTTTACTCTACATCTGGGTCCACAATTTGGCAAGTTCCCTTTTTTTGGTGATCATTATAAGGTCGTGTCATCTGGCCGAGATTAAGTGATCCGTTTATATGTCAAAATCCCTACTGAAAAGGGAGTCTTTGGGCCACCCTCGAATAAGGTTGCTAACTTTACTTTAAATGACCCAAAATATGTTGATACGCCGTAAACCAACCAACCAACCAACCTACACAGTCCACAATACTGAGTGTACTTTTTCTTTTTCTCTTGACTCAGTCTATCTATCTATGTCATCTGTCGTGTGTAAGAACTTGTATATTGCCATCAATTTATTTGTTCTTCGTTCCATTTGTCTGGGTTCCTCCCGCATCCATTTTAAGAATGGTTCAGCTAAACTTAGTTAATCACTAGTCGTCTGATCAAATTTTAAATCTTTGATTACTAGATATCGAAACTAGTTCACCTTTATAAATTTTCAGTCAAACATTTAATTTTTAAATGTAAGCTTTTAAATTGTATTTTTCTGGTAAAATTATTTAAAATGAAAGTTTAATTTCCAACCCAAAGTTGCTAAACTATAATTCATACAATCAACTCTGATATATTTGATTAAGCTAGCGATATATATATATATATATATATATATATATATATATATATATATATATATATATATTACAAGTAAATGAATGTTGAAGTTCGTTTAAATTTACTTCTTAACTTATTTTTGCTTAAGCTCTTGATTTGTGACTTATTTTAATGAAACAGAATCAAAAGAAAAAATGGTTTCATCGTAAGCCAAATCCAAATAAAAAGGGCTGTATATGTTACATGATCAAGTAAAATAATCTTAAACTTCAAATAATTTAAAAATACAATTTCTAATTTGGGGGTCACTTTCAATGTAGAAAGATCACCTATTTCTAGAACTGTAATCACTGATAAAGACAATTTGGCAATATAACTTTGACTTATTCCTCAATTAATGTGTAAGTACCCCCTAATAGAATGATTTTTTTAAAATGAAAAAAAAATAAATAAAACAAACTCTGGTGAGCTTGAGGCAGTAAAATTAGAAAAAGAAAAGTTTTTAAATTTAACAATTTTCTCGATGTTTTTTTTCTTTTAAAATCAAATGTTCAAATTGTATCGGCTTTGTTTCATTTAGTCTTATTTGGTTTGGTTTGGATTGGTTTTATGGCATATCAACCATTGAAGATTATTCAATGTCAAATCAAATATAAACAGTTCTTTTTCAAACAATTCAGTTTAGCATAACTACGCAGTTTAAATGTCCTAAACGTTCTATCTAAAACAATTCAGTTAAGCATAAGTACAAGGTTGATGTCTATGTGAAGCATAGAGTTGACCTGGGAGTAATGGCTAGAAAGGGGTAGTCTGCATTTCCCAGAGCTCCAGCATTACTGGAACCTAACCATTAGATTGTTTTGTGTCATATCAAGGGCACTCGTTGGGGGGGGGTTAACCCTCTAAAGAGAAGCAGTCGATGTATTCTACCTCACCAGCTGTCTGGGCCAACACAACACTACTTGGGGGAGTCTGACTCCTCCGCAGAAAGGCAGTAAATGTATTCTACATCACCAGCCAACTGGGAAAAGATTGTTTTAATGATAAATAGTTGATTAATGGGTACTTTATGCCAAATCATGTTTTCATATATATTATGTATGATTTTCAAGTAAATAGTTGTATATAAATTTATTTTAAAACTAGGTAGGGTCATTTAGCTGGTACACCGCTGAACGGTTTCAAGGATAATGGGAATGGAATGTAAAAGTAAACTTCAGATGGTTGGTTGGTTGGGTTTTATGGAATATAAACCTTTGTAAGTTATTTAATGCCAAATCCATTTTTAATCAAATAAACAGTTGTATTTCAAACAATTAAGTTTAGCATTATTTCATAGTTTAATTGTAAAAAAACATTTCCTATTTCAAGTTATTCAGTTTAGTCAAACGGTTCTAAATCAGCTAATTCAGTTTAGTATAAGTATAGATTTTGTTTACGAACAGTCACATATCAAAACAGTTCTATATCAAAATAATCAGTTTAGCGTAAGTACAATTTCAATGTCAAAAACAGTTCTATTTCAAACAGTTCAGTTTATCATTAGTACGCAGTTTAAATGTAAGTACAGTTTAATTGTCAAAACATTTCTATTTCAAGCTATTCAGTTTAGTCAAGGAGGTGTCCTTGTGGTGTAATGGTTAAAGTGATGGACTGCGGAATCATAGTAAGCGAGTTCGTACTCCAGTCGCGCTATTATGTTCACTTTCGGGCAAATACCCTTGGGAAAGGTATGAACCGCCTTATCCTCCCAGCTATGGGTTAAATAGTACCAGTACTGTTCTTCTAGGAGAATAGCTTTGGCATTAAATAACCCACAAAGGTTGATATGCTAATAAAAACAACCAAACCAAACCAGTTTAGTCAAACAAATCTTATTCGAACAATTTACTTTAGCAGAAGTACGCAGTTTAACCCATAAAAAGAGCACTATCAGGTGCTACCACTCCGGGCCAGAGTGGTCCAGGGAATAATGGCAATATAAGGGTGGTGAACATCCGAGATATCTTGCACTGAAGTCTTACTATATGTCGTCTAGTGTCTCATTGATGACATCACTTTTTGGGATGTTGGGGTTTTACCCATCTGTAGAGGACATAGTCGATACATTTTACCCGCAGTCGACAGAGCCGTCACGATGTTTCGTTTTGTCGATACGTTATTATGGTGCAGCCTTGGTGTGTTGTTTCGGGGGAATATTAGCAGAGCTAATTTTTTTTTTTCTGCCTGATTAATTTTCTTTTGTTCTTCGTCGTTTTATCTGCACGATTGAGATTTCTGTTATTGCGGTTTTTATCCTTACAAGAAGTTACTTCCCTGTTTTTATCAGTGATCATCTGGAACCTGGAATCGAAACTCTTTCTTGTTAGTTCCAATTAGCATATTCTTTTCAATCGTCGAATCTCTCTTCAAAGTCCTCGACGTTTCTATCTCCTTTTATTCATCTCCAACGTATTTCTTCTCATTTCAGTTGTTTTTATCTTCTCTTTTGATTCACTCCATCTCTTTACGCATGCGTGTATTGCACGCATGCGTAGACCTTATCTCTCTGCCACAGAAACGCGCATATAAGAACTCACACATACGTACATACATACAACTCAGTGGTCTCTCTTTTTCTTCATTCGCAGTCAGTCTCTTGCGTGTTTGGGCAAAGGCCAATTTGCCACTGTAATGACCAATGTTACCATTTGACTAGCACAACGATCGACTTGAAGGAGCAAATGTCACGTCTGATTCTCTTCAGAATTCCCATGATAAACAAATCGTCAGTTGCATATTACCCAACTCGCAAGATCTCCATAACGCAGTTTCGTAGAAATGTCGAATTCGATTTTTATATCAGGGTTTAACAACAAGCCTAGATTCAAGGCACTGAAAGTTACGACCAAACGCATGATATCCGAAAAAAAAAAAAAACTAGAAGTTACCTGATTTTAATATATAAGAATAATATAAAGTCTTCAGAAAAAAATATATGAAATATCGATCTCGAAAAGTAATTGAATAGCTTATACCTTTTCATTTGCTTATCTGGATTATTCTTTATTCAAATATTTCGTGTAATTCTACTATTCACACAACAAACAACGAAAAATGTAGATAACTTCAATGAGTATAAAAAAAAGTGGCCGTGGTGTAATGGTTATCGTCGTAGGAAATGGGCACGGTGACATGAGTTCAAATCCTGGACGAGACTGATTGCATTTCACATAGCACTAATACCATTGGGAAAGGTATGAATCCAATTATTCTCCCTCCAGCTATGGATAAATAGTAGGGCAGACTAGGTTATTCAGCAACTAGTCTAGGAGAGGGAAAACTCTGAATTCAAACCTGTTAAACACCGCTTAAAAATTGACCTTGTGTCATATCCTGCCCGAGCGGAGGGGTTGGGTAAATATGATAAAAAAATAATCATAAAAGAAGACATAGTCTGGTCTTCATTAGTTTATTATCATCATTTAATTCCCAAATTGCCCAGTCGGTTGGGGTGGCTGTAGAATACACCGACTGCTGCTCTACAAAGTGGGGAAGACTCCCCCAACGAGTGTCCTGTGACACAGTCACCTTAGGCTCTAGCTAACACCAAATGCTTCTCTACAAAGGGGGAGAAGACTCACCTAACGAGCATCCTGTGACCCAGTCAGCTTGTGCTGTGGATTATACCGAAAGCTTCTCTGCAGTGAGGGAAACTCACACAATTAGTGTCCGGTGACCCAGTCAGCTTGGCCTGCGTACTTAGGCTAAACTGAATTGCTTGAAATAGAACAGTCTTCTAAATTGAAACTGTACTTAAACTAAGCTGAATTATTAAAATAGACCCATTTTGACATTTAACTATGTGTAACCAAAAAGTATACTTTTACCGAACTGAATTGTTTGAATTAAGAGTGAAATGCTTTATATAAAAACGTGATGGTGTGGCAGATGGAAAAGCCAGAATAGAAAGAATGTGTATCTCTCTTCTTATGTCGAAGAACCTTTTAACTCAAAGGTAATAAAAAAAGTTTCGTACCTGAACTAAGAAGTCGTAAGAGTTTTTCCTGTTTCGGGATTCCTATGTTCTATGTATATATGTTATGAACATTCTATGTACGTTTCACATATCCGTATCATGGGTATGGTACAAAAATAGATTTGGCATTAAATAACCCACAAAGGCTGATGTGCCATAAAATCCAAACAAAACATTTCCCAAAATAAAAGAACTTCCAAAAATTAACAAACCAGAAATTACTTTAATTCCATTCAAATGCATTGCTAAGATATTTTAAGGAAACTTACCAATGATTCTTGGTCTGGCCCTCATCCAGAATTATATGAGCCCAGTGTAAATTCTACACAGCAAGTTATGCTGACCCTGCAAGTAGAAGGGATCTAAGATATTTTTTAACTTTTTTAAAAAAATTTCTAAAAGTTAAATTTTTAAATTTTCTAAACTGCAAATTTTAATCTTTTCTAAACGGTAAATTCATTTTAAGCCAAATATTTAAGTTAGTGAGGAATAATAAAACATACAATACATTTTCACATAAAAATCTCCTGCTCGAAGCGAACGACACGCTTGGTGTTTCAATTCACGCTAATACCCATAAAAATATGAATACATTTGTCTCACCGGCTGTAGATTAATATTAGGGTAGATTAGGTCCTTTGGCTTTAACACGGAAACTTATCTATGAAAAAGAAAATTCTAGATTCAATACAGATTAACACTCTTTCCACCCTGACGAGTAAATACAATAACGATTCCATATTATATCAAAAGATAGTTTGGTTTATTGTTTTTTTTCATGTCATATTAGACTTGGTGGGCTACTTAATGACAAATAATGTTAAATATGTTTGAATTAATTGTTATTGATACAAAGCAATACTTGGAACCATTTCATCATTATCATCATCATGTCGTGCCGTTAGCACGGATATCCCTGACCTCTCGCCACTTCTCCCTTTACCAAAGTGAAAGTACGTTCACCAGATGGAGACACAGAATACTTCGACATTCTAGCAGGAGAGAGAGGGTAGCATTGGAACAATTTAACTGTGTGCCAAAAAATGGGTTTAAGCTCGTTTAAAAACATTATCAACAAAATGTGTTTACACATCATATTCAATATATATGTATCAAGGAAATTTGACATTAAACCATCTTAAATAGTTGATATGCCATAAAACACAACCATACAAAACTAATAAGAACACTGTTTTTATACCATACATCTTAGTTGATGCATCGTGATGGGTCGTTAGTGATGTTTCCTTTGGGTTCATGGGGAGTTTAGGGTCTTGCAACATCAGACCCCCCTCACCCAAATGACCCAGTTGGCACTGATCTTGCTCCAACTCTCATCCCGAACATCAAGAACACTGATAAATTATTGTACAATTCTTATTGAATCATACATGGTACCCTAACAGGTACTATGACTTCGGGTTAGAGTTGAACTGAGTAATAGCAATGAATGTGTACTCCTCATTCTCCCAAGCTCCAGCACCACAGACTCCCCATCAGAAGGTTTGTGTCACACCTACGACACATGTTGGATTTTCTTGAACCTCTGTGTTGATAAGTCGTCGAATACTTCAGCCCCATCCAACCGGTCAATATCAGTAGAAGGATTTAAGAATTGGTCTTTAAATATAAGAATGTCAGAATAAATGTTTTGAATGCACGTGGGATTTCAAAAAAAATAACGTACCATTCACTAATAAGCAAAATTAAGATATAAGTTCATAAGATACAATAAACAAAATTAAGATTATAAGATATAATAATATATAAGATATAATAAACAAAATTATAATAATATATAAGATAATAATAATCATAATAATAATAATATATAAGATAATATAATAATATATAAGATATAATAGTATACAATATAATAATAATATGATATAACAAGATAATAATATAATAAGATAATAAAATAAGATAATAAGGTATAATAATATATAAGATAATATAATAATATATAAGATATAATAACATATAAGATATAATAAACAAAATTTGGCCCAGCGGTTAGAGTGTTCGCCAGTGGCCCGGGAGACCTGGGTTCAATCCCAGGTCGAGTCATACCAAAGACTTTAAAAATGGAACTTGATACCACCTTGCTTAACACTCAGCATTATAAGGTACGGTTCAAGGGTAAAGTGGTGCAATCCTGGGAATGGAGTAGCGCCCTCCCCTACACCTTGGTGTAGTAGCTATCGAAAAGGGAGCCTTCGGGTCACCCTCGACTATGGTCGCTAACTTTACTTAACTTTACTAATAAACAAAATAATAATAATATATAAGATAATAATAATAATGATATAAAATATAATATATAAGATATAATAATATATAATATAATAATAAGATAATACAATAATAAGGTAATAAGATATAATAATATATAAGATAATGTAATAATATATAAGATAAAATGATATAAAATATAATGATAAGATAATATAATAATAATATAATAAGATATAATAATATATAAGATAATATAATAATATCTTAGATATAATAATATATAATATAAAAATAAGATAATATAATAATAAGATAATAAGATAATATGACAATAAGATTATAAGATATAATAATATATAAGATAATATAATAATATATAAGATATAATAATATATAAGATTTAATAAACGAAATTATAATAATATATAATATAATAATAAGATTATAAAATAATAAGATAATAAGATAAGATAATAATATAATAAGATAATAAAATAATAAGATATTTAGATATAATAATATATAAGATAATATAATAATATATAAGATATAATAATATATAAGATATAATAAACAAAATTATAATAATATATAATATAATAATAAGATAATATAATAATAAGTTAATAAGATAATATAATAATAAGATAATAAGATATAGTTATATATAAGATAATATAAGATATAAGATATAATGATATATAAGATATAATAAACAAAATTATAATAATTTATAAGATAATAATAAGATAATAAAATAATAAGATAATAAGATAATATAATTCTAAGATAATAAGATAATATGATAATAAGATAATAAAAAATAATTATATATAAGATAATATAATAATATATTAGATATAATAATATATAATATAAAAATAAGATAATATAATAATAAGATTATAAGGAATAATAATATATAAGATAATACAATAATATATAAGATAATAAAATAATATATAAGATATAATAAACAAAATTATAATAATATATTGACCGGGACATTGGCCCAGCGGTTAGAGTGTTCGCCAGTGGCCCGGGAGACCTGGGTTCAATCCCAGGTCGAGTCATACCAAAGACTTTAAAAATGGTACTTGATACCACCTTGCTTAACACTCAGCATTATAAGGTACGGTTCAAGGGTAAAGTGGAGCAATCCTGGGAATGGAGTAGCGCCCTCCCCTACACCTTGGTGTAGTAGCTATCGAAAAGGGAGCCTTCGGGTCACCCTCGACTATGGTCGCTAACTTTACTTTTACTTATAATAATATATAATATAATAATAAGATAATAAAATAATATAATAATAAGATAAGAAGATATAATAATATATCAGATAATATAATAATACATAAGATATAATAATATATAAGATATAATAAACAAAATTATAATAATATACAATATAAAAATAAGATAATATAATAAGATAATATAATAATAAGATAATAACATATAATTATATATAAGATAATATGATAATATATTAGATATAATGAACAAAATTAAGATTATAAGATATAATAAACAACAACAAATTCGGGTTTGCCTAGCAAACTTTATTAAAGAACCTTAGTGGTACTATTCAACTTATAGTTGTAAAAAAAGTGATTTCATCGTTTCTCAATGTGTATTAGTCTGGATTTTAACGCCATAGCATTACTGTAATTCGAACTGATTTACTACGATATTGCAGTCCAGCATGCTAACCACTACACAACGTTGCGCACCCCACCAGACGAGTGTGGCACAAGGCCTTTTTAAGGTAGATAAGGGCGCAGGACTGTAACCCAAACACGCTCAGCATTCCCCGAAATGTCCCGGGCTCTAGAAAAATGTCTCTTTGTAATATAATGGCCGAAGGATTTCGTTTTATGCCTTTGGGTTTAGTTAGGCTGAAAACCTTGCACATCGGTTAGTTAGGTGCAAACTTGAGTGCAGGGTTTAATGCGTGCGCGGGGAGGATGTATCATTCATAGATGTCAAAATAAAAATCCGATAGAAAGGTTGACCGGTGGATGTGAATGACGTCATGCACCGGAAGCACGTGCGCGGATTATTTGGGGGATTTTGAAAAAGTCAGAGTTGAGTTGAGTTCTGCCTCAGGAGAAGACGGTTGGCTTTCACTTGCTTGCGAAGGCCTTGAGCAACTGTCGCACGAGATGGAGGGGGACAGATGAAAAAGCCTGAATAGAAAGAATGTGTATCTCTCTCCTCATGTCGACGAACATTTAAACACAAAGGTAATAAAAAAGTTTCGTACCTGAACTGAGATGTCGTAAGTGTTTTTCGTGTTTCGAGATTCCTATGTTTTATGTTATATATATATGAACATGCTGTGACCGTTTCACACATAGCCTTATCTGGCTATGGCAGATCTTGCCTTAAAAAAAGGGGCCTCTCCGATGAGGGTCAGAGCTTGGGGGATGGCTCCCTGAGGGTCGATGAGTGCCGGTCTCAGCGCGCATGACATGAATACCGGCTTTCCAGAATCTATTCCAGTTAGCCTCGACCGACTGCCACCGGAACCAAGACACATCTGACTCGATCTGACTGTGAACAATACGTTAGCCATTCCACTCTTTAGATATAGATTTACTTATTACCAATTGTTGCACCGATATGTCCCCTGGGAAGTTAACCGGGAGGAAGCACACGAGCGGAAGAAAAACCGCTACGAGACACTGCGTGCCCACTGCGTACCGACTGTGTGAAAAAGGGTTGGATTTGCCATGTGATTCCTATTGAGGTTGGTTGTCGTGGTTTTATAGGACACTCAGTCATTTCGTTCCTTTCAAAAATAGGAATCACTGGCCGCAGTTTGAAAGTTGTCCCAAATCGTCTCCAGACCACGGCGCAATATGCATCAAGTTGGATTTGGTCGAAAGCGAGAATGTTTCAGCATGAAGGAAATACGCGCGGAACCACCTTTCCAATGTGATTACGTAAGAAACGGTTCCTGTAAACGCGTCATAACATCAACCGCCGAAAGTAAACGCGTTTTTTTTTTTGCTTTTTAAATCACAAACTACACACTAAAAATGAAGATTAACGTCCAATGTAGTCTCTGCTCTTAATTGATCTGGCGTATATATATATATATATATATATATATGTAATTCTCTTAAAACGCTGTCTGGTGGCAAAAGCTGATTGGTAGTTCCAGGAGTGGCAGTACCGCCTTGAGGTACCGAAACTGTGTTATCACCCCTGGTTGTCGGCTAATGAGGACAGGGTATCGCACGTGCTTTCACGTGTTGCACCGATATGCAGCAAATGAGTCTATGCATATTTGTTGTATATCATAACCATAATGATATCAATCACAACTGTAATAAAATACATATAAGTAAAAGTAAAGTTGTCTCCCTTTAGTCGAGGGTGACCTGAAGGCTCCCTTTTCAATAGCTACTACACCGAGATGTATGGGAGGGCGCTACTCCTTTCCCTGAATTGCTCCATTTTACCCTTGATACGTACCTTATATTGCTATGTGTTAAGCAAGGAAGTATCAAGTACCATTTTTAAAGTCTTTGGTATGACGCGACCTGGGATTGAACCCAGATCTCCCGGACCATTGGCGAATACTCTACTCACAAGGCCAATGAGAACACAGGCGGACTCTGTTGTTTCAGATACGAACGGTTTATTGATTTCTGACTACGGTTCATGACGACACGAGGAAAGAGAGATATATACAATTTTTAAAGGCTTTGCTAACCATGCTATGCTGACAATACTATGCTCACGAGCGGCGCATCTGGTGATGTTTAAGAACTCTGTCGGTAGAGATCCGAAAAACCCAACTACATGCCTCAACGGTAGAGAACTCAACTCTCTGCCTCAGTGGTCCAATCTCAACTGCTTCTTTTTCAAAATCCTCATATTTTCAAGACCCTCTCTTCCGAGCATGACGTCATCCACACTGCAGCTCCATTTTTTTCTGGGGTTTTATTATGACAATGGTGGTTGTGTTATTCTTTGCGCACGAGCGTGAAACTGCACCCAGTGACTATGCACCTGGGTTCTTAACCCGAATAGTTCAAAGCCTGACCAAACTCAATGATAAAATACAATTAACGAAAAATTAATACTCTTAAAAATCATTTCTTAATTATATAACATATTGATTGAATTTCTTTTTTACAAATGAGTACTTCTATTTACTATTGAAGAAAAAGCCTAGATGCTTTATGAAGGCGTGTGAAGTGGGGGTGGTCTTTGGAGCAACTAATGCTAGTTCATGCTAATATAAGTTAAACACACTCATTGACCTATTCACTCAAATGATATTGGCAATCATCTGTTCAGTTCATGCCACAACCACCAAAATATCTCAGTCACCCCCTGCAAGAAAACCCTTTTTAAATATCACCCCGGTTAAAATGATGAAAGGCTCGAGATAGATAGATAGATAGATAGATATACATTTCTAGTTGCGAAACCGATGGTACGTTTTCTAGCTAAAGACCATATTGTCGTTGATGAATGGTTATTATAGAACAAGGGAAAGGGGGTCCTTAATGCGTAGCTGCTAACGTGGTGGACTGAGTCATTGTTGTGTGTTTGAACTTCCGTCACGCTATTTGGTAAACTTTCAAACTAATATTCTTAAAAAAGCAATGAACTCTCTTTTACGTTCAAGCTATGGGTTTCTTCTACGAGCATTTTTTGGCGTTAAATAACCCATGACGGTTGATATGCTCTCGAAGAAATAACGAACCCAAACAGATTGCCTTGCAGTTAAATGGAATTATTTCATTTGAGCCATGCCAGGTTCCTGCTCATCAAGATAAGCCAAAGGCACAGATTTCCTTTACTCTCTCTCTCTCATCCATTTCTATCATTCTTTGCCCTTTGTACGTTATCTTGACGGCATCCAGTCTCCCCACTGAGCTGATGAGTGTAAGTAGCAATTAGACTAGCTGATTGTTACGCGGATTTTTTTTATATTTCTACATTTTTTTGTTTGGATTTTTTTATTAATATAATATCAATTATATTGGGTTACTTAATACCAACTCATCCATATAGAAAAATATAAAACCGTGCTAGCATCATTTATTGGATTGGTGCAGTTTGGTTTGGTTTTATGGCACATCAACATGTGGGTAATTTAGGCTAAATCCATTTTTAAACGTATAAAGAGTTCTATTTTAAACAATTCAGTTTTTTTTAATAAGTATAGTCTTTTTGTTTATTCACAAATAAATATCAAAACAATTCTATTTCAAACAATTCAGTTTGGTGTAAGTACAGTTTCAATGTTGAAAATAGTGCTATTTCAAACAATTCTGTTTAGCATATAAAACCTGTCCCATTTTATATAATTCAGTTTAGCATAAGTATGCAGTTTAAAGGTAAAAACAGTTTTATTTCAAGCAATTTTGTTTTCCATAAGTATGCATTTAAATGTCAAAACAGTCATACTTCGAGCAATTCAGTTTACTTCTATCTGACCCATAGATAGGACCCTATCAGGTGCTACCATACTGTACCAGAGTGGGCCTGGGAGAGGTACAGTCAGTGTATTCTACCCCCACAGACGAATGGGTAAACCTATTCGGGAGTCCTAACAGCGTAGAATTTGATCTGCCGAAGAAACTGAAGCCGGAACCAAAAAAAATTATCTTTGAATAATCCATAAAAGCTTGTTATGACGTTAAATAACAGTTTGGTCCTCGCAAAAGGGCATAACAGTTAGCACATATTAAGAGAAAATAATAAAGGTTATATATTACAGTAAAAAATGTAATACACCAGGCGATAAACCTAGTCTCTCTGAGGAAGGTTAGAGCCTGGGAGGACGGCCCCCTGAGGCTCGAGCAATGTCAATCTCTATTTGTGACCAACTCCCCGAGTGGATTACATTCCATTGGGTATCGAAAATAGGGATGATGCCACGACAACAACTAAATCAAAGTGGATGATTATTTCTCGGTGTGTCCGTGTTTTCAAGATTCCTTGGATCAAGTTTGGTTGTGTTTTTTTTTTTGTTTTAAAGCATATCAATCTTCATAGGTTATTTAATGCAAATGCCATCCTATTAAAAGATAAAAGTTGTTCTATTTAACCGATAATTGGAGGATAAGGATGTTCAGACTTTTCCCAAGTGTATTAGTGTTATATAATTACGGAATGATTTTTTTTATTAATCATTTTTCGTTAATTATATTTTATCATTCAGTTTAGTTGGGCTTTGAACTATTCGGCTCATAGTTCAGGTGCACAGGCATTGGTTACAGTTTACGCTCGTGCGCAGAGGATGTGACAATCAATTGTCATAATAAACTCCTGATAGGAAATGTGGCTGGAGTGTGAATGATGTCATGCCCGGAAGCAATTGGCTGAGAATTAGGAGATTTTGAAAATGACGTCAGTTGGGACTCGAGTGTGGGTCAGTCGAGTTGCTAGTTTTTCTGGAAACCAGTCCAGTTGGTTTTCGAATGGGGACCGGTTGAGTTGGTAGTCGACTTGGGCCATGTCGAGCGTTGAAGTTGCGTAAAGACCATGGTGTTGAGAAGTTGGGGTTTCGACCATCGAAACATACGATTAAGTTTTTCGGGTCCCAAAAAGCGAAGATGAAAGATCTAAATCTCCACGAGATGTGCCGAGTGTTTGAGTTTTGTTAGCGTAGAATGACACGAAAGACTTTTAAGAATTGTGTCTATCTCTCCTCGTGTCAAAGAACCGAACTCATAAGTCAAGATGTTAATAAACGTTCGTACCTGAACAACGAAGTCGCATGTGTATTTGAGTCCGCCTGTGTTTTTGCATATGTATATGTACAGTTGTTATTGATACGGTTATGGGTATATAATATTAGTCCAAAAGGAAACGGAATAGCGGGATTGGAGTTCGAACTTGCTTTCTATAATGTTGCAGCTCCGTACATTAACAATCTTGTCACTAGGTTTCTTCCGTTGAATCAAGAGTAACGGGGTTATTTCGTTGACGGTTAAGTTTTGTAGAGATATTAAACATTCTGAAACCTTATGCCTGACTAAGCTTAGACACTAACTGCAAGTAAAAATTTAGGAGTAAGTGTTTTTGCGTTATCTACACGACTTGTTCTCGAAATATACCATTTTGATAAAGTCTGCCAAAAACACTGCACTGTTATTTAAAGCATCTTTTTGTATCTTCTTTTTCCTTTCTTTCTTTTTTTTTTTTAAAGCAGTGTGTGTATGAACGCCATTAACCTTGAACTAGAGAGAAAAAGACCTTTTCTAAAGCAAGGAGCGTCTGATAGATTACCGTTCAGTTTCCTTACACATCCCTGAACATTTTGGGCAGAGAATGTAAATCTTTTCCCGCTTCTCGTTCTACGTAACGGGTAATGGGTTTAGTCCGTTATTGTCGCACGGAATTATGGGGTTGCACAGAAACTAACCAGGGGTTTTGGTCGAATTTATCATCGCCGGGCGACACCATTCAGGCGATAGAGAAATTAAGTAGCGTATGAGAAGAGGAGATATTTGGTTTGGTTCCTGCGAGTCTAGATATTGGTCGGAGTTCCTCTCTGTCTCTTCTCACACGGTTGGAGGAGGAAATGGAATTGAGTTTTATGACGGGGATTAAATAATGTGAACAGCAATTACATTTACGATTGGTTTTATTCGAGGAATTTTTTTTCGTTTTCTTTTTCTTTTTTCTACCCGAGTGACCTTATCTTTGCTGCATTCGTTTCATTCGGTTTATCTCTTTTTCTCTAAACTTTTAAAGATTTTTTCTTTTTTTTTTTACCTTTTCCACTTGCTTATCTAAAAAATCTTCCTTTCTATTTCCTTTCCTTCTTTCATTCCTTTCTTCTCTCTTTCCTGTTTTTAATCATCCTTTCTTAAAACAGTCTTTTTTATCTTCTTCTCTTGCTTATCTAAAAATCTTCTTTCTTTCTTTCTTTCTTTCTTTCTTTCCTCCCTTCCCACTTTCTTTCCTGTTTTTAATCCTCCTTTCTTAAAACTTTTTTGCTTATCTCTTTTGAATTATTTTTCTATCAGAAAGATCTTGAATAAAATCTCGCTTTTCTACTTTAATATCTTTGCTTGGCTGCATATCAACCCTTGTGGGTTATTTAATGCCAAAATCATTCCTGTTAGAGACAAGTTATGGTAATATGTAGCTCATAGTCGGGAGGTTTAAAGGGGGTAATATGTTTCCCAAGGGTATCAGCCCAAAAATGAACGTAATAGCATGAGTGGAGTCAGACTCGCTTTCATGTTAACCACTGTGCCTCAAAGATTCCACTTTTTTTTAATGGTTACCTTTCTCCCTGTCTTCTGTCCTGCCTTCTTTCTTTCATTCATCCATCTTTTTTTAATTATACACACACACACACACACACACACACACACATATATATATATATATATATACGTGCATGTGTGTGTGAAAAATTATATATATATATATATATATATATATATATATATATATATACGAGGTGTATTCAATAAGTTTCCAGACTTTTTCTCTACAGGCATTTAAAATTGTCGTAGACAATTGAAAATTCACTATGTTATTGCTATACATCTTATGAGATGACTTACCAATTTTTATGATTTCATATTCAAATGAACAGCTACAGCAGGAATTGGAATACACCCTACTAAAGCCTGGTTGTCACATTTGATGAAATTCAAAAATGCTATCTGGACGTGAGGACACTTTAGAAGAACCATATGGAATAACATTCTGTTTTAAACTTGGAAAAAATAGAATAGAAACGTATGGAATACTTCAGACAACATTTGGAGCATCTTGCATGAATCAAGCATCCGTTTTTGAGTGGCATAAGAGATTCAAGGAAGGCAATGAGTCTGTGAGGGATGATGAGAGGTGTGGGAGGAGTAAAGAAGGCAATGTACCAGAGTTGATTGGCCAAAGGGTTATGGTTAGGGTTACTATGTTGAGGTTTTAAGGGAGTTCAGGAAGAGATTCCTTGGGAAGAGGCCAGCACTCTTCAAATCGGCTCAGTGGCATTTCCACCAGGACAATGCACCATTCCCCATCTCCATCCTTGTTACAGACTCTTTGACCAAGATGGGTATCAAGACAGTTCCTCACCCTCCCTATAATCCAGACGTTGGTCCCTGTGACTTTTGGTTATTCCATAAGTTCAGAGGCTGTCGTTATGAGAGAATTGAGGATATGAAAGAGGCTGTGACGAAGGTCATTGACACACTCACACAAGAGGACTTCCATAGCGCTTTCCATAAGTTGTTAGAACGGTATAACAAGTGCATTGCAGCCGGAGGAGATTACTTCGAAGGGGACTAGAGATTCATGTATGTATTATCAATAAAAGTGCCCATACGAAAAAAGTCTGAAGACTTATTTAATGATCCTCGTATAATTTAGTTTTTTTTGTTGTTTTTTTTTTACAGATCTTAACATTATTTTCCTTTTTTTTTCTTCGGTTTTTCGATTCTTCCTTTTGTCGTAATTCATTTCTTCTTTCATCGTTCCTATCCTTCCTTACCTAAAGATTTCAACTCTATCTTTCTTATTTTTCTCTTACTTTAATATGGTGGGTAGAGTGCGTTATGTGATGGAGAATGTACTGGACTACGAAATTGAAGTTAACGAGTTCGAATTCCAGTTGCGCTATTACGTTCACTTTTTGTCTTAAACTTTGAGAAACATAATTCCTTTTATTCTTAAAACAGTAATCTATCTTGTATCACCGCTGTTCTTCAAGAAGGCTGGATTTGATATTGATTATTTCTCATAGATTGATATCTCATTAAACATGTCAAACAAACGAAAATAAAAAAATCTAAAAAAATGTGGCATAACCAGATATGGATATGTGAAACGTACATAGAATGTTCATAACATATATACATAGAATATAGGAATCTCGAAACACGAAAACACTTACAACCTCTTAGTTCAGGTACGAAACTTTTTATTACCTTAGAGTTTAAAGGTTTATCGACATAAGGAGAGAGGCACATTCTTTCTATGCTGGCTTTTCCATCTGCCGCCCAACACGTGTGGCACTCGTCACAAAGCCTCGGCGATCAAGCGAAAGTCACTCTTCTTCTTCGGGCGGCAAGAGTCAACTCTACTAACTTTCTTTAAATCTCCAAAATATTCCGCGCGCGCTTCCGGTGCATGGTGTTATTCACATCCCTAAGTCCTAATTTTCTATCTGGGATTTTTATTTTGACATCTGTGAACAACACATCCACCTCGCGCGTGCGCGTTAACACCTGCGCTCAAGTTTGCACCTATCTAACCCATGTGCTGAGCTGAAAGGTTCTCAGCCTAACTAAAGAAAAAAATATTATAGGTCAAAAAGAGAGAAAAGACCAACCTCGTCAGACCCCTTGAAAAGAATCAAGAGATACGCAGTCAGTTGGTCAAAAGAAAACTAAAACCTTCCGCGAATCCTGCAATGCTACAATTACAAAAGTGCTCAACACGAGTTGAGCCAATTATAAAATTAACTTAAATCGCTAGTCGGAAATCTTCTACTAAAGTTTCACCTTATCGGATCATCAGGAAGTCTAACCCCGACTTCCTGATGATCTGATAAAGTGAAACTTTAGTAGAAGATTTCCGACTCGCGATTTAAGTTAATTATATATATATATATATATATATATATATATATATATATATATATATATATATTCTTTTTTTGAAAAGTAAATATTTTTAGAATGATTAGGTCTTCAAATTATCCTGAATTTGGTATTTAGATTGTTATTAATTTTTGTATGAGTGCTCTAAACGTGTTTCCACCTTTATAGTCATCTTCAAGAGATTGATGATGGTTCAGTTTATCTTTAACTTTAGATTTTATAGTGAAGAATATTTATTTATATTTATTTATATTTATTTCCGGGATTTATGTTTCTGTATGGCGACATAGTTTGATAGCTATACTTCATCTACAGAAAGCTTTGTCAATATACTCATAGGTTATGTATGGTGTTTTTTTACAAACAAGAATACAGCATATAATTTTGTAAAATTTTCAGCATTTTAAATTAATAGGACTTAAAGACATACTGGCCAATATTGAAACAATTTTCTCAGCTGGCAGGTGCGAGTTCAAATCTTCCATTCACAGAGAAAAGATGGAACAAATCCTACTAGCATACGGCATACCTAAAGAAACCGTAGCAGCAATAATGATTCTCTCTAGAAACACCAAAGTAAAAGTACGATCACCAGATGGAGAGACAAAATACTTCGACATTGTAGCAGGAGTACTACAAGGGGACACGCTAGCTCCATACCTCTTTATCATTTTTCTAGACTACCTACTTAGAACATCGATTGACAAAATCAGAGAGAACGGCTTCGAGCTGACAAAGAAAAGAAGCTGAAGGTACCCCACAAAAACAATTACCGACGCTGACTACGCCGATGACATAGCGATACTGGCAAATACACCCGACCAAGCCGAAACACTACTGCATAGTTTGGAACGAACAGCCACAGGCATAGGCCTCTATATCAATGCACACAAAACGGAATATATGTGCTATATACAAACGGGTGACATCTCCACTCTAGACAGAACCCCTCTTAAACTAGTAGACACATTCACTTACCTTGGAAGCAGCGTCGAATCAACCGAAAAGGACATCGACACGAGGTTAACGAAAGCATGGAGTGCTATCAATAGGCTATCGATTATATGGAAATCAGACCTAACCAATAAAATGAAACGCAGTTTCTTCCAAGCAGCGGTGGCATCGATACTGCTATATGGATGCACTACATGGACTCTAACAAAACGGCTGGAGAAGAAGCTAGACGGCAATTACACAAGAATGCTGCGAGCAATCTTGAACAAGTCCTGGCGGTAACACCCCACAAGACACCAACTGTACGGCCACCTGTCTCCTATCACGAAAATTATTCAAGTTAGACGAAACAGACATGCAGGACACTGCTGGAGAAGCAGGGACGAACTCATAAGTGATGTACACTTATGGACCCACCACATGGCCGTGTAAAATCAGGACGACCAGCACGAACATACATTCAGCAACTATGTGAGGATACGAGATGTTGTCCAGAAGACCTGCCAGAGGCGATGAACGATAGGGAGGAGTGGCGAGAGAGGGTCAGGGATATCCGTGCTTCCAGAACGACATGATGATGATGATGATTGATGATGTCAACAACCATGAGGATATATGATCGAGCTGAGAAGATAAAGCAGTGATTTTTCTAAATTGTAGTCGTGTCCGGACTACTATATAGTTGTGCAACTTGGAATTTAACGAAAGTTAGATGGTAACTATACACGCATGCTGACTACTGCTTTGAAAATGTACTGGGAGCAGAACCCTCTAAAAGAACGGATATCAGTCACTTACCTTCGATCACACAAACATATGGACACACCAGCAGACAATGACATTCATCAGGTCTCTGCTGACACAATGTGCCGTCTAGCGGACTTACCAAAGACGAATTTAGTTTCGTGTCAATAAGCCATAACGTGTTCATGAATAAAAAAAATTCCCACTTTTAGGGCAATTTACATGATTTGGCTTTTTGTGATGTTTTTCTGTCTGCAAAAATCACGAAGTATAATAAAAAAAAAAAAAAACAGAGAGAAAAAAAAGGAAAAATAGAGAGAGAAAAAAGAGGAAAAAAATCATGTGAAAGAAATTCTCTTTTAAAAGGAAAACTTTGGTTATTTTTTACTATTAGAAATATAAAATACACGCGAAGAATGAAGAAAAAAAGGAAAACTTTAAGTAACAACGGTTAATGGAGATAGATAGATAGATAGATAGATAGATAGATAGATAGATAGATAGATAGATAGAAGTGAACAGAATAAGTAAGCTAGCTCGTAGCTAGCTAGATAGATACACAATAAGAAAGAAAGAAAGATAGAAAGAAAGAAAGAAAGAAAGATAGAAAGAAAGAAAGAAAGCAAATGAAAAAAAATCATTGTGAAAAAAAAACACAAAGGAAAGAAAAACAAAGTGAAAAAGAAAAACAATGAAAATCAAAAATAAACATTACGAAAGAGAGAAAGAAAGGTTGAAGGAAATATATTTTTCGAAAGGTTCTTGAGACACCCGGTTTATTACAGAAGAAATAAAACGGATAGATAATGAACGGTTTGCGAAAGGAAGATAGGTTAATATGAACAGACTATGACTAAGAAACTTAACAGCAACTACACAAGAATGTTGAGAGCAATACTCAACAAGTCCTGGCGACAACACCCCACGAGACACCAACTATACGGCCACCTGCCTCCCATCACGAAAACTATACAGGTTAGACGAGCCAGACACGCTGGACACTGCTGGAGAAGCAAGGACGAGCTCATTAGTGATGTACTCCTATGGACCCCCACGTATGGCCAAGCAAAAGCAGGACGACCAGCCCGATCTTACATACAGCAGCTATGTGAGGACACACGATGTAACCCAGAAGACCTGCCGGAGGTGATGAATGATAGGGAGAAGTGGTGAGAGAGGGTCAAGGATATCTGTGCTGGCGGCACGACATCATGATGATCATCATGATGACTATTAGCTAGCTAGATAGATAGATAGATAGCTAGATAGGTAGATATGGACGAATCATGAACAGAATTGTTTTAAGAAAGGAAAAGACATAATCGAAAAGAAAATGGAAAGATATAATAAAATCAATAAAATAAATAATAAATGTATGAAAGAAAATAGGATTTGATATAACTTGGCGTATCCATTCTCGTCACCCTGGATAGGGGATATGTCAGATGTTGTGGAAGAAGGAAAGTCGAAGTTAATGACTGCTCTTTCAGGCTTCGGATTAATGAAAGAGAGAAAAAACAATGACAATAAAAAAAATTGGAATGAGAAAGAAAGAAAGAAAAAAAGAAAGAAAGAAAGAAAGAAAAGTAAATGGAATTGAAAAAGAAAGAGGTGGTAATAAAAAGAAAGAAAGAAAGAAAGAAAGAAAGAAAGAAACGTACTTGAGTTTATTCTGGGAGAAATGAAACGGACGTAAGGAATTTCATCGATAAACATGGGAAGAAGCAAGGAAAGTAAAACAGAAAAAAAAAAAACATAACAAAAAAAAGAACGAAAACTCAATCAAAAGAACGAAAGAATAAAAAGAAAGAAAGAAACAAACAAACAAACCATAAAAAAACTAAGAAAACTGAGTAGTGAAAATCTAAAAAAATATATACATTAAGAAAGAAAGAAAGAAAGAAAGAAAGAAAGAAAGAATATATTTGCAACACCAAAAAAAAAAAAAAGAACAGAAATAAGAAAGTTTAAGGAGAATTATTCAAAGAAAGAAAGAAAAAAAGAACAATTGAAAAAAAAAGAAAAGAAAAAAATCAAAGAAACAAAGAAATCTAAATGAAAGTATAGTCAACTAAAAGAATACGGCGATAAAAAAATGAAAAATAATAAAAAAAATAAAAAACTTAATGAAAATTTAAAAAAAAAAAAAAAAAGGATATCAAAAGAAAAAAAGAAAAAAAAAGGAGGAAAGCGAAATAAATCAAAAGACAGACAGATGAATTTAATTGAAAACCTGGAGAAATATAGATTTAATCATTATTGAGAAAAACAAGATTTTGAAAAAAAAAATATCAAGAGAGAAGACAACATATGACAAAACGGAGCATGCGCAGAGAGACAATTGAAAATAAAACGAAAACACACACACACACACACACACACACACACACACACGCGCGCGTGCGCGCGCGTACACACACACAAACACACATACACACAGAGTTGGGATTTGCTCACAAAGGAGTGGCAAGGTTTAAAAACGGAAGAAAAATCTCTTCGTTCGTGATTAAAAAAAAAAGAAAATTGTGACTTGAACGTTGAGGATCCTTATTTTGTTCAAACATAATGGTTTAGGTAAAAACAGGAAACTTAAAGAAAAAAAAATTAGGGAGAAAAACTTGGGAAGGAGAGAAAGGCAAGACTACCCTTCATTTAATACTACTACTACTACTACTACTAATAATAATAATAATAGTTATTTATTTTGAAAACTGTCATTATGATGATAGAAAGCCCCACAGGGCGTTACTTGAGATAGTAGAAAATGCAATGAAAATTGTAATAATAATAAAGAGAACAAGAAAAAAGAAAAAGAATGCAGACGGATCACGTAATCCCGGCCAGAAGACCAGACCTTTCTTTAATAAACAAAAACAAAAACAGAAATAGATTTTGTGGATTTGAGGATTCTGCAGTTCTGATGAACAACTGAATGAAAATAAAAGAAAGCGAAATCATTGAAAGAGTTGTTGGGTCTTGCTAGAGAACTAGAAGAATAAAAAAGAAAAAAGAACTGTTGAGCAAGGTCAAGGTAATAGTAATTGTTGTTAGTGCACCCAAAATAGTCTCCAGAAGTCTTAAGGAGGAAAAAGAAAGATTAGGGTTATTTAATGCTAACGCCATCCTTCTAGAAGAACATCAATGATGCTATTTCACTCATAAGGATAAGGGGGGTTCAGACCTTTCCCAAGGCTATTTGTACTAAATTATCTGAAATAAAAATTTTCTTCCTTTAACTATGTGTATTACCCAGTCGGCTGGGGCTGAGGAATACACCGTCTGCACCTATGCATAGGGTAAGACACCCACCAACCTGTGTCCTGGATGTACCACTAAACAATCAGATGGTGAGGTTCCAGTGATGCAGGAGCTTTAGGGAATGCAGTGTACCCCTTTATTGCCATTACTGCTAGGTTCACTCTGGCAGAAGAAGTAGCACCTGATAGGGCCCTATCTATGGGTTAGATAGAACTAAACAGCGTACTTATGCTAAACTGAATTGTTTGAATTAGAACTGTTTGTGGATACCAAGTTATAGAAATGTTTTTGACAATTAAACAGTGTACTCATACTAAACAGAAATGTTTGAAAGAGAATCGATAATTTGTGTAACAGCGGATTTGGCATTGAATTACCTAAAATGGTTGATATCCCATAAAGTCCAAACAACCATCCAAATAATAATGAAAGACTAATTAAAATGATCAGAAACAGCTCTGATGACATAAATATAACAAGAAAAAGAATAACTTAAAAAAAAATAGGACAAAGCGATTAGTCACATAAACGAATGCAGCAAACTAGCACAGAGGGAGTATAAGCCTAGACACAGGGGGTGTGATCCACTGGGAATTGTACAAGAAATTGACATTTGACCATACAACCAAATTTGTTTTTTTTTTTTAACAAACCATAAAACCGTTCTAGTGAATAAGACACACAAAACGATCCGGGATTTTGAGATACCATCTGATCGTCTAATCTTGACCAGAAAACCAGAACGAGTGACAATCAACAAAAACCTCAAATTGAGTTGTTTTTGTGTTGTTTCTTCACTACGTTTCGGGCAAATTTCACCTCTGGCCTTCTTCAGGTGATTTACCGCGACATCGAATAGAAATGTTGAGTCTTGTAAGTGTATCCCAGTAATTACTGCCTTCCATAGTTGTTTTCTATCGTACCACAACTATGGAAGGCAGTAATTACTGGGGATACGGTTACAAGACTCAGCATTCCTATCCGAGGTCGCGGTTAATCACCTGAAGAAGGCCAGAGGTGAAATTTGGCCGAAACGTAGTGAAGAAGAAACAACACAAAAACTACCAAGATGAGGACAAAAAGTCCGCAATAAATAAAAAATTAATTCTCAGATTAAGAAGCCTCATCTCAAAATGATTCCAATTGAAGACTATTCCAGGATGTGTTTGTGAATGTTATTAGTTAATTGTCCGAGATAATCTTTCGCCCCTACGGATGTTATTTTTTCTTTATTTTAAGATTGTATTCTGTGTGTTTGTGTCTGTATGGGTGCTGATTCTAAGGTTTTTGCTGCCACTTTTAGCAGGTATTTTTTTCAATTACATCGTTCGTATTCTCCAGATGAGCCATTCTACAAAGTTCAATTTTTCAACTTTCATAAATGCTGGGATTGCTAGGAATCTTGTAAATGTGTTTATTTGTCCCTTTCTTGATCGTACCCAGGGTACTGGTTATTATTATTCGAAGGGTGGTGGTTTTAAGATAACCCATTTTCTCAATTTCATTTCCCTGTTGCCCAGTTGGTTGGCTCTGTAGAATACACCGACTGCACCTCTACAGAGGGGTAAGACTCCCCCCCCCAAGAGTGTCCTAGTTATGACACTAAACAATCTGATGGTGGGGTTTCAGTAATACTGGAGGTTTGGGGAATACGGAGGACCCCTTCATTGCCATTGCTCCCAGGTCCACTCTTGCCCGGAGTAGTAGTATCTGATAAGGTTCCTATGTATGGGTTATGTATGGTTGAATGGTTATGTATGGTTGAATTATTTGACTAAACTGAATAGCTTGAGATAAAAATGTTTTTGATAATTAAACCGTGTTTGCATTTAAACTGCATGCTTATTCTAAACTGAATTTATTTAAAATGGAACTGTTTTTTTGATATTGAAAATGTACTTACAATAACCTGAATTATTTAATATACAACTGAATTAGAAATGCTTGACTAAAAAAAAAAAATACTCTATACGTATATTTAAACTGCGTGCTTATGCTAAACTGAATTATTTGAAATGGGACGTTTTTTTTTTTACATTGAAACTGTACTAACACTAAACTTAATTGTTTAATACAAAATTGTTTTGACATTTAAATGTGTGTAAATAAAATCTGTACTTATACTCTTCTGAATAAACTGAATTAGAACAGCTTGACTAAACTAAATAGCGTGAAATAAAAATGTTTTGGCAATTAAACTGAACTTACATTTAAACTGCGTACTTGTCCTAAACTGAATTGTTTAAAATTGAACTATTTTTATAAAAATGGATTTGTCGTTAAATAACCTAAAAAGGTTGATATGCCATAAAACCCTATCAACAAACAACCAACCATTCCCGGATCTTTAAATTTTATTATTTTATCATATTCTCAGTCTGATATCTAATTATTTGTCTGCAATGACATATCAATTAAAAAATGTTTTATCTTAATTTTCTCCTCTCTTATATATCGTCTTTTTCCCAGCAGCTCAAAGGTAAAATAGAGCATAGTGTTTCTTACGCTTTAATCCGTCTTTGGGAAGTAAATAGCTAATTTCCGTTTTTTTTTTGTTTTTTTTTTTGTTGCTTTTTTTCTTGGCCTTGGATAAAATATATGTATATATATACTTTTCTCTGCAGCTCAAAGGTAAAATAGAATAACAGAGAATTTTAGCCTTGATGACACTGCTAGTCTAGGTGAAATCCAACACCCTTTCAACACGTCTTATGCCTCAGCTTACGATTAATTCGCATTCGTGTAACGGACCACCAATAACGCCTACCAAGAGAAAGCCTCTTTAACCCATTTCAAGCAGCGGGTGTCCTCGTGGTGTAATGGTTAAAGCTATGGACTGCGGAATCGTAGAACGCGAGTTCGTACTCCAGTCGTGCCGATATTTGTCGCTGCCTCCCACCAGACACGACTTGACACAAGGTCAAAAGCCCGAAGGCCAATTAAAGTGGGGATAAAGGGGAGGGGAAGGTCGGGAGCGAGCCGAGACTCGAACCCTGCTTGTCTGTGCTGCTCATCGGCTCACTTAGTGCAATGTGAGCCTGATGAGGCAAGCAGTTTCACGAACCCAAATGTGGGTCCGGGCACGTATGCCAGTTTGCGGCTTAAACTAGACGCATGGTCTAGTGCCGTACAAGGGGGACAAAGGAGACAAAAATGCAGCTCGCCCACCCGAAGGTAGCCTAGTCGAAACTAGGTGCCTAATTAAAGGCCCCAAGTCTGCCATTGTTCCTTTTCCAGGGCCACGCTCCGGACCGAAGTCCAGAACAGGCCCCGGGGCATTCGCCGGGGGCGTGCCATTACGTTCTCTTTCGGGCAGATACCCTAGGGAAAGGTATGAACCCCCAGCTATGGGTTAAATAGTACTACTACTGTTCTTCTCGAAGAATAGCTTTGGCATTAAATAACCTACAAAGGTTGATATGCCATTAAACAAAGAAACCAAACCAAACCAAACCATTTCAAGATATATAATTATTTCAATCCTTGCAGAATGAACGATTTATTCTATGTAAATTTGCAGAGAGTATGTTTAAACGAGATTATTAATCATATAAAATAAAGGAAAGAACAAGCAAAACACGATATTTTGATCCGTAATTGTCTAAAGTATTTCATGTAAGGAAATGAAAATCGCAAGGTTTTCGCAAGCATCTCGTAGAAATCCATTCAAAGTCGATACATTAACATTAAATCGTTCAACGAGCAACTGTTCGGAAAATGCCTTACATTAAGCTATTATAAAAATATCTCTTTGCCTATGTACTTTGTATTATGTACTATGTAATATAACTATCACTCTGCTTTGAAAAGAGTTAAGATTCCATCGTGTAATATCGCCAATACAATGATGTACAAGTTACAATTGGCACATTTCTGTGAACAGACAGCACTGAAGAAGGGAATGCTTCTCGCTAGAGAACAAGTGACAACAAATACACTCAGTATTCTGGCAGTCGCCCCAATATTTCTGCTAATTTTATTAACTCAATTCTGTGGTCAGTTTCTCAAAATTCTCAGTGGTCTGCATGCTTTACCCTTTTTATGCAAATATTTCTGTTTTTTTTCTCTTGGCGTTCCTCAAATAATTGGAACAATTGTCACGTTCCGATATCAGAATTCCTATTTTGTAGTTATCTGCAGACAGAAATGTATTCAAAGACATTTTTTTCCTTTTCTTTTCCTTTTCATTATATTTCGGTTTCATTCAGGGGTTTGCAAGAATGGCAACATCAACAGACGGGCATTAGTGCCATTGTTTTACGGCCTCGGCAGAATAATGCCTTAGAATTTTAAATAATATGGTCTTTTATTCCCCTAATAATTATTACCATTATTTTTATTATCATCATTATTATGATTATTATTAATTACTCCCTGAGAGTTTTTCACATAAGCGTCAGCAGAAGGTCTTTCACTGGAGTTTAAGTGACAGCAAGTCTACTTATGTCTCCAGGACTATTCTCAGTATTCTGGCCGTTGTCAATAATGTAGTTGTTTGGATGGTCTCCACTCGTCCTTTTATTTCTAAGTCCTATAGTCTCTTTAATAATCTTTAGTGACTGTACTAAAGAACCTTAGAAAATTGTTATCACCGCCATTTTCCTGTTCCACAGTTTTTTCTACTCCCTAGCAAGGTCCAGGTACTTGTCTTTCTTTTTAGTTTCTTTCAATTTTATTTTTTTGGTCAGCTAAGTCTACATTTCTACAATTTCTCTTTTTTTGTTGATTATTCTAAGGTCCTGTCATCTGGCTGAGATTAGGGGATCCGTTTGTATGTCAAAATCCCATAAGAATTTGTGTCCAATTCTGCAGGACAGATGCTGGGTTGTACATATACCATTTGTTCGTATGGTCAAATTTAAAGTTCTTGCACAACTTCCAGTGGACCAACATATCCACCCAATCGTGTCTGGTCTTATAATCCTTCTGTGCTAATTTGCTTCATTCGTTTATTATGTCTTTGATCGTTTCGTGTCTTTCACCCATAACGTATATTTGGTATTTTGCTGCGTCTTATCTATTCTCGCTTTGATTTGATTGGTCATTATAGAGTTTTTATGTGCAGCGATGAAGAGAGAATCTTAAAGTTCTCTTTTATTAGCCACGTCCAGGTTTTCTCGACTGAGATGTTACTTATTAGCCGTTTAAAATGTCCAGGGATTTGTTTTTCTTACCATTTTTGGTTTTGTCGTTCTTCTGATCCTCGTGTTGTCAGTATTGTTTCTGGTAGCTGTAATCCGTCCTTCGTGATTTTGTGTAGTTGTCGAGTCATTGTATCGATGCGTCAACGTTATCATCAGCGCTGGTAAGTCCTCTTCCTCCCTGTTTTCTTGACACATATAGTCTGTCAACGTCATCTTTCGCATCTTTATGCATGGTCATTAGTTTTCTTATTCTTTGTTCCATTTGCTTAAGTTCTTCTCTGGTCCACTTTAAGAATGGTCCCGAATATCTTTTACGAGGCGCACATCCCAGGTATTTATTCCTTTGATAAGGATTCTGCTACATAGCTTTGTCTCGAGTAGCTTCCTGGTTCTCCTGAGATGCTCTTTCTTAATTTTTTTTTTCATATCCTCTTGTTTGATGGTGTCAGCTGACAAGATCACCAAGTATTTGTAGGTCTCCTTTTTTCCGATCGTCCTTATTCTGTCTTAATTTGGTAGTTCCATTCCGTTCACCAGGTATCGTTTGCCGCTTTTCATTACTAGCAAGGCATATTTTTCTTTCCCATATCCCACCCTATGTCCTGACTGTATAGTCTCATTCCGAGTGTTAGAGTTTTCAGTTCTTTTTCATTTTTGCTAACAGTTTGATATCGTCCATGTTCATAAGGTGATTGATCTTTTCCTGCGATTTACTAAGTTTGAATCCGGTTGTGCATTTTCTAAGTATATGGTTAAGTGGCATCATGGCAATTACGAATAGTAACGGTGATAGTGCATCACCTTGGAACATACCTCTTTGGATCTTTGCTTCAGGTAAATTTTTCCTTCCACTTTACAGATTTTCATGTTTTTTCTCGATAAACTTTAAGGCTTCATCTAATATTTTGTACATTTTGAAGAAGTATATTATCCAGTTTTGAGGGACCGTTTCATATGATGTTTGTTGTCAATCCAATTCATTGATAGATTTTTCCGTCTGGTCTTGGTTTCACTGAGGATGTGCTGATTATTATTATAATTATATTATACTCCTGAAGAGTTTTTCATATCAGCGATAGCTCATGGTCTTTAATGGTGTCTAAGTAACAGCAATTCCCCTCACGTCACCAGAACTTTCCTCAGTATTCATGCTGGTCTCAACCCTGCTGTAGTTTAGATGGTCTCAATTCGTCTTCTGATTTCCAACTCAGCTTGGCGCCCATTCTAAGTCTTTTTACGTTTTCCAATCACCGTCACCAGCTTTTTTTTTCTCTGGTATGCTCTATGTACTTGTCTCTTTTCTCTTTCTTTACTTTTCACTCTGAAGTCTGCTAACATGGCAAAGCCCACCATTCAGCAAATTCTTTTTTTTTTTTAATAATCCCAGTGGAATTTGTGCAACGCATTATCCAGGACAGATGCTGACTTTTGCATACACCATTTCTTGTTATGGTCAAATTTCAATTTCTTGCACGGTTCCCAGTGGATCACCTTGCCCACCAAGTCTTGTCTAGTTTTGAGCTCTTTCTGTGCTCTATCACTACATAATCTGCATCAGCTGTTTTGTTGTATTTTATCTAGTCTTGCTTTGATATGATTGTTCGCTATGAAGTGGTTTTCTTTGGTTTGGCTTCTTCATCAACATTTGTAGGTTATTTAATGCCAAATGCATCCTTCTAGAAGAACGATAGAGGTACTAATTAACCCGTTGTTTGGAGAATAAGTGGGTTCATACCTTTCCCAAGGATATTTGTTCCAGAGTGAACGTAATAACGCAAATGGAGTTCGAACTCGCTTACTACGGTTCTGCAGTTCATTACGTTAACCATTACGACACAAGGACACCCCCACATTGCCATTCAGATATTCAGTTTCTCACTTAAGGTTTCCCTTTCTTAGCCATGCTCACGTTTCCTTGTGTGAGATGTCCCTTGTTAGTTGCGACAAACGTCCACAGAGTTGGGCTTTTTTTTGTTACTTCTGTTTTGCTGATGGCCGTGTCGTCAGTATTCTTTTTAGTAGCGATTATTATTATCATTATTATTTACGGGAGGTGCCAGTGGTGTAACGGTTATCATCGTAGGAAATGGACATGGCGACTCGAGTTCAAATACTGGACGAGAATGAGTGCATTTCACATTGCACTAATACCCTTGAGAAAGGCATGAATCCAATTATTCTACCTCCAGCTATAGGTAAATAGTTGGACAGACTGGGTTATTCAGCCTTGGTGAGGCAACTAGTCTAGAAGAAAAACTCTGAATTCAAACCTGATAAACTTCGCTTAAATATTGTCATTGTGTCATATCCTGCCCGAGGGGAGGGGTTTGGGAATTAGGATTATTATTATTTACTCATTAGAGTTTTTCACATCAGCGTTAGCTTGAGTGACAGCAAGTGACCTCAAGTCTCCAGGACTCTTCTCATCATTCTAGCCGTTTTCAATAATGTTGTTGTTGGATGGTCTCCACTCGGCCACCAACTTCCAAATCTCTCTGTAATAATCCTTTAGTTACCGTGCCAAAAACAGCAATCTCAATTGGTATAATTGTCACCTTCATGTTCCATTATTATTATTATTATTATTTATAACTCATTAGAGTTTTTCACATCAGCGTAAGCTGATAGTCTTTCACTGGGGATTCAGTGACATCAAGTCTCTTCAGGTCTCCAATACTCTTCTCAGTATTCTGGCCGTTTTCAATAATACTGTAGTTTGGATGGTCTCCACTCGACCACCAACTTCTAAATCTTCCAGGCCTTTTAATAATCCTTTAGTTACCGTTCCCAAAGCACCAATCACAATTGGTATAATTATCACCTTCATGTTCCATAGTTTTTTTCAATTCTCTAGCAAGGTCAAGGTACTTATCTCTCTTTTCACATTCTTTCAGTTTTATTCTGTGGTCTGCTGGGACAGCAAAGTCGACAATTTTACAGATTTTCTTTTTTTTCTTTTTGTTGATTATTATAAGATCGGTCTTCGGGCCGAGATTAGGTGATCCGTTTGTATATCAAAGTCCCACAGGAGTTTGTGAGCGTCATTTTCTAGGATAGGTGCTGGGTTGTGCATATAGCAGTTGTTGGCATGGTCAAATTCAAATTTCTTGCACATTTTCCAGTGGATCACCTTGGCCACCTATTTACGTCTAGCCTTGTACTCCTTCTGTGCCAATTTGCTACATTCACTTATTATGTGATTGATGGTTTTATCTCTGTCACTGCATAGTCTGCACTTGCTATTTTGTTGTGTCTTATCTATCCTCGCTTTGATATGATTGGTTCTTATGGCGCTGTTTTGTGCTGCTATCAGGAGAGATTCGGTTTCTCTCTTCAAGTTTCCTTTTCGTAGCCATATCCAGGTTTTGTCATGCGAAATGCTGTTTATTAGTCGTTTAAAACACCCATGGAGTTAGTTTTCCCCACATTTTTGCTTACTAGTTTTTGTCATTCTGTTATCTATCGTGTTGTCAGTATTGTTTCTGATGGCAGTAATCAGTCCTCCTTTGTGTTTTTCTATGTAGATTTCGAGTCGCTGCATGAATGCGTCAACGGTGTCCTCGATGCTGGCAAGTCCTCTTCGTCCCTCTTTTCTTGATACACATAGTCTGTCCAAGTCGTCTCGGGGATGTAACGCCTTGTGTATGGTCATTAATTTTCTAGTTCTTTGGTCCATTTGTCTAAGTTCATCTCTGGTCCACTTGAGAAAGGGTCCCGAGTATCTAACGAGGTTTATAGCCCAAGTATTTATTCCTTTGATAAGATTTCTGCTATTGAGTTTTGTCTCGGGTAGTTTTCTAGTTCTCCTGAGATATTCTTTTTGAATTTTGTTTTTCATTTCCACTTGTTTGACGGTGTTGTTTGCCACTTTTCATGACGAGCAGAGCACATTTTTCAATGCCAAATTCCATCCCTATGTCTTGACTGTACATTCTAATTGTGTGTATTAGGGTTTCCAATCGTTTTTTCATTTTTTGCAAATAGTTTGATGTCATCCATGTACATTAGGTGGTTGATCTTTTCTTGCGATCTACTAAGTTTGTATCCGGCCGTGAATTTTCAGAGTATGTGGTTTAGTGATATTATGGCAGTTATGAATAGTAGGGGTGATTGTGCATCTCCTTGGAAAATCCCATTTTGGATCTTTGTTTCAGCCAAGCTTTTTCCTCCCGCTATAAATTCAACTCTCCAATTTTTCATGTTTTTTTCGATGAAGTTTATGGTTTCCTGTGATATTTTGTACATTTTCAAACAGTTTATTATCCAGCTCTGTGGAGCCATATCGTATGCCTTTTTGTAGTCTATCCAGGCCATAGCTAGATTTTTCCATCTGTTCTTGTTTTCATTTAGGATGTGTTTATCTCTGTAGAGTAATTCTGCTGTGCTTCTGGATCCTTTTCAACATCCTTTCTGTTAATTAGGGAACAATCCGCGGCTTATTAGCGCGTTGTATATCTTTTCCCTTATTTGGGCTGTTAGTATTTGCCACATCATCGGTAAACAAGTTATGGGTCTATAATTGTTTGGAGCAGTTCCTTAACTTGGGTCTTTTTGGATCGATGTGGTGTTTCCTTTGGTCATCTAGTTAGGTACTTGTACATCTTGTAGGCATCTGTTCATTTCTAGTACTAGTCTGTCGTGAACGGAGGTAAATTTCTTGAACCAGAATCCATGTATTCCATCTTGTCCTGGTGTTTTCCAATTTGATATCTTTTTTAGTGTCTTGTTGACTAATTCGATATTCATTTCCGCTTTGGGGTCTTCATCGAGTCCTTCTAGTTCTCTTGTCATATTATTGATCCATTCAACCTTTATGTTATGCTTTTACGGTTGCCATATTTTCGTCCAAAGTCTTTCGGTTCTCTGGCGTCTGGTTGTTGGAATGTTTTTGTGTCACTCCCTCCCAATTGTTGATAAAATTTTCATTCGTTGTCCTGTTTTTTCTGTATTGTTTTACCCTTTGTCGATATCTCTTTAGTTTTCCTTCTTTCGACAGAACCTTCTGGTTTATTTCCTCTAGTTGTACTGTTATTTTTTCTCGTGTTGTCTTTTCCATTCTCTTCTCACATATTCTTGGATCTTTCTGTTTTACCATTTTCGCTTGTTTTCGTAGATTTTTTATCTGGGTTTCCAGTCGAACTTTCCATCCTGGTTTAGACTGTTTCTTCGTACTTTTTGAGGGGACCCCAGTTTTCTCACACACTAATTTCACTTCTGCATAGATTAGATCATTTAATTTAGATATATTATTTGTTGATATGTAAGGTAGCATTTGATTTATTCTATTTGTTTCTGTTTTAAGTGTTCTCCATTCATTGTTTCTTAATCGTGGGAGGGTGGTCTCTACACAGTTCATAATTCCTTATAGGTTTTCTAGATTTGTCTGTTGTTCTTGTGAGAGTGTTTCTGTTGGATTACTTGGTACTGTGGCGTATTAATTTTCAAGAGTTGGCAGTTCATTTCTGATATGTCATTTTTGGTTTGTGCCACTTGATGTGTTTGGAATTGTATTGTCTTGCGTCTGTGTTTTCTGGTGTATTTCTAGTATTTCAGGGTCAGAAAACCTTCTTTTTTTTATTATTGTTCTAACTTGATGACTTGTAGTCTGAAAACTAGCATATTCTTGCCAGATCTCTATCATTCTTTTCCTATAGCCTCTTTGTGAAGGGTTGTTCCTAAAATAGCACTGTAGTGCAAGATGATTGTCTTCCCTGGTCCATGTTTTGCGTTTTAGTCTTGATCGTTCTGGTTGCTAATATCGTCATTCATGTACCTGAAAAAAAGAGCAGCCAACATTCGCAGGATGACGCCGGGTCTCAAAAATCACCCAAAATCCTCAGCCCATCGCTTCTGGGCATGACGTCATTCACATCCCCATTTCGTATCCGGGGTTTTTATCATGACATCTGTGAGTGTCACATCCCCCTGTGCGCGCAAGAACACCTGCGTTAATGTATGCACCTACCCGTGCACTCAGCTGAATGGTTTTCAGACTAACTAAACCGAAAGATAAGATATAACCAACGAAAAATGATAATATAAAAAAAAAAAATCTTTCCGCAATTATATAACATCTGTAATGATGCATATTATTCAAATATAATATCCTTTTTGGACTAATACCCTTGGGATTAGTATGAACACACTTCTTCCCCCACCAGCTATGGATTATATAGTATCACAATTGTTCTACAAAGATGGTTTTGGCATACATAACAAAAGTTGATATGCCATTAAACGAAGAACCATAATCGACCTAACTCAGAGGCTCACACTCTTTAAACAACAAACGTACCCACATACTCACACAGATGTAGACAGAAAAACGCACACATACAAACAACAGCGACTAGAGTTCTGCAGAGGAGTAAGACATCCCAAATGAGTATCCTAGATATGGCTCTAAATAATCTGATGGTGAAACTCCAGTTATGCTTGTTCTTTGGGAAATGCAAAGTACCCCTTTATGGACATCGCTCCCAGGCCTGGACTTGTAGTACCTAATAGGGTCCTATCTATGGGTCAGATAGAACTGTTTGACACTTAACTGAGGGCAAACAAATAACTTACACCAAACTGAATTGTTTGAAATAGAACGGTTTGATCATTTAACTGTGTGTAAACAAATGAATGATTTTTTATTTAATATTTGGTCATACACAAAAAAAAACATAAACTTTTTCTAAATTGAAGCGCTTGAAATAGAACTGTGTGAGCATTGAACTATGTGTAAACCAATTACTAATGTTAGCTATACACAGCAATAGTTGGAACACGTCAACATTATTAATTCATGTTTACAAGTCATATAGATCTGATGTATAGGAATAAACCTGTTTTGACATTAAACAACCTACAATGATTGATATACCATAAAACCAAAGCCGCAAAACCACACATGTAAGCACACACGTGAACACACACATAGATGAACACACAGAAACGTATACACATAAGCACTAGCCACACACAAAATACAATCACTCCTAAACAAACACTCACAATCACACATACACACACAAACTCAACCACGAACACCCTCTCCCTCATATGCACAGACAGCTAAACACATTCTCGAGTAAGCGAGCAAATATACCCACACACAAACAAAAATAAAAAAAAATACTCTTTTGCACATACTCACACACAAACAAGTTTATATATATATATATATATATATATATATATATAGCCGTTCACCCACACAAACTTTGCTCGCAAAAATCGTAACGTTTCATATAACTGATGGAATATTTCCTCGAGGAATTTCCTCGAAAATGTCATGAAAACGACTAAAATTGTTTCATTGAATGAATGAAACGAAAAAAAAAAGCAAAATGTTTTTGAATGAAAACCCGTGACACGAACCTATAAAAGAAAGAAGGAAAGAGATCAAGAAGAAGAAGAAGAAGAATAAGACAGAGGAGGGGGAGGACCCTTGTAAATTCAAACTTAACAAAGTCAACCAGACCACTGAACGAGTGATTACGGAAGAGAATAATGAATATCATTTATGGTACGGAGAAAAAAAAAGTTAGTCTCGTGACCCTTACTAATGTTTTCTAAATAGACATTCGTTTCGAATCCCAATATCTTTGTTCGTGTGGATGCAAAGAATCAAAAGACTGGATTTTGTGAGAAAAAAGGGACCGATGGAAAGAAGAAAAACAAAAGAAAAAAAAAGGAAATGAAAGGAAAAAATTGATTGACATTGAATTTAATAATAAATAAATCATACAATGAAAAAATGAAAAAGAAATTAAAGATGAAAGAAAATACTGGATGACATTTAATTTTACCTCCAATTTTCTTTCAATTCAACCAAAGATTTTAATTGTTCAATCGTTATTTTTCTTCTTTTTTTTTTGTTTCATTTACATTATCTAAAATAATTTGTCATTCGATTTCTTTCTTTTTTTTCTCTCATTTTTCTTTCAGTTTTTGAATTCTATATTAACGCTTATATTTTTTATTCTCTTTTTTTTTCTTTTTTATTGGTTTTCTTCGTCTGAAATGCTATCCTACATTTTTCTTTAATTTTTCATTCATTTATTTATCTTTCGTTTTTCTTTCTGCCCTTCATTCTATGCCAACATTTATAATTTTTCATTATATTTTTTCTTTTTATTTACTTCTGGCGAATAATATAATTTGATTTCTTTCATTTTTTCTTTCATATTTTTTTCCTAGATTTTTCTTTCATTCCCACATTCTACGTAAATGTTGTTTTTTTCATTAAATTTTAGGAAATGGACACTGCGACACGAGTTCATATCCTGGACGAGACTAATTGCAGTTCAGATAGCATTAATACCCTTGGGAAAGGTATGAATCCAATTATTCTCCCTTCAGCTATGGGTAAATAGTAGGAAAGACTAGGTTCTTCAGCTTTGGTGAGGCAACTAGTCTAGGAGAAGGAAAACTCTGAATTCAAACCTGTTAAACTTCGCTTAAAAATTGATCTTGTGTCACATCCTGCCCGGGCGGAGGGGTTGGTAAATATAATCAAATTTTTTTTCATTTTAATGGTTATTTATCAAAAATGTTATTTTCTCTCATTTATCCTTCATTTAAAAACCACTCCGCTCGGGCAGGATAAGACATGAGGTCACTTTTTAAGCGGAGTTTAACAGTTTTGAATTCAGAGTTTTCCTTCTCCTAGACTAGTTGCCGCACAAAGGCTGAAGAACCCAGTCTGTGATACTATTTACCAATAGCTGAAGGGAGAATAATTGGATTCATATCTTTATCGATGTTATTAGTGCTATGTGAAATGCAATCAGCCTCGTCCAGGTTTTGAACTCGTGTCGCTGTGTCCATTTCCTACGACGATAACCATGACAGCATGGGAGCATCTTTCATTCAGTTTTCTTTCAATGATTTTAGTCTTTCATTCTACACAATATTTTTACATTTTCCTTCCCTTTTTTTATTCCTTCTTATTCTCTCTAAAATATTTCATTTGATTTCTTTCGTTTTTTTTTTTATCATTATTTTTCTGTTTTTTTCTCTTTCAGTAATTCATTCTATTCAAACGGTTATAGTGCTAGTTGGCATTATTTTTTTTTGTCTAAGATGTAATTCTTCTTCATTCTTCTTTCATTTTTATATTCATTTATTCGTCTTTCATTTTTTATATTCAGTCATTCATTTTCATGATACCTTATTCCCCAGTCTATCTTGCAGTCTGTTCTTTTTTCTGAAATATTCTTTTTTTATTTGCCTTTGTTTTATTTTTTTCTTTTCCGAACATCTCTTTTATTTTTCATTCAATTCATGTATATATGCGTATGTTTGTAATATATATATATATATATATATATATATATATATATATATATATATATATATATATATGAAAATAATTCCTACATGGCCAAGAGCGGAGTCTACCTAGGTTTCACCTAAACGGCTCTTCAGGATCGAATTGGCCAATACGATCCTGAAGAGCCGTTTAGGTGAAACCTTGGTAGACTCGCTCTTGGCTATACAGGAATTATTTTCATCATATTAGCACTATCTCCTGTATTGAGCACTTTATTGCAGATTAGCTTAAGTAATTCTGTCGGCGTTTTTTTCTTTTGACTTGACATACGTGCTTTTTATTTATTTTCATGAAGCATGTGTGTTTTTCGTATTTTTTTCCTGATTTCTTTTCCTAGATATCAGTTTGTAGAATTTGCCAATTGTTCAATCTTGTATTTTTACAACATAATTATGAATTATATATATAGAGATATTATGTGTTTATAGATATATATGTGTATATGTATATATACATGTATATATACATACATATACACATACATATCTATAAACACATTATATATTTTTATATATATATATATATATAATGTTTATAGATATATATGTGTATATATATGTATATATACTTGTATATATATACATGTGTGTGTAGATACATATGTCTATATATATGTTTATATGTGTATACGTATGTATCTGTATGTGTGTATATATACATATATATACGTGGTGTATATATATATGATGGCGGGCGTAGTCGAGGGCGACCTGAAGGCTCCCTTTTCAATAGCTACTACACCGAAGTGTAGGGGAGGGCGCTACTCCTTTCCCTGGATATATATATACGTGGTATATATATATATATATATATATATATGCATGAATGTATGTATGTGTATTTTCTTTCAAAATTTTTTTTTTCTTTTTTGTGTTATGTAGATTTTTTTTCATCCTTTTTCATTTTTTTTTATTTTTACAATTCTTTGTTCTTGTCTTGTGTCCTTCCATTTTTTTTATCTCTCTTTCTTTCCTTTCATTTTTTCATCAGAATTTTTCTTAAAATTTATTTTCCCTATAAAATGATAAAAATGTAGTAGTTTAATTTGGTTTGGTTGTATGGCATATCAACCATTTTTGGTTATTTCATGCCAAATCCTGTTTATACATATATATTAAAAACATCCGATTAGTAAGCACATTTCGGGGGTAACCTTTTGTACCAGAGCCATGATATGGTTATGTGTGAAACGTACATCGAATATCTATGAAGATAGAACATAGGAATCTCGAAATTTGAAAAAAACACGTACGACTTCTTTGTTCAGGTACGAAACTTTTTTATTACCTTTGAGTTTAAAGGTTCTTCGACATTAGGATAGAGGCACAATCTTTATATACTGGCCTTTTCCTCTACCCCCGCCAAAACGGGGGGCACCCGCCACAAAGGTCTCCGCGGGCAAGCGAAAACCAACCCTCTTCCTCCGAGGCAGGTCCCATCTCAACTCTTTGACTTTTTCAAAATCTCCCAAAGTCCACCGCGCGCTTCCGGTGCGTGATGTCATTCGCACTCGTTACCCTCCGTTTCCCATCTCGGCCTATTGTGACATCTCTGAGAGACACTTCCGCTCTGCGCGCGCGTGCGTGAACACCTGTGTTAATGTTGCACCTAACTAACCCATGTGATGAGCCGAAAGGTTCTCAGCCTAACTAAACCAAAAGGCGTAAACCGAAATCCCTCGGCCATTATATTACACTTTTTATACGATGCTGAGCACATACTTTTGGCTCACAATTGAAGAGTTCCAAGTATTGTTATCAAATATGAATAATTCTGTGTACTATCAATGATTTGTTTGCACACAGTGTAATAGTTTCAAGTATAGATATGTAACAGTAACAATTTAATATCAATCATTGGTTTGCACACCTTTAGATTGATATGCATGTTATATAAGATATTAATGTTCCGGTAAATTCATCTTAACATAAGTTAGAACTAATCTGTTTCCATATTAGTATAGTGGTGGTTTCTTTGCGGTTAAATGGTTTTGGTTATCGCTAAGTATCACTTATAATTCTGTTCAATATAATCATTCGTTTGCAGGCAGTGAAGTGGTTACAAGTATTGCTATCTAACACTAATCATTCTATTTAACAAAACACATTCGTTTTTAGCGAGTTAAAATTCAAAGTATTGTTATGTATCATTAATAATTCACTTAAACATCAGTCATTTGTTTAAACACAGTGGTGTAATGGTTATTGTCGTAGGAAATGTACACAGTGACACGAGTTCAAATCCTGGACGAGACTGATTGCATTTCACATAGCGCTAATACCCTTGAGAAAGGTATGAATCCTATTATTCTCCCTCCAGCTATGGGTAAATAGTAGGACAGACTAGGTTCTTCAGCCTTGTTGAGGCAACTAGTCTAGGAGAAGGAAAAACTCTGAATTCAAACCTGTTAAACTCCGCTTAAAAATTGATCTTGTGTCATATCCTGCCAAAGCAGGGGTTGGTAAACATGGTTTAAACACAGTTAAATGACCAAACAGTTCTGTTTTAAATATTTCAATATACCATTAGTAATTTTTTGTCACTGAGTTTAAATATCAAAAGGTTGTGTCTTACCAGTAGCCAGTACCCTATAAGGTGCTACTATCAATCTAGATAAGATTGGACCTGGGGTCGTTTACAAAAAAGGGGCACCCCTGCATTCCTCAAAACTCCAGAACAACTGAAGTTTCAACATCATATTCACGATTAAAAACCTATAACACTCAAAATCAAATTCTGAAATAAGTGATCGAAGATTGACAAATTTTATTTTAAAGTGCCTAGATGATTAATAAATTATCGAGGAGGGAGACTTAAAAATGGTATTTGAAGCCTCCTTGTTTAACACATAGCATTATGAAAAATGGATCAAGGGTAAGTGGAGCAATCCATCGAAATTAGTAGCACGTTTCCCAACACCCTGGTATAATAGCTACTGAAAACGGAGTTTTCCGGGGAACCCCCGACAACCTGCTTAGTTATATATTATAAGAAAGTGTTCATTAACAATTAAATTCTTTTGGAATTATAGTCATGCCAGGCTGAAAACCACCGGCTCCCAGCAAGAACACTTCGCTGGTTCAATGCTTAGGTGCTTGGCTACAAAGAAATAGTATTTTGGCGGGTACTTGTAAGCAACATAAAGTCGTTGTAGGAGATTCAACAAAGTTTAGAAAACAACGATGTTTATGAGGATTCGGCGTGTTTTAAATCCTTAAAAACCACCATAATCTTGGACAGTAAAAACAGATATTGCACTTGTTCAAATATTTATGAGCAGCATCTTTGACAAATACCATTCAAATTTCTATGAGCATTATTTTCTTTAGATTTTATGAACATGTGTGTACAGAAACCGATTTTCCTTGTAGATTGCTCGTATTTGGGACTCTGAAAAACAAGCCAATAAATGAAACTTATCAGCTTGTTCGAAAACATTTGAGCAGAATCACACACACACACACACACACACACACACACACACACACACACACTTATACACACTTACACACACACACACACACATATATATATATATATATATATACACGCACATACACATACTTATATATATATATATATATATATATATATATGGTTGTTGTAGGTCAAAAAAAAAAGAAGTATATATTTTTTAAAAAGAAGGTCCATGATGAGATTTTTATTCTTTGAATATATTTGTTTATTTATTTCTTATGATGGAAGCAAGAGTGAGTTCAAGTCTCATTATGTACCCCATTAACAAGGCCTTGTGCCGCATATGTTCTCTGACGAAAGCAACAAGTCGGAAACATACATATATATATAGCATGTATGTAAGAACAAAATAAGTAAATTCAAAAAATACAATTCTGGTCGTGGACCATCTTATTTAAAACGAATATATATATATATATATATATGTGTGTGTGTGTGTAAGATGATTTTTTTTACCATTTTTAAAGCTTTTGGTAACCTGATCTGGAATTGAACCCTTGTCTCTCTGACCATTGGTGAACAATCAACCCACGACAGATAGATAGCTAGATAGGTATATATTTGGTAACAACTTCGCATACATCAGTAGCAATATCACATATACAGAAAGTGGTATCAATTAAAGCATAAGAAAATCAGTTCCTGTTATCGATACGTTATTGACCATAATAAAATATCGATCAAATAAAATAAAATGGGAAGTTTTCCAAGGGGATACCGTGTAAGTACTTATGTATGGCTGCACCATCTGCACAATTTCCAAAGGGTTTCAGAGAAAAGCTAGATGAGAACGACCGGAGAATGCTGCATGCTGTTTTGAATAAATTCAGAAAACAGTAGCAGCACGGCCATTTGTTTCTCATCCTCTCACAAACCACGAAAGTAAGAATATCAAGACTTGCCGGTTTGTTTTTTTTTATGACATATCAAACATTGTGGGTTATTTAATGCCAAATCCTCTTTTTACATTTATATAAAAATATGAATTCAAAACGCATTTAATTGATGCACACAGTTGAATGCTCCAACATATTTGTTTTTAACAATTCAATTTAGCCTAAGCCAAGAAAGTTAATTGGTTGCAAGTATTGCTATGTATCACTAAGAATTCAATAAAACGTCAGTCATTTTTACAGTTACGTGATCAAACATTTCTGTTTCTAACAATTCAATTGAGCATGAGTCAATACATTAAATGGCTTGAAGTATTTCTATGTATCAGTGACAATTCTATCAATCATCAGTCATTTGTTTGCACACAGTTAAATGATCAAAAAAATTCTATTGTTAAGAATTATAAATAGCATGAGTCACTTGTTTGCACTTGGTTTAAACAACAAACAGTTCTATTCGAATCTATAGATAGAACCCTATCAGGTACTACCACTCCGGGCCAGAATGGACCTGGGAGCGATGGCAATGAAGGGGTACTCCATATTTCCCAAATCTACCAGATTACTGGAGCCTCACCATGAGATTGTTTAATGTCATATACCGCACATTCGTTGGTGTGGTCTTACGCTTGTGTTTAGATGCAGTTGGTGTATTCTACAGTCCCAGTTGACTGTGTTTCTATGTGTGTGTGTAATTGATTGAATAAATATATGACATAATCAAATTAGAAATACATCGATGTAAATATATAGGGTGTTTTAAAAAAGAGTTAATATAGTTGTTGGATTTAATGGAAAAATAATATGATTTTAAAGTCTACTCATTATTATTTGCATCTTCCTCACGTGGTACCTTCAATAAGTTTCCAGACTTTTTTTTTTGTAAAGGCATTTAAAATTGTCGTAGACTCTTGAACATTCAGTATCTCATTGCTAAGGATCTTATGAGGTGACTGACCAATTCTTAAGATTTAAGCTACAAATGAACAGCTACAACAGGAATTGGAATACACCCTACTAAAGACTGATTTTCACAGCTAGTGAATTTCAAAAATGCAATCTGGACGTGACGACACGTTAGAAAAACAATATGCAATAAAATTGTTATAAACTTGAAAAAATGCCACAGAAACGTATGTAAATCTTCAGACTGGTTTTCTTGCATGAATCGAGCATTAGTTTTTTGAGTGGGATAAGAGATTCAAGGAACGCATAGAGTCTGTGAGGGATGATGAAAAGTGTGGGAGGAGTAAGGAAGTCAATACACCAGAGTTGCTTGGTCAAAAGGTTTAGGGTTAGGGTTACCATGTTGAGGTTTTAAGGGAGTTCAAGTAGAGATTCCTTGGGAAGAGGCCAGCACTCTTCAAATTGGGTCATTGGCATTTCCACTAGGACAATACACCAGTCCACAACTCCATCCTTGTAATGAGACTATTTGACCAAGATGGGCATCAAGACAGTTCCTCAGCCTCTCTATAGTACAGACCTTGCTCCCAGTGACTTTTAGTTATTCCCTATGCTCACATGCTGTCTTTATGAGACAATTGAGGAGATGAAAGAGGCTGTGACGAAGGTCATTGACAGCTCACACAATAGGACTTCCATGGGGGCTTTACAGAAGTTATTGGAACGGTACAACAAATGCATAGCAGCCTGAGGAGATTACTTCGAAGAGTACTAGAGTTCCATGTATGTACTATCAATAAAAGTGCCCGTACGAAAAAAGTCTGGAAATTTAATTAATGATCCTCGTATGTGTATAATTGAATAAATAAATATATGACATAATCAAATAAGGAATAAAAGAGTTAATATAGTTATGGGAGTTAAGGGGAAAATAATATGATTTTAAAGTCTCCATCTGATTATTATATCTGTCACAGCACATTATTTGCATCTTCTTCACGTATCTAAATCAATTCTACATTTCTAACAAATATACCCCAATAGTAATATTAATTTTTTTAAAAACTCTATGTGGTTCTAAAAATGAGGTGACACTGACGGTGAACAAGACTAAAACTATATGAAGTTTGGTTTGGTTTGGTTTGGTGTGCAGTTAAGGCATGTCAACCACTATATGGCATTCAAAGACAGATCGTTTTTATAAATCTCTTAACCAAGTTTGAGTCTCCATCAAATTGTACTATATATATATATCTATATATATTTCTAGGATGACACTTATTATGACGACTTAACCAAATTTGAGTCTCCATCAAATTGTACTATATATTTTTTTTTCAGGATGACACTGCATTAGCTCACTGCTTTGAAATAAGAAACTTCGCCACATCCTCCATATACTCCTAATCTCTCACTCCTCGATAATCTATTAATCATCTAGGCACTTTAAAATAAGTGCCTAGATGATTAATTAATTATCGAGGAGTGAGAGATTAATAAGTTATCGAGGAGTGAGAGACTTGTCAAACCAAATTTGTCAATTTTCGATCACTTATTTCAGAATTTGATTTTGAAAGTTATAGGTTTTTAATAGTGAATATGATGTTGAAACTTCAGCTGTTCTGGAGTTTTGAGGAATGCAGGGGTGCCCCTTATTTGTCAACGACCCCAGTTCCAATCGTATCTGGATTGATAGCAGCACCTTATAGGGTCCTATCAGTTGGTAAGACACAACCTTTTGATATTTAAAATCAGAGACAAAAAATTACTAATTGTATATTGAATTGTTTGAAACAGAACTGTTTGGTCATTTAACTGTGTTTAAACCATGTTTACCAACCCCTCCGCTCGGACAGGATATGACACAATGTCAATTTTTTAAGCGGGGTTTAACAAGGTTTGAATTCAGAGTTTTCCTTCTCCTAGACTAGTTGCCTCAACAAGGCTGAAGAACCTAGTCTGCCCTACTATTTACCCATAGCTGGAGGGAGAATAAATTGGATTCATAACTTTCCCAAGGGTATTAGAGACATGTGAAATGCAATCAGTCTCGTCCAGGATTTGAGCTCGTGTCACTGTGTACATTTCCTACGACGATAACCATTACACCACGGGCACCAATCAAATCTATAATTTCTAAACATATTTTGAAGATAATATTTTTAAACAAGCCTGAGCCTGTTTTTTGTCTGCACGCAGTTAAATGGTTTCACACAATTTTAAATTACACAGTTTAGCAGAAATACATTCTTTTGTTTGCACACAGTCATTGGTTTGAATACAGTTTTTTTTGCACACAGTTAAATGTAAAAACAGTTAATTTAAAACATTTCAGTTTAGCGTAATGGCCTTGTCAGCTGGGGCGCTAGAATGCACCAACTGCATCTCTGGAGAGAGATAACACTCCCCAATGTATGTCCAAGATATGACTCTAAATATTCTGATGGAAAGGCTCTAGTACGGCTGGAGCTTTACGGAATGCGGAATATCTCTTCATTGCCATCGTCCCAGGATCACTCTGGTCTGGAATGATAGCACATGAAAGGATCCTATATATGAATCAAATAGAACTGTTTGATACATAAACTGGGTGGAAACCAATGACTCATGCTAAATTGAAATGTTTGTAATAGAACTGTTTCGATTATTTAACTATATGTATGTAATATAATGACCGAGGGATTTCGTTTTATACATCTTGCCTATGGGTTTAGTCAGGCAGAGAAACTTTCGGCTCAGTGCATAGGTTAGTTAGATACAAACTTGAGCCCAAGTGTTGATGCACGCGCAGGGAGGATGTGTCGTTCACAGATGTCAAAATAAAAATCCCAGACAGAAAGGTTGACCAGTGGATGTGATTGACGTGTTGCACCGGAAGCTCGCAGAGGATTTTGGGGATTTTGAAAAAGTCAGTTAGTTGAGTCTTGCGGTCCGAAGAAGAAGGGTGCCTTTCGCTAGCTCGCAGTGGCCTTGTGGCGGGTGCCACACGTGTTGGGGGGGAGGTAGATGGAAAGGCCAGAATAGAAAGAATGTGTATCTCTCTCCTTATGTTGAGAAACCTTTAAACTCAAAGGTAATAAAAAGTTTCGTACCTAAACTAAGAAGTCGTAAGTGTTTTTCGTGTTTCGGTATTCCTATGTTCAATGTATATGTTATAAACATTCTATGTACGTTTCACATATCAGTATCTGGCTATGCTACATGTAAACAAATGACTGGTATTTGGCTGAATTGCTAGTGCTTCAATGCAATGCTTGGGAGTATTTTACTATGAACCAAAGAATGGGCTTAGTTTCTTTTTAAAACGTTATCAATAAAATATGTTTACAAATCATATATATTTAATAATTATGTTTAAAGAGGATTTGGCATTAAATAACCTACAATGGTTGATATGCCATAAAACCAAACCTAAACTAACCAAACACAGAAGAGTTGTGGTACAATAATTTCTGAGCTGACGTATGTCGTCGAAATGGCTGCGCGGTTAGATACTATGTCTAGCGTAAAGTTAGGCAAGTTTGTATCCCAGCTTGAAGTGTCCTGCATGTCTGAGCACACCGAAGAGTTGTAATACAACGACACAATCTGTCTGTGGATGACAATATATACGCTCCCCTCCCGGTAGTTGAGCATTCTGGCGAATGAGTTAACGGCCGCTATCCGTGTAAGACAAAGCTCTTCTAACCAATTGAGCACACTGGTATCCGATAGCTGAAAATGTAAACAAACAAAAGCTAATACAAATGCCTTATAATTCCTGAGCAGAAGTAAGTTACCGAAATGGCTGAGTGGTTAGATACCATGTCTAGCGTAATCTTAAGCGGGTTTTGATCCCAGCTTGAAGCGTCCTGCGCGTCTAGCCACACTGAAGAGTTGTCATACAATTAAACAGACTGTCTGTGGATGACGATATATATATATATATATATATATATAGATATTAATAAAATCTTGGTAAAAAAAAGGGGGGAACAATTCTAAAATAATAAAATAGCGAGGGCCCTTTCGTCCGGCACTTGTCAAGCTAGTCATCGGAAATTTCTAAAAACGGGGTTTGAATTAACTGATAGGATTAAGGAGACGAGGTGAGAAAAAAATATATATATATATTAATCGATAGATAGATAGTTAAAGAGAGAGACAGAGAGACAGAAAGAGACAGACAGAGAGAAATTACTTTATTTCAGATATTCCCTGGGAATGTTGTTTAATCTCAGCCCCCAAGTTATTTCTAAATGAAATAGGCTGTTAAATAATACATGTTACAAAAGTAACGTCCCGAAAACTATACCATAGTACGGGATAGCAAGAGACCTTTAATTTTATTCTAAAATGTATACGGAGCTGCTCAGTGGTTAAAGTGATGGATTATCGCTTCGATATAAGTGACTTCAAATTCCTCTTATTACATTGACTTTCGGATTTTAGACCTTCTTATGCATGCCAACTATGAGTAAACTGTATCGCTGCTATTTTTCAACAAGGATAAATCCGGCATTAAATAAGCCACGAATGTTGATATGTCCGTGGTGTAATGGGTATCATCGTGGGAAATGGACACGGCGATGCGAGTTCAAATCCTGGACGTGACTGATAGCATTTCACATAATATCCTAGGGAAAGGTATGAATCTAATTATTCTCCCTCCAGCTATGGGTAAATAGTAGGACAGACTAGGTTCTTCTGCCTTGATGCGGTGACTAGTCTAGGAGAAGGAAAACTCTGAATTCAAACCTCTGCTTAAAAATTGACCTGGTGTCATATCCTGCCCGAGCAGAGGGATTGCGAAATATGGATATGCTATAAAAGAAAGAAACTGATAGCAACATTCATTACAATAAAAATTCAGTCTACGTTATCATTTGATTTTTCATTAAATTATGAGTAAGTTTTTAACTTTCTCACTCAACAAGATCCCCGACGGATGAGACACAAGGTCATTACAAACGGGGTAATATGGTTTGTTGTCATTGGCGAACAAACGTACTGAAACCTGTACTCATACCCTACTTACCCCAAATGCACTCCTATATACCAGTGTCAGCCGACGAGCAAAATCTTACATTCATCAACTTCGTGCAGACAATGGATGTCATATTGAAGAATTGGCAAGAGTAATGACTGATAAGAATTGATGGCCAGGAAGAGTCTAGGGAATACATGTGTGTCTGTATACTTTAATATATATTATAGATATCAAGTATTTAACACAGAGATTCCCTTCAATCTCTCTCGCAATCTGTTCCTAGTAACAATGCCCTTGCCAACTCTTCTAAAATGTATCTTGCGTCTACATGGATCTGTTTTTTGTAAGTTTCTGCTTGACCGTCAGCAATGCTGGATCCTTAGATGTAAAAACGCAATATAACCTTGCTTCTAAGTCCAACCCTTCTTTCCTCCGCAGTGCCCATTTGTGAGATATGAAGCAAGTGGCTATATAGTTGTTGCCTTGTGTATTCCTGCTCGTAGTATTCTTGTTTAGTTCCCATTTTGCTTTTTTTTCTAATCGTTTCGTTATAGTCCACCTAATGCAACCACACAATAGTTATGAGGCAGCTACTTCCTAGAAAGAATCCCCATCTTGCTTTTTCCAATAGATCAGATTTCTAAGTGTCTGATAACCTGTCAAAAGTAATTCATGTCTTTCTTATGCGTATGCTATCGTATTTTTCTGCAAATGCGATATTACTACCGAGGTACGTTATATGGTCTATTAATTTCAGAGGTGCATCACTTAAAGTAGAGATACCTCCAACTTGTTTAATACACATGAACCATGAAACCTAGGTAGATTCTTTCAGACCCTGTGGGTTTTCTAATCTTGCTCTACTCAGTGTATTGAGCACTCTTACGTTTAAGCTTCAGTGATTCTATCGATTATTTTTCTTCTTTTGACTAGGCATTGCAGTGCTGGTGCAGGTTCAAGCAATACGAACGTTTATAGTCTATTCTTTTTATATTGTTTTTTCTCCAGATATTACTTTGAGAAATATCTTTTATACACAAATTGTATATATATCTTCTTTTTACCACAGTCAGAATTATTAAATATATGTGGTGTGTCCTCGTGTTATAATGGTTAAAGCGATGGATTGCGGAATCGTAGGACGCGAGTTCGTACTCCAGTCGCGCTATTACGTTCACTTTCGGGCAAATACCCTTGGGAAAGGTATGAACTCCCTTATCCTCCCAGCTATGGGTTAAATAGTACCACTACTGTTCTTCTTGGAGAATGACTTTGGCATTAAATAACCTAAAAAGAGTTTATATGCCATTAAAACAAAGAAACCAAACCTATAGAATATATATATATATATATATATATATATATATATATATATATATGAAAGAAAATAATGGATAGTAATCCGACAATTTGTGAAGAAAAATTGACAACAATAATCCGAAATGAAAGTAGGGATTTATAGAGAAATAAAGACAGTCGACACTATAGCGTTTCGGTTCTGCTGAACCATCATCAGGTCTGTGAAGGGTTGATGATGATGGTTCAGCAGAACTGAAATGCTATAGTGTCGACTGACTTTATTTCTCTATAAATCCCTACTTTCTCTTTGGATTACTCGTTGTCAATTTTTCTTCATATATATATATATATATATATATAACTCCATAGATTTTTTGTATGAATTAAAGAAAAGTAAGGACAAGTCCCTTGAGGCAAAACCCCACAAAGCACCAGCTATACGGTCACCTACCACCCGTCGGGAAAACTATCAAAGTTAGACGAACCAGACATGCAGAACTCTGCTGGAGAAGTAGAGACGAGCTCATGAGTGATGTATTCCTATGGACCCCTTCACATGGCCGAGCAAAGTCAGAGAGACCAGCTCAGTCTTACATACAGCAGCTCTGTGAAGATACGGGGTGTAGCTCTGAGGACCTGCCAGAAGCGATGAACGATAGGGAGGGGTGTTGAGAGAGGGTCAGGAGTATCCATGCTGATGGAACGACATGATGATTGTAATGATGATGATGATGAAGGACAAGTCCTTCAGTTTATGCTAGGCAAGCGAATATGTCATTGATAAAGACGAGGGTTATTCGTTATGTAATGGTTAAAGAGCTGGGCTACGGAATCGCAGCAAGCGAGTTCGAACTCCAATCACGCTATTACGTTCATTTCGGGCAACTACCCTTGGGAAAGGCATGAACCCCCTTATCCTCGCAGCCATGAGTTAAATTCTACCACTACAGTTGTAATATAATGGCCAAATGATTTCCTTTTATATATCTTGCCTTTGGGTTTAGTTAGGCTGAGAACCTTTCGGCTCAGTGCATGGGTTAGTTAGGTGCAAACATGAGCTCAGGTGTTCAAACGCGCGCAGGAGCGGACGTGTCATTCAGAGATGTCACAATAAAAATCCCAGATAGAGGATGTGACCAGGGATGTGAGTGACGTCACGCACCGGAAGTGTGGGCTGAGATTTGAGAAAAGTCAGTTTGTTGAGTTCCTGGCTCGGAAGAAGAATGTTGACTTTCGCTTGCTCGCTGAGGCCTTGTGGCGGGTGCCACACGTTGTTTTGGGCAGATAAAAAAAATTGTGCCCCTCTCCTTATATCGAAAAACCTTTTAACTCAAAGGTAAAAAAAGGTTCGTTCCTGAACTAAGAAGTCTGAAGTGTTTTTCGGGATTCCTATGTAAGTTATGAACATTCTATGTACATTTCACATATCCATATCATCAGTAATTTTATACAGTCTTAAGAAAACGGTTTGGTTTCTTTGTTTAGTAGCATATCAACGCTTTTTAGGTTATTTAATGCCAAAGCCATTCTTCTAGAAGAGCAGTAGTGGTCCTATTTAACCCATAGCTGGGAGGATAAGGGGGTTCATACCTTTCCCAAGGATATTTGTCCGAAAGTGAACGTAATAGCACAACTGGAGTTCGAACTCGTTTACAACGATTCCGTAGTCCATCGCTTTAACCATTACACCACGAGGACACCCCCCTAACAAAACGGATGGATTTTGTATTAAATAACCTGATAAGTTTGATATTCCATTAAATAAAAATGGCAAAGAAGAATATTAGTGCAAAAGGCAGTGAGGAGGGGAGACATATAGAAAAGTTATAAGGAAAGAGATGTGGTGAGGCTGCAGTGGAGCCATAAGGATTGCGGAGTGAAAAAGAAATGAGATAAGGAAGACAAAGCAGGAAAAGAGGAGAGAAAATGAACGAATGGAAAGATGAAGGTAAGTGTAAGAAAAATGATAAAGATAGAAAGAAAAATTAAGAGTTACTGAGAATGAAAGGAAGAAAAACCAAAGAAAAGAAAAAAGGATAGAAAGGAAAATTGGAGACGGACAACAGTTGAATAAAGGCAGGGGTGTGTGCAGATATTTGGATACAGGAATCCCAGAAGCTGAAGGACTTAGAGCTTTGACTTTGTGTATTTGATTTTCTTTCTCGTCTTGTTTGGAGATTATTTTGTTTGTTTGTTTGTTTGTTTGTTTGTAAATAAAGATTTCAAATGAAGTTATTTTTTTACTGTGTTTTAATCCTTCCATGTTTTTTTTTTTTAATTTTTTTTTTTTTTTGCAAATCTTCTTATTTTGATTAATGACTAAAGACTAGTCATATTGTGAAAGTTTAACTATTTGTGTCTAACTTCAGCTTAGAATCAAGCGAATCTTTGCCAAGACGATTCTGTAATCGGAATATACTCCTTTAAAAGAGATGTATACCTTACTGTCCACAGCGCTATTTATTCACTTCCTGTTTATGAATATATAATGTAGCAGTGAATTGGAGTTATTTGCGTTGTTGTAGGGACATAGCTTTCTCTTCCTTGGTGGAAATTAAGTATTTAGGCATGCTGGCCTGTTCTCCTAGATATTCATCATTTCTGTATAGTGAGTTGTGTAAGGTGAGTTTGTCGTTTTGAACTTTGTCTATTTGAACATTCTAGTCTCCATCGATGATTGATGTGTCGGAGCTGCCATTAAGTGAAGCACACATCGCTGTCCGTTGATTTCTCTCATTTTTATCTAATGTTTTCAAGACACGAAAACTGAGAAGTATTCCTACACTTCCAATAAAGGCATTGACGGTGTTTTTCCACGCTGACATCGCGACAAGTGTTCATACTTTTCTTGTGTCGTTTTTTTTCTGATAAACATGTATCCGGGTTTTTTTTTTGTCTTCTTTGTGTCACTTTTGTTGGGGACCTGTTGGGACCCGTTGGGGTCCTGTTGGGACCCGTTGGGGTCCTGTTGGGACCTATTGAGCCTTTCAAAGGAGTAGTGATGCCATGAGTGCATACAGTTGGTGTATTGTACAAATCTGGCCACAGAAATCCTTGAGTTAGAACACCGAAATGAGGTCATGAAGGTTAAGTATTCACTTCACGTTACTTAACCAGGCACGTTTATGTCAAGGCTGCGCTTTTGGCGTGTCAAATGTTATCAAGGTTAGAATGAATCTGAACAAGGATGCACAGCACAGGGCGATTTTTTGCTTATCTGCATTTTTTATTTCATTATATTTTCTATTTCCTATATTAGATAGGTAGATAGATAAATAGATAAATAGATAAATAGATAGATAAATGGATATATAGATAGGTGGATAGATATGAACATTGAATTGACTCAAGTTTTGTTTTTCATACAAATAATTGATGAAGAAGAAGTTACAGGAGTAGATATAGACAAAAATCATCATCATGTCGCGCTGGTAGCACGGATATCCCTGACCCTCTCTCGCCACTCCTCCCTATCGTTCATCACCCTAGGTAGGTCTTCAGGACAACATCCTGTATCCTCACATAGCTGCTGAATGTACGTTCGAGCAGGTCGTCCTGCTTTTGCGCGGCCATGTGTGGGGATCCATAAGAGTACATCTCTTATGAGTTCATCTCTGCTTCTCCAGCAGTGTCCTGCATGTCTGGTTCGTCTAACTTGGATAGTTTTCGTGATAGGGGGTAGGTGGCCGTACAGTTGGTGTCTTGTGGGGTGTTTCTGCCAGGACTTGTTCAGGATTGCACGCAGCATTCTTGTGTAATTGCCATCTAGCTTCTTCTCCAGTCGTTTTGTTAGCGTCCATGTAGTGCATCCATATAGCAGTAGTGATGTGATCGCTGCCTGGAAGAAACTGCGTTTCATTTTATCGGTTAGGTCTGATTTTCATATAATCGATAGCCTATTGATAGCTGTCCATGCTTTCGTTAGCCTCGTTTCGATGTCCTTTTCGGTTGATTCGACGCTGCTTCCTACAAAAATAGAAGTGAACAAACTCGCGCACACATGCACACACACGCAAACACGCACACTTATATATATAAGAATAGCTGGATGGTTAGATATATTACTTAAACAGACATTGATAGATAGATAGATAGATAGATAGATATTTTTTCCTGCTACCTTCATACTGTCGGATTTTATCCATATTTACTTTCAAACTGTCTTTTCGGAAAAAAACTAATACCAAATACATTCTTACATAACATTTAACATGGATGATTCCTAATGATCTATACATATGAAAACTTATTTGTTGCGTATTTCTCAATAAACAGGAGGTTTTGTCTCGTTTCTTTGAAAAATCCTACATTTTCTAATATTTTTCCACGTGCCAAACACGTTCTGATGACTTTTGAATTTTGAACGCTATTTGCATGTTTATCTATCTTTTCGTTGTATATTTCTCATTTGCTCCTGTCATCTCAGCAATCACCCATCGATATTGTGAACTATTTTATATCCAAGTCCTGATGATGGTTATTATAACCGAAACGTTAACGTCGACTTCACATCATGATATATTCACCTATTTGGATTATATTTTTTCCTGCTACCTTCATAGATAGATAGATAGATTACATGAAATCAATTATTATTTTTTAATACGTATAATTCATAGTAAGAAAGTTACTGTAATAGAAATAGAAATGAACGGAAATAGATATGAACACACACACGCTCGCGCGCACACACGCACGCGCACACACACACACACACACACACACACACACACACATATATATATATATGTGTGTGTGGGAGAGATAAATGGACTTAGATAGATAGATAGAGAGGAACGACTTACGACTGACAGACAGACAGACAGATACACACTCACGCAAGCGCGTGCACACACACATTCAAACGCGTGTACACACACACGCGAGCGCGCGCGCACACACATACACACACACACATATATATATATATATATATATATAGCTAGTGTGTGTGAGAGAGATAAATGGACTTAGATAGATAGATAGATAGGAACGACTTACGACTGACAGACAGACAGACAGATACACACTCACGCAAGCGCGTGTACACACACACACATATATATATAGCTAGTGTGTGTGAGAGAGATCATGTACTTAGATAGATGGATACGGTTTCCGACTGACAGTCAAATAGATACACACATACTCAAACGTGTGCACACACACACACACACACACACACACATATATATATATATATATACTAATCTACTATCTACCAGCATTCACGGTTACCAGAAAAAAAGAAAAATAAAACCGCCAGGAACAAGAAATAAAAATATCTCGAATCACCGCCCGGGGGAAAAAGAAAAAATATAGGACAAAAAGAAAGAAAAGTCAAACCCCGTCACACCAGTTGAAAAAAATCCAGAGATATGCAGTTAGTTGGTCAAAAGAAAAATAATACCCACCGTCAACGCTGCAATGCTACAATTACAAGAGTGCTCAACACGAGTGGAGCCAATTACAAAATTAACTTAAATCGCGAGTCGGAATTCTCCTACTAAAATTTCACCTTAACGGATCATCTGGGAGAATCCCGGATGACCCGTTAAGGTGAAACTTTAGTAGAAGAATTCCGACTCGCGATTCAAGTTAATTTTATATGTACATATATATATATATATATATATATATATATAGCAAGTGAAAGAGATAGAGAGAAAGAGAAAGAATTGACTTAGATTAACAAGTAGGCAGATAAATAGATATAAAGACAAATAGGAACAGACTAAAACTGATAAACAGACGCACATATTTATGTACAAGTAGTGTGGGAGAGGGAGAGAAAAAGACATAGAGAGAGAGAGAGAGAGAGAGAGAGAGAAAAATGGTGCTTTTCAGTCCCTGTTAATGAGATTTATTGGAACTGACTAAGAGTGACAGACATGCACACACACACACACACACACACACACACACACGTATACAGGGTACTTTCAATAAGTTTCCAGACCTTTTTGTACTGGCATTTAGAATTGTTGTAGACTCTTGAAAATTGAGTATCTTATTGCTATCGATCTTATGAGATGACTGAGCAATTTTTATGATTTCAGGTCCATTTTGTGTTTTAAACTTGGAAAAAAAGGCCACAGAAACATATGGAATGCTCCAGACTGCTTTTGAACCATCTTGCATGAATCAAGAATAAGTTTTTGAGTGGTATAGGAGATTCAAGGAACGCAGGGAGTCTGTGAGGGATGATGATAGGTGTGGGAGCAATAAGGAAGTCAATACACCAGAGTTGATAGTCCAAAGGTTTAGGGTTAGGGTTACTATGTTGAGGTTTCAAGGGAGTTCAGGAAGAGATTCCTTGCGAAGAGGCTAGCACTCTTCAAATCGGGTCAGTAGCATTCCCACGAGGACATGGCATTAGTCCACAACTCCATCCTTGTCGCAGACTACATAGAAAAGCGCAGGGGACGACTGATTTCTGCCACCAGAAACACTACTAATGCTACAAGGACCAGCGGAACGACAATAAGAAAACAAAAATGTGAATAAAAGTAATTCTATGGGCGCTTTAAACGACTAACAAGTGACATCTCACACAAGAAAAAGTGGAAGTGGCAAAGAAAAAGAAACCTTTTGAGAGAAACTGGTTTTCTTCCAATCGCAGCAGAAAACAACACCATAAGGACTGACCATATCGAAGCGAAAATAAATAAGACACAACAAAACAGTAGATGTAGCTTATGTGGTGATCAGTCACATAATAAACGATCAATCACATGATAAGCGAATGCAAGAAATTGGCACAGAAAGATAATAAGACTAGGCACGCCTGAGTGGGCATGGTGATCAACTGGGATTTGAGCAAGAAATTTAAATTTGACTATACCAACAAATTGTGTACGGACAACCCAGAATCTGTCCTAGATACACACAAACTCCTCTGGGATTTTGATAAACAATCGGAGCACCTAATGTCGGCCAGACGACCAGACATTATAATAATCAACAAAAAAAAAAAAATAGAGAGGACTTGCAGTATTGTGGAATTTGCTGTACCGATGGACCACAAAGTAAAATTGAAAGAATGTTAAAAAAGAACTTGCTAGGGAATTGAAAAAAAAAACTAGGGAATATAAAAGTAACGGTTATACCAATTATAATTGAGGCTTTTTGTACAATCACAAATGATTACTACAAGGACTGGTGGACTTAGAAATAACGGTACGGGAGGAGACTGACAAAACTACATAATTGTTGAGAACGGCCGGAATACCAAGAAGCGTTCTGGACAATTGAGAATTTCTTTCACTCAAACTCCAGTGGAAGACTATCAGCTAACGCCGATATGGAAAACTATCAAGAAGTAAAAAGATAATATTTGACTATGCGAACAATTGGGATATGCATAAGCCGGAATCTCTTCTGGAGAACGAGACACACAAAATGCCTCAAGAATTTTGAGCCTAAAACAGATAATCTAAGACCAACACAAGTGATCGTTAGCAAACGAAAGAAAAGTAAAAAACGAGAACCTGTCAAATAGTGTCAATAGGAGAGAGATAGAGAAATACAGACATAGACCTTTAATTTTCTTTCTATTTTTTTTTTGTTATAGTTCTAATGTGTTTGTTCTCGCCTGGTTTGAGACTCATTCTCAGAATTCACACGATTAACAGTTACGATTTGACGTTTACTTGCGTCTTCAGTAGAAGAGATAAAGACCTGCAATGTTTCGGGTGAATATGAGAGGAAATCAAGAAATGAAGGTTGAAGAACCAAAATTATTTAATAGAACCCTTGTAATAGGAACGACCAGTCCTTTGAATGATAATGTAAAGAAAATTAATATTGAAGTTGTAGCAAGTCGAGGAGGTGGAATTAATTATTAAATCCAAATTAAGAGAAAATTAATATTATCAACTGCTTTGTAAGCCGCCACCCCTCAAATGAGAGAAAATGCATATAATACAATGTTTGGTGAGGTTGGTGTAACGCAGATGATAGATTTCACGTTGCTCTGTGATCTGGCCTTCTGCCAGACGGCTGACGGTGAAGTGGCAGGGAAAAGCCTGAGATAATATGTCACATTGTGAGAGACAGAGAAACAGAGATAACACGATGTTATGAGATGACCATGTACTAAGCTCGTGGAGATAGAGAAGATAGAAGAAAACGAGATAATATGATACTTTAGAGACCAATGCAAATTGGATAAGACACTCCATGATACACCAGGTCTTGGCCTTTTATCAGACTCCACAACACAGAGAGACGCTGAGTGCTAGAGACTGAAAAAAGTAAACATAATACGCTACTTAAAATCACCTTGTACTTGACAATCAAGAAAACGAGAGAAACAAACAAACACTGATAAAGGCGAACATGACCCCCACTGGAGAATGCCTAGGGCCAGACTATCTAAAGCAAGAAGAGAAAAGCCTAAAACTTATTTGATAATTTGAAAAGTCTTGTCTCACTTTGAATGCCGAGAAATTGACTTACTGTTAATATAGACATTAGGAAAGGGTGGATGTATGTACCATCTTTAAATACTACCTTTTAAACTAAATATCATTATTGTTACAAGGCGGTCTCCTGTTCTCTGTTTGTATAGTAGAGTTGCTAGCACCCCTTCAGCACTCTACCAGATGACTTCACTCATAGTTCAATATAGCCTACGATTAAGGACTTCAACAGTTAATTAATGAGTTGATAATAAACTGCTTACTATTCGGACTGATCTTACTTCGATTGGCTATACAGCATTTTGACACTCTATTTCTTGTAAATTGTCTTGTTAATTGTGTGTAACTTATTGTTCTGCGTTTTTGTCTTTATCCGTTAGTGTTATATTTTGACCTTCAGCTCGAGCAAAATGCCATTCAAGGTGATACACCCGAAGGAAGTGACACATTCCAATGGCAGTTATGTGAGGAAATCGCGTGGACGGAAATTGGCTGATGAAATGGGACGAGCTAAAAAAATTCCCATGGTACACTCATAGACTGATGCACCGGAAGAAAGTGACCTCTGAACTGCATGACACTTATTTCCGCTTGATGACGATTAAACATTCGATTTCAAAGATCGAGTGGTAGTCGAACGATTATATAATTCAGTTGAGTTCGACGAGCCAGTGAGGTTGCCAGTTGAGTTGAAGATCAGACGGAGTTGCCAGTTGAGTTGCGGGCAATTGGCAGTTGAGTTCGAGTTCCTGTAGAGTTGGAGTTCCAGGCCAGTTGGAGCGGGATGTGGTAGGGAAAGCCACACCCGGCCGATGGAGCCCTAGGGAACCCCAATGGAGTTTGGGGACCTGAGAAGTTGCTGATAAGGTGTAGCAGATCACCCAGCAGAGTGAGCCCCTAGGCCTCCGGTTGAGCAGCCCTAGAGAACAAGAAAGACACAACGTGACGGTCATAACAGTGGGGTCAAAATATTACAGTTTATGTTCGGGCTCCAGCTTCCTCTCACAGTAAAACCCCACACAACCTTTTCGAGCCCTTGCAATAAAATGAGAGGTAATATTTTGTTAAAGAAGACTTCCTGCGTCGTTTATTACTGCGTCTGTCATTGTCACTGCGTCTTAATTATTGTGTCGTTGTGATGCTGTAGATGAGTATACGGCATTAGCAGCGGATAATTATGCTGAATAAACATATTAAACACTCATTCTTCTCTGTGCTTGATTCACCTCAATGATACAACAGTTTGTTAGCGGTCGACTTTTTATCCTTTCCTAATTGGGCGGTCATATCAGTCTACTCATTGATTGGCAATTCCGATCATCGACTGATATGCTGTCTGGATAAAAAAAACAACGTTGGCAGATAAGCGGATAGATCGTACCATCCTATGACATAACAAAGCAAGCGTAAAAGTCGGCGGATAGAAATAGGCATCATTCCAGTATTTGGGGAAGTTCACATTCCTATATTTTGGTACACTGAGGTGTTAGGTTACTGCTATCTATGGAGAGAGATTGAAATGTTCAGATACCTAGGAGATGTCTCCTTTTTTTTCTCTTTATCTGACGTCTGTTTTCGATTTCAGAGTAGTAAAAATTCTAGCTCCGACGATTGACCTACAAATTACTCTACTCTTCCGGGCGGAACCAAGTATGTCATCCTTCTATGTTTAAACCAGCTTTTATATCCACCAGTAAGGTGTAGAATTTTCGAGACTATTCCAAAAACTTTCAAGAAACAGGAAGTTCCGTTTCATTTTCTGTTTCTTTGTTCCCTTTTTCCCCCGAGTGTCCTCATGTTTACTTAGGGTTGGTTTCTTTTGTTTATGGCATGTCAACTCTTGTAGGTTATTTAATGCCAAAGCCATTCTCTTAGAAGAACAGTAGTGGAACTATTTAACCCATAGATGGGAGGATAAGAGGGTTCATAACTTTACCAAGGGCATTTGTCTGAAAGTGAATCTTAATAGTGAATCCGGAGTCCTTCGCTTTAACCATTACAGCACGAGAACACCCTCGTGTTAACGTAAGGTCACGGGGTAGTCTCGTTTAAACGCTAAAACCGGCTCCCACTTGATTACAGAATGGTATGTTACACCGATCCCATCTCTGTTCTTTGGGGCTCAAATTACAAAAGATTCCATTGGATTGCTATATGCTACTAAAACTCACAAGAAACCACAAGAAAAAATTGCTTATAATTTTTTTTCTTAATAGCAAATCACATCGAATATATATTAAGAAAAATGTATATACGTGATGCATCAATAAGTTTCCAGACATTTTTTGTCCAGGCATTTAAAATTGTCGTAGACTCTTGAAAATTCAGTATGTTATTGCTGTAGATCTTATGAGATGACTGACCAATGTTTATGATTTCAGATTCAAATGAACGGCTACAGCTGGAATTGGAATACACCCTACTAAAGCCTGATTGTCACAGCTGGTGAATTTCAAAAATTCAATGTGGACTTCAGAAGAATGATATGCAATAAAATTCTGTTTTAAATTTGCTAAAAATGCCATACGATGAAAGCTGGATCTACTGCTATGACCCTGAGACCAAGAGACAGAGTTCCCAGTCGAAGTATGCTGGCTCACCCAGAACCAAGAAGGCCAGACAAAGCAAATCCACCCACAAACATTTGATGATCTTTTTTTTTACAGCACTGGCATGATCTACATGCACTGGGTTCCCACTGGGCAGACAGTCAAGAAAGGATACTATGTTGAGGTTTTAAGGGAGTTCAGGAAGATATTCCGTCGGAAGAGGCCAGCACTCTTCAAATCGGGTCAGTGGTATACAATGTACCAGTCCACAACTCCACCCTGGTCACTGACTATTTGACCAAGATGAGCATCAAGACAGTTCCTCACTCTCCCTATAGTACATACCTTGCTCCCAATGACTTTTGCTTATTCCCTAAGCACAGAGCCGATCGTTATGAGACAATTGCGGAGATAAAAGAGGCGGTGACGAAAGTCATTGACACACTCACACAAGAGGACTTCCATGGGGCCTTGAAGAAGTTGTTGGAACAGTACAACAAGTGCATTGCAGCCGGAGGAGATTACTTCGAAGGGGACTAGAATTTCATGTGTGTAATTTCAATAAAAGTGCCCATACGAAAAAAGTCAGGAAACTTATCTTATGCCCCTCGAATATAAAGAAAAAGGCACACACAGACACACACACACACACACACACACACACACACACATATATATATATATATATATAAAGTCTATCTAAATGTCCTATACTAATATAGAGAAACATTTTGCCAGCTCTGTGTTACTCGTCAGACGTGCTTGCTCAGTCGACTGGGGCTGTAGCATACATCGACTGCTTCTCTGCAGAGGGGTATGACCCTCCAACGAATGTCCTTGATATGACACTAAAACTGATGGTGAGATTCCAGTAATGCTGGAGCTTTGGGGTATGCGGGATATCCCTTCATTGCTATCGCTCCCAAGTCCGCTCTTGGTTTGGATTTTTAGCACCTGATATGCCCCTATCTATGAGTCAAATAGAACTAAATTGTGTACTTATGCTAAACTGAATTACTTGAAAAAGAACTGTTTTGATATTTAAACTGCATACGTATCCTATCTGATTTACCAACACCTCTGCTCTGGCAGGATATGACACAAGGTAAAATTTTAAGATGAGTTTAACGGGTTTGAATTCAGAGTTTTCCTTTCTCCTAGACTAGTTGCCTCACCAAGGCTGAAATACCCAGTCTGTCCTACTAGTACATACTTATGCTAAATTAATTGTTTGAAATAGATCTGTTTCTTGACATTGAAACGGTGTACGAATGCTAAATTAATTGTTTGAAGTAGAACTGTTTATATCTACAAAATGTATTTGGTATTAATAAGCTATAATGGCTGATGTGCCATAAAACCAAACCAGACCAAATTAAATCCTCGGACGTGCATCTATGGATTGAAGCACAGCCTCAAAAATCACGGTTTTAGACCTAACTGATTTTATCTGATCGTTGAAGTTCTTACATAATAAATTCTTTAATTATTTGGTTATTGTATAGTAATCCCCTGTGCCTTAACATTTCACACAACAAATATTAAGGCTCAATTCGAATTCATAAGAAATAAATTCCTGTGTTAGACTATTTCTAACATTTTTCTATGAAGTTTATTTTTTTAATAAGACATAGAGTGAAGCAATACCTAACGTGTCAGAACTTCATCTATCTCGATACAGCCAACGACGATGGGTACTATTCATGGCTTGAACAGCTTCGGTCACGTGATAGACGCGCTGCCAACTAGCACGAACCAAAATATTGCAAAGCTTTTAACTCACCCTTTCACTCACTCACACATACACACATACGTACAGATCGTTTTCTATAGTGTCACGTGATGGCTCACGGAGACGAGGAGGTGGGAATGATACTCCCTCCCCCCGTTGAACTAAAATTATCTAGCAGTCAAAAAGTGACCGTTAGAAATGATTGTGGGTCACACAGATGTTTGCACCTAAGTGACCTTGGGTCGCCGGACATCGGAAGGGGAAAGAAAAATGAAGCCAAATGATTGGCGGGAGCCTCAAACGGAAGTGGGGTCCCCTTCCCCTCAACGGAAGTAAAGACAAAAAAAAAAAAGACAGTTTTTGGGCAACGCTCGTGGCAGACGGACGATAGCCATTTCACTCCGGGCTAAAGACAAAAGACTGAGACATGAGAGACCTGAGTCTCTCAAGCCAGCATTAAAAACAGTACCAAGTCTACTAGCCCGTGAAAGAAGAGAAATTCTCCAGTGGAACCCCGTCAAAAAAATAAGATAAGTAACTTTGGGACATTTTTCCTTTACACCCAAATTTTGTTTACCACTCTCTCTCTCTCAGTTTGAAAAAGGATAAAAGCCAGGAAAAGACATTTATATTCATGGACTATCCTATTATATATTTTTGACACTTTGAACATATATATGTATATAACCGTAGTAAAGAACTTGTGTATTTTAATTTTACCATGTGGTCTATGTTATTATTCCATGCTTTCCTTTCAGCTTCTATTCGCCTTACATTATCTTGCTTAGAACTGTCCTATTAATTCCTAAAGTATCACACGGGAAACCGGAGTTGCCGACGGTAGCAATATTAATATTATTACAACTAAGACCTATAGGCCCGTATTCTTCTATTATCGGAAGGGGAGGAAGTTTAGCGGCCTGGTGGGTGTGTGATAGTGTGAAATTTTGGACCCCTTCGCCAGCGGTGGCCAGTCTGGCCCTAAATTATTCCCTCACGTAATATGCCAGTTCTTATCTGCCTGAGAAAAGAACTCTGAACAGGACTTATTTCTGTAGGGGATCAAGTGCCAACCTGCCCCGTCTTCACACGTGCGAAAATAAAGTCCCGTTTAGGGATTTTAGTTCAATTTGCCGTCACAATAGCCTTATAGAAACGCTAGTAAAAAGTTTTCGAACTAAGGAAAGAATGACATAGAACCTGGAAAGATACATATGATTTGACATACTAATATAACGTTTTAAAACTTCCCACGTTATTTCATTTGTTCCCTTAACAGTGTAAAAATAAACGGAATAATTAAGCAAAAAAAAAGAACAAAAAATAAAAACGAGTCATTCTTTGTTGGACCGTAAAAATTTCAGCGTCACGTCGGTAAATATTTCTCTTTTACACACAGCAGTAATTTTCTTAGCTAATAATATTTTGCACATGCGTAATCCAAGCATTTCTATTTCAGAAGCCGACTAGACAGATACAACCCATGATATGACTGACTTGTTCGCCTATCTCTCATCTTTCGACATGTTGCAAGTGAATCCATTTTATCTTTTACGTGGAGATTTTCATATTTGACTTCTTTTCACGCTGTTTACAACGTTTTTCACGAGACCGTTTATCTTTTTCCTTCCGAGTTAACTAGATAAGTTGGAAGACGTCTGAAAACAAAGTGACAATGTTCTCGTTTTATTGAAATTAACTCAGTTTTTGCGTTCCTAATTATTTATAAGTCAAACCATATTCAAACTTATATGATATGCATATCTCGCTTTCTTTCAAATCGATATTTAAACACTATTTTAAGAGAACAGGGTGTCATTTGTCTGGTTCGGTTTATTTCATGGTATATCATGTATTTCTGGAGGTGCCCGTGGTGTAATGGTTATCGTCGTAGGAATTGGACATGGCGACACGAGTTCAAACCCTTGATGAGACTGATTGCATTTCACATAGCACTAATACCCTTAGGAAAGGTATGAATCCAATTATTCTCCCTCTAGCTATGGGTAAATAGTAGGACAGACTAGGTTCTTCAGCCTTGTTGAGGCAACTAGTCTAAGAGAAGGAAAAACTCTGAATTCAAACCTGTTAAACTCTGCTTAAAAATTGATCTTGTGTCATATCCTGCCCGAGCGGAGGGGTTGGGTAAATAGGATCAAGTATTTCTGGGTTATTAAACACCAAAATCTGGTTAATTTGTATATGTTTGGTTCATTAGTTTATTGTTTTACGGCATACCAAACATTGTGGGTCATTTAACGTCAAATTAAATATTAAACAATTCAGTTTTTAGTATAAATGTAGTTTTTGTTTACGAATAGTGAAATGTTAAAACAGTTCAAATAAATATCGAAACAGTTCCATTTTAAAGAATTTAGCTTAGCATAAGTAGACTATTTAGTTCTATTTAAATATAGTTCTATTTCAAACAGTTTAGCTTGGCAAATGTACGCAGTTTAAACGTAAAAAACACTTCTATTTGGAGCAATTCAGTTTAGCAAAAGTACACAGTTCAGAACTATTTGACCAATAGACAGAACTATCTGGTGTTACAATTCTAGAGCAGAGTGGACCAGGGAGAGATGGCAATGAAGAAGTACTCTGAATTACCCAAAATTCCAGCATTACTGAAACTTCGCCATCAGATTGTTTAGTGACATATCTAGGACACTCGTCAGTGGGGTCTTAGCCCTATGAAGAGAAGCAGTCGGTGTATTCTACAGCTCCAGCTGACTGGGCTACTCCTTGGAGGAGTCTTACACCTCTGCAGAGATGTAGTCGGCGTGTTCTACAACCCCTGCCGACTTGCCAATACTTTGTAAATGTTTGATGAGATACCAATTAATATTTTCAACGTTCCATAGTAATTTTTTTATGTCTATATTATTTATAAGTGGTTACCTAGCATTTTGGGGCGTCAAGAATTCCTTTCTTATTCAAATAATTATTACACTATCACATGTTTAAGTTTATTTAATAATACTGGAAATACAGTGTGGAACGATAAAATTGTCGCCCTAGAAAAGACGACATGATTCCATTTCCGTTTAATGAAAACCAGTGTTCTTTTTTGGTTGTAGACCATCTATTAGTTGGCCAGTTGTGTACAAATCTCAAGAGCGATAGGAGCCTTTTCTCATGTCTGAAAGTGACACAATGTTCAACGAGCGAGATCGGAGATGGGCCGTTGAACAACTTATGCACTCTACCGATCCAAGTTATGACAACAGAACCATTGCCAGCACCCTCAAAATGCAAATCTAGATTGCCACGAATAACAGGGACGTGTCCAGGGTGATGAAAACAATTTTCCGGCTACGGTTATGGTCTTTGGTGTGGTTTCAAGTGAGGGCCACATCATGCCATCTCACATCTTCGAAGTCGGCTTGAAAGTCGACACCAAAGTGTAAGTGGATGTACTGAAGAGTGTGGTGATCCCCTGGTTTAATCAGGTGGCCGGTGGCAGACCCTGGGTGTGGCAGCAGGACTCGGGGCCGGCCCACAAGTTCAAAGAGACCCAGGCTTGGCCTCAGAAGGAGTGCTACGACTTTGTACCCTTCTCTAACTGGCCCCCCTCTTCCCCCGACCTGAACATGCTGGGCTACATCGTTTGGTCTTAGGTCAAAAACATCACCAACATGACCTCCCACAAAACCTAAGCCAGCCTGATCGCCGCCATCCGCCGAGTATTTGCCGAGCTCCAACCGGCGCTTGTGGAAAAGATATACTCCCAGTTCCGGATCCTTATCAAGGCGGTGATTGAGGCTGAAGGTGGCTACATTGAATAGATGTCAGCTCTACTACATAATCAAGTTACCTGAATTGATTTTTATCAATAGAAGTTGTAAAATAAAGCTGTAGTGTTGTTTATTTTAGGACGACAATTTTAGCGTTCCACCTTGTACCTAATGGTTCTCTTAAACCACAATTCTATTCATTACAAAATGTTTGTTTATAATAATAACTATCAATATTTTATTTGCTTTAGTTTTTTGCTTAACGGCATAACAAAACGTTATGGGTTGTTTAAGACATACGTTTGATTAATTTGTTAATGTTTGATTTAATCATAATTAATGTTTTATTTGGTTTAGTTTTTTCAACGGCATAATAAATCCTAATGGGTTTTTCTATGCCGAAATTTTAACCATTTCTAAATGAATGATTTTAATCATGAATATTCATTCTAAGTTTGGTTCATATACCTGTTGACAAATCATTGTTTAATGGCGTATCAACTATTTGGGGTTATTTACTGCCGAAATGTTATTCATTCGTAAAAAGGTTTATTTATTATTCTTAACTATTTACATTTTCGACATTCTCGAATAATAATAATAATAATAATAATAATAATAATAATAGTAATATTTGTTAATTATAACCATAAAGTAATTTTCATTTATCTATAATAATAATAATAATAATAATAATAATTGTACAGATGTGGACAGATATCTGTTATTCGCAAGTTTCCTTTAAAAAAGAAAGGATGCTACTACGAAAAAAGAGGAACAGGTGATTAACTATACAGTGATTATCATATCTTCAAAGAGAGCAAAATGCAGCATAAAAATGTGATATAAAAGTACTGATGATGTGATCCCGCAAATCTTGATAGTAAACTATCTGAAAATATACTAATTATCCGACAAAATCATTGGTCCCAGTTGGCTTGGGCTATAGAATACACCGACTGCATCTCTGCAGAGGGGTAAGACTCTCCCAACGAGTGTCCCGGATATGACACTAAACAATCTGATGGTAAGGCTTCAATAATGCTCGACCTTTGGGATGTGAGGAGTAACCTATCAGGTGCTACCACTCCGGACCAGATTGGACCTAGGAGCAACAGCAATGAAAAGGTACTCTGGACTCCCAAAAGTTCTAGAATTACTGGAGTCTCACCATCAGATTATTTAATGCCATATCCAGGACAGTCGATGGGAAAGTTTTATTCCTCTACAGAGATGCAGTCGGTGTATTTTGCAGCCCTAGCCGAGTTGGTCATATTTGTTTTGAGGCTATTCAAAACGGCAGCAAAAATGCATGAATACACAATTTAGTTCTATTTAATCGATATATGACACCGTATCAGGTGCTCCCACTCCGGGCAAGAGTGGACCTGGGGATAATGGCAATGAAGATGTACTCTGCATTTCCCATAGCTCCTGAATAACATGATCGTCTCCATCAGATTGTTTAATGTCATATAAAGCTTGATAGTGAGGCTTCAATAATGCTGGAGCTTTGGGGTATGAGGAGTACTCTATCAGGTGCTACCACTCCGGGCCAGATTGGACCTAGGAGCAGCGGCAATCAAGAGGCACTCTGCATTCCCCATAACTCCTGCGTAACACGATTGTCCCCATCAGATTGTTTAATGACATACCCGGGACATTCGTTGGGGGAATTTTGCCCCTCTTGAGAGATGCAGTCGTGTATTCTGCAACCCTAGCTGACTGGGCTGCGTGTTTTCTTAGAACTCAAGTGGTCAACCATACATTAGTACTGACACAGTTAAAGGTTAAAAAATTCCTCATTATTTCATCAAAGATATCAGCTTTCCATGTCGTCAATTACGAGCCAGTTACAATTCACGTTTTGACTATCGATTTCAGTTGATGAGATATTGCTGCCAATGTATATGCATTTACCAAATCCTCACCACGGGTAGAATGTTTGAATTCAGCGTTTCCCTTCTCCTACACTGGTTGCCTAACCAGGATTAAAGAACCGAGTCTTTACATCTATTTACCGGTAGCTTGAAGGAGAATCAATACTTTTCCCTTGGGTCTAAGTGCCGTGTGAAATGCAGTCAGCTTCGTCTAGGAGTTGAACTCGTGTCGCTGGGTACATTTCCTATGACGATAACCATCTCACCGTTGGCACTAACCCTTCCAATGTATATGTTTTGCTTAACTAATTTCAGAGATGTGCCATTAAATGTGGGTATGTCTATATTTTGTTTAAAACACATGCGTTCGGTTTTATTTGGGTCCACGTAAAATCTAAGTCTTCTTTTGGCATTCCTCAGACTACATGGCTGCAGTTCGGCTAAGGTAGGTGTATTTTTGAGATGCCAATTTAAAACGTGTGTGTGTGTTGTTAAGTAGTGCATTTCAAATAACCGCAAAGCGTATAGCAAAGTATCTGAAAGAATTAAAAATGAGAAACAAGATGGTTTTCAAGCTAACAAGAAATGGGTCAGAACACAAAGGGAAAAATCATTTTCTTCCCTTTTTCTAAGCGCATCGTGGCCAAAGGCAAAGAAGTAGCCTCAGCCAAATTTCGAAATCATTTCGTCAGGTGTGTGTACGCAAGTTCCTTTGTGTTTGTATGTGGGGATATATGAGCGTGTATGAGCGTGCGTCTGTGATGAGTACATTTTGTGCATGTGTGTGTGTGTGTGTGTGTGTGTTGTAGGTTTAAATCTGTGTCTGTGTCTTTGTGAGTGTTAAGGATTGTCAAGTTATTTTTCATGGATGATCTCTGCTTATCTTGAAGGTTGACATCTGAAGGTTGATATATAAGAAAAACCTTATCAAAACATCTAAATATGTCGTAAACAGTATGCATAGTTTTTTTTAAGTCATAAAGACAATAATAAAACGTTAATGAGTGTTTCACCGGAAAAGATTCACAAAACAATGACGGGAAACACAGAATGCTTTATTCTGCTCCATCCAATCTTTTCCTAACTTCTTTCTTTCTCTTCTGTTTTGAGATTTTTTGATTTTTTTTTTTCTTTTTCCAGATCTGTTGTTTGTTCTTTTTTTTCTCTGACCTCTTTACTTTTCATTCATATTTTTTCCTTCTTATTTTCCTTCCAGTTTCTTTTATTTGTATTTTACATAGCGTTAATTCATTCTGGCTCGACTATTTCATATTTGTTGTCTAAATTTCTGAGACGAAGCTTGATGATTTTTATCATTAAGGGTTTTCGGACTATTGTCTTCATCTTTATTGTTATTCCCATAACGTTTCGGCCAATATGTCCTCCGGCCTTCTTCTTCTTCGGGTGTTTGTCGAATTCGGAGACCTTCACGGAATTTCGAACTACGTCCTTAATTGAAACCACGGGGGTCACCTGTTCTGATTCCTTAGCCATAACCGTGTACAAGTGTTGAATATTCCTGTATTGTTACTCGTCTGCAGTCAGGATTGAACCTGCAACCTCCTGATGATTGTTTCCTTAGAAGCTTAGGGAACCAACGCCTATAACCTGCTGGACAATTCAGAGTGAATTTTTGGGCCTTATAAAGTTAAAGTTCTTTACTTGACTAGAAATACTACTATTATGTGTGATTTTTTTACCTGTGCTATATTCAGATTTAATTTTTTTTTTAAATCAAGCCTTCTAAAATATTTCATATTTATATTCTTATTATTTTTCATTCTGTTCTACATGGGTTGGTCAAAAGGGTCTAAGGTTTATACAGAAATAAGAGATATAGCTGATCATTTTTGTTGCGGAGACGCATAAACACTTCTGTAAAAACTAGAAAAAACATCTTATTTGACGACATATAAGGCCCATCTTTTTTTTTTTTTTTACTAAAATATGTATTTTAATACTTCCCTGCGTCTTATACGCCATAAGTAATAGGTCGTATGATGTCTATCTGATCAGACTCCAGCCATAACTTAAAGCATATATGAGAAATTTGCCTTATTCCTTTTGTCCATTGGTGGCATCTCCACAATAAACGGTAGCTCTTTAAAACTAGTAAACAAGTTCACCTACCTAGGAAGGAGTGTCTCATCAACCCAGAAATATATCAACACGCGACTACCAAAGGCATAGTCAGCTGTCGATAGGCTATCGGTCATATGGAAGTCAAACCTGACCGATAAAATAAAACACAGTTTCTTCCAAGCTGATGTCATGTCGTTACTACTGTATGAAGGCACTTCATAGACACTAACTAAAAGTATGGAGAAAAAGTTTGACAACAACTACACAAGAATGCTGCGAGCAATATTGAACAAGTCCTGGAGGCAGCACCCCAGAAAGCAGCAGCTGCACGGTCACTTACCACCCATCACGAAAACTATCAAACTTAGACGAACCAAATATGCGAGACACTGCTGGAGAAGTCGAGTCGAACTCATAATTGGCATACTCTGGTGGACCCCTTCACATGGACGAGCAAAGGCAGGACGACCAAGTTGAACCTACATACAACTGCTCTGTACCTATACAGGTTGTAGTCTTGAAAACCTGCTGGAAGCAATGGACGATAGAGAAGGCTGGTGGAAAGGGTCAGGGATATCCGTGCTGATGGCGTGACATGATGATGATGATGATGATGATGCCTGTCTTGTCAGACTGTTGCCATAAATTAAATGATCAATTAGTTGATTTCTAATACATTTTGAAAACTGAATAGCAATGAAGAATAGACTAAAATTAGGTCAGTGTCTGCCTTTTTGGAAAGTAAATTTGGTGAATACTGAAGGAACTTTTTTAACGTCCAAATACTGTTCATTTACTTAGGTAACAAAAACCCTGGCAATCTTAATTCCGGAAATGTCAGTCGTGTCTGCTATTTTAAAGATTTGAAATCTACACTGATTCTTTTTAACTTTTTAAAACGTTGTACTTCATAATTTCAGACAAAAATGACTGCTTTTTATACATTAAATCACACTTACCATTATTTTTTCATCTGATAAAATGTTTTCATTTAAAGATGCTGAAAGGTGACGATGTTTGAATGAGCTTTTTACAATTCAAATAACGCAATTTCTTTTCAGTGAAAAAGGCAAACAAACTAAGTTACAGATCAAGTTAATTTGATCTTTGTTTTGTAAAGTTTGTAGATTTTCTTCGTTTTCTTTTTTTCATTTATATGAGTGTGAGTCAAAAGTTTTGCAAAATTTTGAAACGGATTTCACAATTAGGCACTTGTGAATGCTTTTACCGCGATTACAAAGATGACGAACAACACTGAACTGTTTAATATAAAACTCATCTGATAATTTCCTAGTCTGCACATCCGACTGCTGTTATGGCTTTGAGTCCGTGCTAAAATTCAGTTTTTAAACGGCTAAAGAAGAAGATAGACGGCAATTACACAAGAATGTTGAGAACAATATTGAACAGGTCCTGGTGGCAACACCCCACAAGGCTCCAGCTGTACGGCCACTTGCCTCCCATCACGAAAACTATACAAGTTAGACGAGCTAGACATGCAAAACACTGCTGGAGAAGCAAGGACGAACTTATCAGTGATGTACTTCTATGGACCCCCGCATATGGCCAAGCAAAAGCAGGACGACCAGCTCGAACATACATACAGCAGCTATGTGAGGATACGGGATGTAGCCCTGAAGACCTGCCGGAGGCGATGAATGATTGGAAGAAGTGGCGAGAGAGGGTCAGGGATATCCGTGCTAGTGGCACGACATGATGATGATGATGATGATAATGATGAAGTTTACCAAGCCATTCTTTGTCATCGTGGTTCTTTAAATATGAGCAAAGTTTCTTGAACAATGTTTTCCTACACCTTCAAATGTGCCTCCAATCCTTGCTTCCTGGGTCTTATGGCACAGCTCATACACTTAAATAGTTCCCAGCTATGACTATATTTCTCGTCATACTGTGAAACTTTCAAAGCATATATGGAGTGAAGCAAACCAAATCATGAATTGCCCAGTCGACTTTGGCTGTAGAAGACACCGACTGCTTTTCTGCACACGGATAAGATCTCCCTAACGATTGTCCTGGATATGACACTGAACAATCTGATGATGAGGTTCCACTGATGATGGAACTTTGGGGAATGTGGAATACTCCTTTATTGCCATCGTTCCAAGGTCCACTCTGACCCGAAGTGGTAGTTAGTGATAAGGGTCCTCTCAATGGGTTAAATAGATCTAACGGCATACTTATGCAAAATTGAATTATTTGACTAAACTGAATTGCTTGAAATAGTAATGTTTTTGACAATTAAACCGTACTTACATTTAAAGTGCGAGCTTATGCTAAACTGAATTATTTGAAATGGAACTGTTTATTTACCTTAAAACTGTACTTACACTAAACTGATTTGTTTGATTTAGAACTGTTTTGACATTTAACTGTGTGTAAACAAAATCGGAACTAATACTAAACTGAATTAGCTGAATTAGAACTGCTTGATTAAACTGAATAGCTTGAAATAGGAATGTTTTTAACGTTTAAACTGTAATTACATTTAAACTGCGTACTTATCCTATATTGAATTGTTTGAAATAGAACTATTTTCATTAAAATATGATTTGACGTTAAAAAAACCTACGAAGGTTGATATGCCATAAAAACTAAACAAACAAACAACCAAGAAAATCATGAAAATGCCAAAACTATAACGATTATACCAACCACAGCGTACAGAGCTTCATAACTTGAACTGAACCAGTTAGGGGATTTACTAACCATTATCTAGCGCTTACCAGAATATAGGAAAACATTTGACTTACAGTAGAATCTTTCCTTCTACGAGGTGCATACGATAAGTTTCCAGACTTTTTTCGTATGGCATTTAGAATTGTCGTAGACTCTTGCAAATTCAGTATGTTATTGCTATACACCTTATAAGATGACTGACCAATTTTCATGGTTCAAATGAACTGCTACAGCAGCAATTGGAATACACCCTACTAAAGCCTGATTGGCACAGCTGGTGAATTTCAAAAATGCAATCTGGACGTGAGGACACTTTAGAAGAACGATATGCAATAAAATTCTTTTTTAGAATTTGAAAAAAATGACACAAAAACGCACGGAATTCTTCTGACTGCTTTTCGACGATCTTGCATGAATTGAGCATCAGTTTTTGAGTGGCTTAAGAGATTCAAGGAAGGCACGGAGTCTGTGAGGGATGATGAGAGGTGTGGGAGGTGTAAGGGAGTCAATACACCAGATTTGATTGGCCAAAGCGTTAGGGTTACTATGCTGAGGTTTTAAGGGAGTTTTGGAAGAGATTCTATCGGAAGAGGCCAGCACTCTTCAAATCGGGTCAGTGGCATTTCCACCAGGACAATACACCAGTCCACAACTCCATCCTTTTCACAGACTATTTGACCAAGATAGGCAACAAGACAGTTGCTCAGCCTCCCTATAGTCGAGACCTTGCTCCCTGGGACTTTTGGTTATTCCCTAAGCTCAGAGGCTGTCGTCGTTATGAGACAATTGAGGAGATGAAAGAGGCTGTGACGAAGGCCATTGATAGTCTCACACAAGAGGACATCCATGTTACCTTCCAGAAGTTGTTGGAAGAGTACAAGTGCATTGCAGCTGAAGGAGATTACTTTGAAGGGAACTAGAGTTTCACGTGTGTACTATCAATAAAAGGGCCCATAAAATGTCTGGAAACTTATTTAATGATCCTCGTATATTCTTAATTAATGTCTTTTCTCAGATATAAGGCCAAACTTATCATCGTTAAGTTTCTTGTCCTCAGGCCCATTTTAATAGTTCTTTCAGTGTCCATTTCAAGAATCTTAATTGACAGGACATGTGTTAATCCCTTTGATTGGACTGTGACGAAGGTCATTGACACAAGAGGACTTCCATGGGTCCTTAAAGAAGTTGTTGGAACGGTACAACAAGTGCATTGCAACCGGAGGAGATTACTTTGAAGGGAACTAGAGTTTCATGTGTGTACTATCAATAAAAGGGCCCATAAAAAAGTCTGGAAACTAATTTAATGATCATCGTATATTCTTAGTTAATGTCTTTTCTCAGATATAAGGCCAAACTTATCATCGTTAAGTTTCTTGTCCTCAGGCCCATTTTAAAAGTTCTTTCAGCGTCCATTTCAAGAATCTTACTTGACAGGCCATGTGTTAATCCCTTTGATTAGACTGTGACGAAGGTCATTGACAAAGGCGGACTTCTATGGGTCCTTCAAGAAGTTGTTGGAACGGTACAACAAGTGCATTACAACCGGAGGAGATTACTTTGAAGGGAACTAGAGTTTCATGTGTGTACTATCAATAAAAGGGCCCATAAAAAAGTCTGGAAACTAATTTAATGATCCTCGTATATTCTTAGTTAATGTCTTTTCTCAGATATAAGGCCAAACTTATCATCGTTAAGTTTCTTGTCCTCTGGCCCATTTTAAAAGTTCTTTCGGCGTCCATTTCAAGAATCTTACTTGACAGGCCATGTGTTAATCCTTTTGATTAGACTGTGACGAAGGTCATTGACAAAAGCGAACTTCCATGGGTCCTTCAAGAAGTTGTTGGAACGGTACAACAAGTGCATTGCAACCGGAGGAGATTACTTTGAAGGGAACTAGTGTTTCATGTGTGTACTATCAATAAAAGTGTTCATACGAAAAAAGTTTGGAAACTTATCGTATACACCTTGTACATCTTGTTATTCTTTCTTCTTTACTGTCTTATTGCTTTCGCTTTTCTCATTATGTACTGTGGGGTCGCATAAAAAATATAGATGAGACCCAAACTGAATAAAGGCACTGAAGATGTGACAGCATATTTCTCAGAGTTCCAGAACAAGAAGACTATCACTGGGTGAATTTTAATGTTATGTTTTTAGCTATATATATCCCGAGCTGACGTGGTTCGCTTGTTGGCTGTGCGGTATGGCACTAAGTCTAACGTAAAGTTGGGCGGGTTCCGATCCCAGCTTCAAGCGCCCTAAGTATCTAGCCACACTGAAGAATTTTAATATAAAGAAACAGTCTGTCTGTGGATGACAATATATAAGTTCCTTCATGTGTGTTGAGCACTCTGGTGAAGAAATTTACGGCTGCCACTTGCATAATGCAAAGCTCCTTGAACGAATTGAGCACTCTGGTATCCGGTAAGGTATAAATGTAAACAAACGAAAGCTGCTACTTATTTCCTTATAATTCCCGAGCTGGCGTGGTTAGCTTGTTGGCTGAGCAGTATGATACTAAGTCTACCGTAAAGTTAGACAGGTTTCTATCCCAGTTTCAAGCGTCCTAAGTGTCTAGTGTCTAAGTGTCTAAAGATTTGTGATATAGCGAAACAGTCTGTCTGTGTATGACAATATATATGTAAGGTTTTCATTCAGTAAGATGAATTTAGCCAGGTGTTGGCAATAGGAAGCATTGTTTACTGTTGCTCCTTTTCAAGGAAATGAAAAGAGATGAATCTTCTTTTTTTTTTTTTTGGTCAAAAAGACTTTCAGTATGACTTTCTTTACTGACCACTGCGTCATTAACTTCTTTTTGTAACATAATGGCACCAAATGAGACATTATGAATCGTAACCGCACCGTCTAAACATTCGTACCTCAAGGACTCTGTTGTGACCCTGCTGTGGTAAAAGTTAACGAACACCAGAAAATCTGTTTAACTAGCCAAATGGTTATTGAATATTGTAACTTGTAGGTAGTCTCCAGGAGAAAGTAAGAGAGTATGGAAACTGAGACTACCACGTTAGCTATCAAAAAGGAACAACATATGCTGATAAGAAAAAGTCAGCAGACAAAAATCTTGAATGTTTTCCTGGTCCTAGTCTAAAGCCTCCTTTGGAGCACGGTCTCCCAAAAATGTGGCTCGTAAACTTTCGTCTTCTAACATTTTCGTGCCTGGAACGTTTTTATCTTCTCCCGTCTCGTCGTAAACTCCTAAAAAGCACGAGTTGTCTCCACCCTTCCTCTTGGTGTCGGTGGTTGGAAGATCCGCTTCCACTCACTCCGCACACGCGTACACGATCTTCGGACTTCCAGTATTCCCAATTCATTTTAGATTATCACGAGTGCTTTGGCCTGGCTATTCGGAGACTATTTTATTTATTTAACTATTTTTTAATTAATTTCAATTGTCAATGTGCCGTTCAATTTTGTTATATTTTTACTAAAGAGTCAGTGTGTTATTATTTCATAAATTGTTTTTGTTCACTCGGGCTCATAGTGGTAAATCTGTGTTGAGCCTGTTAGGGAAGTGATGTTTTTTTTTCTTTAGTAAAACATACTTCTCCATACAGATCCGCTCATTCTTCTGCAAATTTCACTTTGTTTGCATGTCTAAACTACCAAAAACTTGAAGACATTGCTCTGTTCAAACCTGAAGCGGTCTGTTTTACTTGTTTCCATATATGAATTACCTCTAAACAAATATTTCAGATGGATGAAGGGATGAATACTCCCCTTCCCTAAAAAGGGGGACCTCGGATTAGCCAAAAACTACCGAGGCATAACACTTACATCCATAGCAGCCAAAATCTACTATGCCCTACTACGAAACCGAATAGAACCCAAAATCGACAACATTCTTAGGAAAAACCAAAATGGCTTCCGAAGAAATAGATCCACGACCTCACAAATATTAACCATCCGTCGAATCATTGAAGGTGTACGGGCAAAAAACCTACAAGGGACATTAATATTTGTCGACTTTACCAAGGCCTTTGATTCCATTCACAGAGGAAAGATGAAACAAATCCTACTAGCGTACGGCATACCTAAAGAAACCGTAGCAGCAATAACGATTCTCTATAGAAACACCAAAGTAAAAGTACGATCACCAGAAGGAGACACAGAATACTTCGACATTGTAGCAGGTGTACTACAAGGGAACACGCTGGCTCCGTACCTCTTTATCATTTGTCTAGACTACGTACTTAGAACATCGATTGACAAAATCAGAGAGAATGGCTTCGAGCTGACGAAGAAAAGAAGCAGAAGTTACCCTGCAAAAACAATTACCGACGCCGACTGCGCCGATGACATAGTGATACTGGCAAATACACCCGACCAAGCCGAAACACTACAGCATAGTTTGGAACGAGCAGCCGCAGGCATAGGCCTCTATGTTAATGCACACAAAACAGAATATATGTGCTATAATCAAACGGGCGACATCTCCACTCTAGAAGGAACCCCTCTTAAACTAGTAGACAAATTCACTTACCTAGGAAGCAGCGTCGAATCAACCGAAAAGGACATCGAAACGAGGTTAACGAAAGCATGGACAGCTATCAATAGGCTATCGATTATATGGAAATCAGACCTAACCGATAAAATGAAACGCAGTTTCTTCCAGGCAGCGGTCACATCGATACTGCTATACGGGTGCACTACATTGACGCTAACAAAACGGCTGGAGAAGAAGCTAGACGGCAATTACACAAGAATGCTGCGTGCAATCTTGAACAAGTCTTGGTGGCAACACCTCACAAGACACCAACTGTACGGCCACCTGCCTCCTATCACGAAAACTATTCAAGTTAGACGAACCCGATATGCAGGACACTGCTGGAGAAGCAGTGACGAACTCATAAGAGATGTACTCTTATGGACCCCCACATATGGCCGTGCAAAAACAGGACGACCAGCACGAACTTACATTCAGCAGCTATGTGAGGATACGGGATGTTGTCCTGAAGACCTACCTAGGGTGATGAACGATAGGGAGGAGTGGCGAGAGAGGGTCAGGGATATCCGTGCTACCGGCGCGACATGATGATGATGATGATGATGAAACATCTTATTCTCTAAACCAATTACATTGAATGAAAAGTGAATATGTACGGGAAAAAAAATCTAAAACAAAAATTTCCTTTTCTCTGAAGAACAAAAATTCTTTCACCAATTTGGTTCGGTTGGGTGTTTATGGTATATCAATCATTGTTGTTTTTTTAATGCTAAATCCACTTATATATATATATATATATATATATATATATATATATATATATATATATATATATTGATTATATATGATTTCGTTTGGATTGATTTTATGGCATATCAACCATAGGAGATTATTTAATGCCAATTCCTCCTTATACATATATCATAGATATATATGATTTGGTCTGGTTCTCATGGCATATCAAACTGTTGTAGGTTATTTACTGCCAAACACTCTTTATCCACATATATTGAATATATATGATCTGCTTTGGATTGTTTTTTTGGCATATCAACCATTGAAGATTATTTAATGCCAATTCCTCCTTATACATATATAATAAATATATATGATTTGGTCTGGTTTTTATGGCATATCAACTATTGTAGGTTATTTAATGCCAAGTCATCTTTATCCATATATATTGAATATATATGATCTGGTTTCGATTGGTTTATGGCATATCCTAACTACCAACCCCTCCGCTCGGGTCAATTTTTAAGCAGAGTTTAACAGGTTCGAATTCAGAGTTTTCCTTCTCCTAGACTAGTTGCCTCACCAAGGCTGAAGAACCTAGTCTGCCCATAGCTGGAGGGAGAATAATTGGATTTATACCTTTCCCAAGGGTATTAGTGCTATGTGAAATGCTATCAGTCTCGTCCAGGATTTGAACTCGTGTCGCCGTGTCTATTTAATACGACGATAACCATGACACCACGGGCACCTCCAACGGGCGTATCAACCAGTGAAGGTTATTTAATGCCAAATTCTCCTTATACATATAAAATAAATATATATGATTTGGTTTGGTTTTCATGGCTTATCAAACTGTTGTAGGTTATTTAAAACAAAATCCTCTTTCTACATATATATTAAATATATACGTTTTTGTTTGCTTGACTTTTATGGCATTTCAAAAATTGTAATACCAAATTCTCTTCATCCATATATATATCAAATATATTATTTGGTTTGGTTTCTTTGTTTTAATGGCATATCAACCGTTGTAGGTTATTCAATGCCAAAGCTATTCTTCTAGAAGTACAGTAGTTGTACTATTTAACCCATAGCTGGGAGGATAAGGGGATTCATACCTTTACCAGGGGTATTTGCTCGAAGGTGAACGTAATGGCGTGACTGGAGTATGAACACGCGTTCTACGATTCCACCGTCCATCGCTTTAACCATTACACCACAAGGACACCCCCCAAATATATGATTTGTAAACATATTTTGTTGGTAACATTTTAAACGCACCTGACCTCATTTTATTACCACACAGCTTAAGTATTTCTATTTAACACGAATCCTTCTATTTACTTTTGATTCTTTGTTTTCATACATTTAAATGTATATACATGTGATCTATGAGTAATTCGTAGGTCATATTAAATTTAAATGAGTTGGATATAACTTGTTGGTTTATTAGAAATGTTACTGTTTCTACACCGTTAAATTGTTTAGGGTAATACTATTCAAATCCAACAATTCTTTTCATTATTGGTTTGGTTTGGGTTCTTTGTTTTAATGGCATATCAACCCTTGTAGGTTATTTAATGCCAATGCTATTCTCATAGAAGAACAGTAGTGGTACTATTTAACCCATAGCTGGGAGGATAAGGGGGTTCATACATAATCCTATTTACCAACAGCTCCGCTCGGGTAGGATATGACACAAGGTCAATTTTTAAGCGGAGTTTAACAGGTTTGAATTCAGAGTTTTCCTTCTCCTAAACTAGTTGCCTACCCATTGCTGGAGGGAGGATAAGTAGATTCATACCTTTCCCAAGAGTATTAGTGCTATGTGAAATGCAATCAGTCTAGTCCAGGATTTGAACTCGTGTCGCCGTGTCCATTTCCTACGACGATAACCTTTACTCATACGTAATGGCGCGACTGGAGTACGAACTCGCGTTCTACGATTCCGAAGTCCAAATTCTTTTCAATATTACTCATTCATTTGCACACAGTTAAATGATCAATTATTTGCTTTGTATCACAAAATAATTTATTAAACATCCGTTGTTTGTTTAGACAAAGTTAAATGATCTAACAGTTCTATTTCTAACAATTCAATTTAGCATTAGTTATGGTTAGCGCACAGTTAAATTGAAAAACAGTTCTGTTTAGCCCATTGATAGGAGCCTATCAGGTGTTACTATTTCGTGACAGAGTGGATCTGGGAGTAATGGCAATGAAATAGTACTTCACATTCACCAAATCTCCAAGGCTGTGGTCTCCCCATCAGATGGATTAATGTAATATCTGGGACACTCGTTGATAGTGGGGGACTGACATCTTTCCAGAGATGCAATCGGTTTGTTCTATAGTCCCACCTGACTGGGGTGTCATCAATGGAATGACCCTTATATATATATATATATATATATGTATGTTTCGGCTGATTAATCGTGAGTTTGAAATATTAAAGCATATGTGGCATAGTCAGATACACGAATATGGCCATGTGCGAAATGGGTTAAATGGACATCGGAATGTTGATTACGATAGAACATATAAAGAACATAGGAATCTCGGAATTCGAAAACACGTAACGACTTCTTGTTCTGGTACGAAACCTTTCTATTAACTTTGAGTTACAGGTTTTCACGTAAGGAGGAGAGACACAACCTTCCATGCTGTCTTATTCATCTGGCCCTATCTCGTGCGGCCTCCATAGGGCGCAAGTTCGCCTAGCGCCTGCGAGCTCCAAAAGTCGATCCTTCTCGTTTGGCGTCTAGTACCTGACTCTTATTTTCTTCAAATTCTCACACAAACCTCCGCGCGCTTCTGGTGCGTGACATCACCCGCACCTTGTCACCCAGTATCGTCTCGGACTATTATGACATCAGAGTGACACCTCCATCCGCCCGCGCGCACCTGCGTTAACACCTGCTTCATTGTAGTACCTAACTAACCCATGTGCTGAGCCGGAAGGTTCTCAGCCTAACTAAACTCAAAGACATGAACCGAAATCCCTCGGCTATTTTATAACACATAGCCATTGTCATTCTCGGTGTAAGTGAAGGAATTTATTACATATACCTTTTTACATATACGTTTTTGGCTACCTAGAGTGCTCAGTTCATGAGAGGAGCAAGTTAACAGCCAGTAAATTTCCCTACTAGCATGTTTTAAGAATGCTGCCTAAGAATGTAACAATTTCAGTTCGGAAAAAAGAAGGTATTTTGGGTTTTAGAAGCATGTATACTATAGTTATATATCTAATATAGAAAACATTGTCTTTTTGTGAATATGTTTTATCAGAGGATTTATTTAAAATGACATTCTGCAGTTGTCTTTTTACAATCTTCATGTCTCCATTGTTTTACAATTTTAATGTTTTTTACGTTATTTATTATATTTTCTATACAAATGCGCATTTCCTCATTGCAAACCTTCTGATCGTCAAAGGAAGTGTCAAGTGTCAGTTTTATTTTCCTATATTTTAATCTCATAACTTTTTTTTAGATTATATATATATATATATATATATATTTCTCCCATCTTTTAATCAATTTAATCTCTTTACATTGTTTTAAACGACTTCTTATGTTGTCGTTTGACAAATATCACATGAAAGGGTCCCTACGATTCCAATAATTTTTTTCTCTATTTATTGCTATCTCCTCAATTGCATATGTCTCTGAGTATCTGTCTGTATAAATTTATATGTAGTAATATATATATATATATATATATATATATATATATATATATATATATTTTCTCTTTTAAAGACTGCTGCAAAAACTTTTAAACATAACTATGGGGACTGTGATATTAAAGAATTGAAATCAATTATTAATATTTATTTTTCAATCAAAAATTCCTATCATAAATATATTTACAGATTATTAACTTAATCAGATAACCAATTCTATGTACTTGATTGTATCGTATCGTTATAATAATAATAATAATAATAATAATAATAATATATATATATATATATATATACACACGCACACACACACACACAAACATATATATATATATATATATATATATATGTGTGTGTGTTTGTGTGTGTGTGTGCGTGTGTGTATATATATATATATATATGAAACATCAGTACGATAAAATTTTAGAAATTGGATAATTTTGTGAGTTCTTAGTAAAAAATACACACATTACTAGACGTAATAACGCGAATAGAGTTCAAACTAGCTAACTACAATGCCATCACGGATGCCATATATATATATATATATATATATATATATATATATATATATATATATATATATATATATGCCCCACGAGGTATATATAGTTTTTCAAAAAAAAAATATTCCGATTTTTACATTTTTCTTTTTTCACTTTTCCCTTTTTCTTTGTTTTACTTTCACTTTTGTGTTCCTTCTTTTTTGTCCTTCTTCTTCTTTGTTTTGCATCTCATTCGCTTTCCTTCTTCTTTATTGGCATTTTTTCCTTCTCTTTGTTTTCCTTCTTTTTGTATTTTTCTTCTTAACGTTCTTTCTTCTTTGTTTTTCTTCTTTTTTCCTTCCTTATATTTCTTCTTCAGTGGATTTTTCTTTTTTTCTCTTTCTTTGTTTTCTTTTGTCTTTTCTCCTCTTTTGTTTTCATTCTTCCTTATTTTCCTCTTTCTTCATTGTCTTTTTCTTCGTTTTCCTTCTTAATTGTTTTATTTCTTACGTGTTTTTCTTCTTTTTTTTCTTTCCTTTTTATGTTTTCCTCCTTGTTTATTTTCCTTTTCCCTTGTTTTTCTTTTTTTTTTCGTTTTCCTTCTTTGGTTTCCTTCTTTTTTATTCATCTTTATTGTTTTCCTTCTTACGTGTTTTTCTTTTTTTTCGTTACACTTCTTTGTTTCTAATTTGTTTTCTTTTTCCCTTGTGTTTCTCCTTCTTAGTTTTCCTTCTCCTTTGTTTTACTCACCCTTGCTTTTCTTCTTCTTTGTTTTCCTTCTTATTTGATTTATTTCTTCTTTTTTTACTCCCCTTGTTTTTCTTTTTCTTTGTTTTCCTTCTTCCTTGATTCCCTTCTTCCCTTTTTTTAAACCCGCTTGTTTTTCTTCTTTTTCTTTTTCCTTCTTCCTTGATTCCCTTCTTCCCTGTTTTAAACCCGCTTATTTTTCTTCTTCTTTGTTTTCCTTCTTCCTTGATTCCCTTCTTCCCTTTTTTAAACCCGCTTATTTTTCTTCTTCTTTGTTTTCCTTTTTCCTTGATTCCCTTCTTCCCTGTTTTAATCCTGCTTGTTTTTCTTCTTCTTTGTTTTCCTTCTTCCTTGATTCCCTTCTTCCCTGTTTTAAACCCGCTTATTTTTCTTTTTCTTTGTTTTCCTTCTTTCTAAATTTCTTTTTTCCTTGATAACCTTCTTCCTTGTTTTAATCCTGCTTGTTTTTCTTCTTCTTTGTTTTCCTTCATTCTTGATTTCCTTCTTACTTGTATTAATCCCGCTTGTTTTTCTTCTTTTTTTCTTCTTTGTTTTTTTCCTTCTTTGTTTTTTGTCTTCTTTCTTTTCCTTCTTCTTTCTTTTCCTTTTTCTTGTTTTTCTTCTTCTTTGTTTTGCCTCTTCTTTCTTTTCTTATTCCGTTTTTCTTTTGCTTTCTTTTCCTTGTTGTTTTTTTTTTGTTTCCTTTCTTCTCAGTTATCCTTCTATGTTTTTTGTCTTAATTTTCTCTTATTGTGTCTAATCTAACTTCTTTCTACTCCGTATTTGTTTGAAAAGTAAATAAAGGATTGTAATCCGACAATATGTAGAAAAAATTGATAACAACGATCCAATCGGAAGGAGAGATTTATTGAGAGGTCGACTCTATAGCGTTTCGGTTCTACTGAACCATCATCTGGACCATAAGGGGTGATATTAGCGATTTTATGTCAGCGATGGATGTTTAAAAATGCAAATACAAAAACCTAGGGGAGAATTTGTATAAGAAAACGTTGGTTGTTTGGTGAATCAGCGTTTCTTGTTTTAAATTACGTCATTTAACTTTAAAGGAATATTGTATAGAATTTATGTTACGTTTATAGAGAAAGATTTCGAGTCATAAGGAAGATAATTTGTTTCTATTTGTTTTATAATCTTTTATTTTTTCTTCTTTATTTTTCTTTTTCATTGCATTTACTCTTTCCTTCTTTCTTTGTTGGATTTTTTGCAATTTTTCTTGTTATTCTTTGTCTTCCTCCATTTCTACTTTCTTTCTGCAAGTGCTTTTTTTCAAACTTGTTTCACATCTTATTTTCTAATATCTTATTTTTCTTTTCTATTTCGGTGTTATCCTCTTTTTTTTATTCGAATATTTTTTTTTTTTTTCTTCCTTTACCTCTAATGCTTCCCCGTTTTATTGCTTCTTCAACTTCTCGTCCAGACCTTTCTATCTTCGTTTTCTTTTTTCTTTGCTTCTTTCTCCTTTCTCTTCTTTTTCTTCATTCTTTTAACTTTCAGTTTTTCTTCTTCTTTCTCTTCTTCATTCTCCTCTTTTATTTTTTCTCCTTTTTTTTTTTCATTTTAATTCTCTTTTAACTTTTTTCTTTTTCTTCTTTTTTTTCCTTGTTTCATTTTTATTTTCTCCCCACTTTTTACTTTTGTTAATTTTCGTATCTCTTTTTTCCTTCTCTTTTTCTACTGTTTTTTGTTTCTTTCTATTTCTTCCTCTTTCTTTTTATTCTTTTTTATCTTTAATTCCTCCTCTTTTTCATTTTCTTTGTTTAATATTTTCTTCTCTTTCTACTTTGTTTTGAGTTTTTGTATTTCTTTTTCTCTTTTCTTTTTTCTCCTTTTTATTCTATTTCTTCTTTGTTTCTTTTTTCTTTCTCTACTCTTCTTAATTTGACTTTTCTTATAATTTTTAGTTGTTATTCTATTCCTTGATCTTCCATCTACAACTTAACTTTATTCCTCGTTTTACATTCTTTCTCTTTCTTATGTTGTTGTTGTTGTTGCTGCTGCTGTTGTTGTTGTTGTTGTTGTTGTTGTTGTTGTTCTTCTTCTTCTTCTTCTTCTTCTTCTTCTTCTTCTTCTTCTTCTTCTGCCCCTTGTTCCTTCGTCTTTTTTCTCATTATTATTATCTTCTTCTTCTTCTTCTTCTTCTTCTTCTTCTTCTTCTTCTTCTTCTTCTTCTTCTTTTTTTCATTATTATTATCATTATCTTCTTCTTCTTCTTCTTCTTTTTTTTCTTCTTCCTTTTTCTCATTATTATTATCATTATCTTCTTCTTCTTCTTCTTCTTCTTCTTCTTCTTCTTCTTCTTCTTCTTCTTCTTCTTCTTCTTCCTTCGTCTTTTTTTCATTATTATTATCATTATCTTCTTCTTCTTCTTCTTCTTCTTCTTCTTCTTCTTCTTCTTCTTCTTCCTTCGTCCTTTTTCTCATTATTATTATCATTATCTTCTTCTTCTTCTTCTTTTTCCTTCGTCCTTTTTATCATTATTATTATCATTATCTTCTTCTTCTTCTTCTTCTTCTTCTTCTTCTTCCTTCGTCCTTTTTCTCATTATTATTATCATTATCTTCTTCTTCTTCTTCTTCTTCTTCTTCTTCTTCCTTCGTCTTTTTTTCATTATTATTATCATTATCTTCGTCTTCTTCTTCTTCTTCTTCTTCTTCTTCTTCTTCTTCTTCTTCTTCTTCTTCTTCTTCTTCTTCTTCTTCTTCCTTCGTCTTTTTTTCATTATTATTATCATTATCTTCTTCTTCTTCTTCTTCTTCTTCTTCTTGTTCTTCCTTCGTCCTTTTTCTCATTATTATTATCATTATCTTCTTCTTCTTCTTCTTCTTCTTCCTTCGTCCTTTTTATCATTATTATTATCATTATCTTCTTCTTCTTCTTCTTCTTCTTTTTCTTCTTCTTCTTCCTTCGTCCTTTTTCTCATTATTATTATCATTATCTTCTTCTTCTTCTTCTTCTTCTTCTTTCGTCCTTTTTATCATTATTATTATCATTATCTTCTTCTTCTTCTTCTTCTTCTTCTTCTTCCTTCGTCCTTTTTCTCATTATTATTATCATTATCTTCTTCTTCTTCTTCTTCTTCTTCTTTTTCTTCTTCTTCTTCCTTCGTCCTTTTTCTCATTATTATTATCATTATCTTCTTCTTCTTCTTCTTCTTCTTCTTCTTATTATTATTATTATTATTATTATTATTATTATTATTATTTTCTTCTTCTTCTTCTACTTTTTCATCTTCACAACTAAAGTTTTGGACTTAGACGTTGTAGTAAGTGAATTCGAACTCCCTTGACATTGTTTTATACACTTTCGGACAAATCATTTTAAGGAAGATGTGGACTGCCTTATTCACTGGGGGCTATGGCTTAGATAGTGCCAGTACTACATTTATACAGAGATGGGTCTGGCATTAGATAACCTATAGAGGTTTTATGCTATTGTTGTATTCCCTACACAATGGACTCGCCCTCCTCCATAAATACACGTCAACGAAAGCGTCAGAGGTAGTGCACCAATCAGCGTGACACAATCACGTGTGATACCATTTGCATAGTGGATGAATAGTCACTACCCCACTGGACTCACAGCTTTCTATTAATTAATGACTGCTTAACCAGGTTCACTTGTATCTTTTTTCTCTTACTTGTATATATATATATATATATATATATATATATATATATATATATATATATATGTTTTTCTATCAACCCTTTTTTGTGTTCTCGGTATCTTTCTTTTGTCAGCATCATAACAGCTATTAAAACTACGAAGCAAACATCATATTGTTTCTTGAATATATATATATACGTTTTTCTATCAACCCTTTTTTGTGTTTCCCATATCTTACTTTTGTCAGCACCACAACAACTATTAAAACGACGAAGCAAACATCTTATTTTTTCTTCTTCTTTGTTTTAACTTATCTCATTCTTTCGGCTTTTTCGTCTATATCCTCTTTTATTTTCTATCCTCTAAATTCTTCGTATGTTTTATGTGTGTATGTGTGTGCATATATGTGTGTGTGTGTGTGTGTGTGTGTGTGTGTGTGTGTTACCATAATCACAAGTGTATCGAATTGGACGAGGGCATATAACAGAAAACAGATAAACTCTTTTATCATTTCTGCTTTCTTTGACTTCCGTTGAAAATAGAAGGAAGCAATCATCTGGGATAAAACTCAAAAGTAATTTTCCTGTCAGAATTTTCCAGAATTCTTGAGGTCGGTTTCAGCGTGCCATAAAGAAAATTTACATAGGATTTGGCGAAGCGTTGAAGCGTTTCCTGAATAATGTAAAAACAGAATATGATAATTTTACCATTCTTCGGACAATGCAAAAACACACACACCCACATGCAAAAAAAGATAAAGATACAGAGAAAGAGACAGACAGACAGACAGAGAGAGAGAGAGAGAGCATAGAAATGAGAAGGAAAAAGGGAATGAAACAGGAATGAAAATAGTGAATAACTTCAGGTATGGAAGGAAAAAGAAAAATTAAAGAAAAAACCAATGAAAAATAACTTTCTCAGAAAGTTAAGGATGGAAAGAAGGCTAATATTTCTCAGTCCTAATAAGACTGATTGACTGATTTTAGTAGCACGTCAACTCGTATTTAGTTATTTTATGCCGAGAGGCGAAAGAATTACGTTCGCTGTGGATTTCTAGGGACATGTTTTTGTGAATGATGTCTTAAGATTTTGTTGGTCACAGTTTTAAGACATCCAGTTTTCCTATATAATAAGAGGATTCCCCGTAGTCTCGTAGTTGAATTGCTGGATTTTGACATCTTAGTAAGCGAGATTGAACTATAGTCTTGCTCTTACTTTCAGTTTTGGAGTAATGACCTTTGGAAAGTTACGAAGTCCACTTATTCCCCTTGCTATGGGTTAAATAGTACCACTGCTCTCCAGTCTACTCGGATGGATTTGCTATGGGTTTATAGTACCCTACTCCTGATTGATTTATACTTGTCTTTAATTGAAATCATTTTGAGATGGGGTTTCTTAATCTGAGAATTGATTTTTATTCATTGCGGACTTTTTGTCCTCATCTTCGTAGTTTGTTTTTTTTGTGTTGTTTCTTCTTTCACTACATTTTGGCCAAATTTCACCTCTGGCTTTCTTCAGGTGATTTTACCGCAACTTCTTGTAACCGTATCCCCAGTAATTACTACCTTCCATAGTTGTTGTCTATCGCTTCACGTTTTTGACCAAGTAAACCTCTGGCCGGCTTGGGTAGGATTTGAAACCGCTATCTTCTGAAAATGCTCACCTGGAACCGTAGAGACTCAACGCCTCTATCCACTGCGCCACGGGCCCCGAAGTGCGATCAAGGATGGATTTTTTGGTCTTATAAATCCTTATCTGGTCTTCCAGAATCGGGTCCGTACCGAATTTTTGTAATTGTCTTTAATTGGAATCATTTTGAGATGAGGCTTCTTAATCTGAGAATTAATTTTTATTTATTGCGGACTTCTTGTCCTCATCTTGGGAATTTTTTTTTCCAATTAATAAATAAAAATTAATTCTTGGATTTATTTGATTTAAACAAACTTATGAATGATGGTTTGCTATGAAACAAAGAAAATAATCCTATCCGATACATAAAGAGAAGTTTCCATTGCCTCGTGGCATCCATGATGGCATTGTAGTTAGCTAGTTTGAACTCTATTCGCGTTATTACGTACAATTTCAGACTAAAACCATTTGGAAAAATATGAAGTCCATCCTCCCTCAGCTATAGATTAGATTGTACCAATACTGTCGTTCTACAAAGATAGCTATGGTATTAAAAAACCTATGGAGGTTGCTATGCCATTAAGCAAACAAACTAAATATTCTTTTTTGTTTTTTTTCTATATTTCAACCTCTCCGGCTTCCTCCTCCCCTTCTTTTGTCTCAAACGCCATAAAAACAAGTGTATCGAAATGGACGAGGGCATATAATGGAAAACAGATAAACTCTTTTATCATTTCTGCTTTCTTTGACTTCCGTTGAAAAAAGAAGGAAGCAATCATCTGGGAGAAAATTCAAAAGTAATTTTCCTGTCAGAATTTCCAGAATTCTTGAGATCGGTTCCAGCGTGCCATAAAGAAAATTTACATTGGATTGCCGAAGCATGGAAGCGTTGTCTGAATAATGTAAAAACAGAATATGATAATTTCGAGAAACAGAGAGACTGAGAGACAGAGAGACAGAGACAGACAGATATACATAAAGACAGAGAGACAGAACATTAAAAAGAGAAAGAAAAAAAAGGAACGAAATAACAAAGAAATTAGCGACTAACATCGGGTATGAAGATATATGTGGGAAGGAAAAAAGACATACAAAAAAAAAACTAAGAAAAAAAAAAAACACTCACAGAAAATTGATGATATAAACATTTCCTACTGCTAAAAAGACTGGTAAACTGATATTTGTGGCATGACAATCCGTAATGCGTTATTTTAAGCCGAGAGATTTTTGTAGTTTATTAATTGTCATCATCGTGAGGAATGGACACAGCAACACGTGATCAAATACTGAAGAATGCTGTTTACACTTCATATTGAGTTAATGCCCTTTGGGAAGGTATAAATTTAACTCTGCTTTGTCCAGCTATGGCCAAATAGTAGGGTAGGCTGTGCGCTTTAATTTTGATATGGTAACCCGTTTATGAGAATTTAAACCAGATAAAGTATTCTTTTTCTAGCTATAGGTCAAACCATTCTGCAGAAATGCAGTCCAGGAGAGACGGGTGTTTTGGTTTTATGGCATATCAAACATCGTGGGTCTTTCAATTCCAAACACAGTTTATATATATATATATATACTAACTTTGTTTGGAACTAAAAGTCCAGTGATTTTTTTTGTCACAATTTCTGTCATAATCTTCCCAATTTAAATTACCCGCTTTTAAACGTTTCACCGGTGGGATTGTTTGAAGAGTACCAGACGAAAGGGCCCTAACATTCTTTTATTTTTTAAATAATTTGTTCTCCCTTTATACAGATGATCCCCTTATTAGTTAGCTTATACCAAAAGTTTGATTATATATATATATATCATTAAAGCAAATACTTTATGGGTAGCAAAGTCTGCGTGGAAAAGGGTTGGATATGCCATGTGATTCCTATTGAGGTTGGTTGTCGTGGTTTTATAGGACACTCAGCCATTTCGTTTCTTTCAAAATAGGAATCACTGGCCGCAGTTTGAAAGTTGCCTGAAATCGTCTTCAGACCACGGCGCGATATGCATCAAGTTGGATTTGGTCGAAAGCGAAAAAGTTTTCAGCATGAAGGTAATACACGAGGAATTACCTTTCCCGTGTGATTACGTAAGAAACGGTTACTGTAAACGGGTAATAACATCAACTGCCGAAAGTAAACGCGTTTTTTAAATCACAAACTGCACTCAGAAAATGAAGATTAACGTCCAATGTAGTCTCTGCATTTAATTGATCTGGCGTATATATATATATATATATATATATATATATATATATGATTCTCTTAATACCCTGTCCGGTGGCAAAAGCTGCTTGGTAGCGCTAGGGGTGGTAGTACCGCCTTGATCTACCGAAACTGTGTTATCACCCCTGGATGGCGGCTGATGAGGACATGGTATCGCACGTGTTTTCACACGTTGTATGATGAAAAAAATATCATTAAAGCAAATACTTTATGGGTAGCAAAGTCTAGATAACCAAATCTCACTTAGTTGTAATACACATTCAAACTGATTTGAAGGATTTAGTGTTTATTCTATATAAGTTGGAAGTAGTTTATTTTTTAAGGTACTAGTTGGAGTATACTACAGCCCCACTCGACTAGGCTATGTCAATAGATTTAATAACTCCTCAAATAATCTTTAGACTAGCATATTGTTGGGGGCACTGAATACGCTGACTATATTTCCTATAGAAAGGTAACCCATCAAGGATTACTGAGCATGACACTAAGACACATCTGATATTGAGATTCCAGTTCTTGAGATCTTATATTTTCGTTCATATTATGGTCTTATCAATGGGTCAAAGTGAATTATTTAATCATTTACAAGGAATTATTGGTAATATCAAATCTAAATTTTAATGATAATAGCAACATTTAAAATCATTGCCCAGTTGGCTGTAGTTGTTCAATACGCCGACTGCTTCATTAAAGAGGGTCAAGACCCTTCCAACGAGTGTTCTGCATATGAAATTAAACAATCTGATGGTGAGGTTCCTGTAATACTGGATTTGGGGAAATGCGGAGTACCCCTTCATTGTCATCGCTCCCAAGTTCCCTCTAGTCCAGAGTGGTAGCACCTGATAGGGCCCTATCTATGGGTCAAATAAAAAAAAAAACTTCGTACTAATGCTAAACTGAATTGCTTGAAATAGAACTGCATTTACATCGAAATTGAGTACTATGCTAAACTGAATAGAAAGAAACAAAAAACAATCTAAAAAGAGAAGGAAAAAAGGAATACGAAATTCAAAAACGTAGAAAGAGGGGAGAAAAAAATCAGGAGAAAAAAGAAGAAAAAGAAAAAGGACTGTTTTTGACCTTCAAACTGTACTTAGGCTAACTAAATTGTTTGAAATAAAACTAATTGACATTTAAATGTTTATAAACAAACATCTGTACGTATACTAAACTGAATTGTTTGAATTAGAACTGTTTGACTAAAATGAATTGCTTGAAATAGAAACGTTTTTGACAATTAAACTGCGTACTTATGCTAAACTGAATTGATTAAAATAGAACTGTTTTATATGAGATAAATTTGGCATTAAATAACCTACAATTCTTGATATGCCATAAAACTCAAACTTTAACTGTGAGCAAAAAATATGCTTAGTAATAGATTTTATAGAAATGCTAGATAAATAGAATTACAAATGATAGAAGCTATATTTGAAACCATTTATCTGAGTGCAAATAAAACTTCGTGTATCTGATAACAAAACTCTAAACCATTTAAGTGCTTGCATATAAAACTTTCTGTATTAGATAACTGTAAATAAACAAATGAGCTCAGACTCTTTCAAAAATAATGTTTCCCACACTCTATTCACTAAAAAAAAGCATGTTTACATACAAGGAGTATACGATAAGTTTCCAGACTTTTTTTGTATGGGCATTTAAAATTGTTGTAGACACTTGAAAATTAAGTATGTTATTGCTATACATCTTATCAGATGACTGACGAATTTTTATGATTTCAGGTTCAAATAAACAGCTACAGCAGCAATTGGAATACACCCAACTAAAGCCTGATTGTCACAGCTGGTGAATTTCAAAAATGCAATCTGACACTTTAGAAGAATAATATGCAATAAAATTATGTTTTAAACTTGGGAAAAATGCCACAGAAACATATGGAATTCTTCAGACTGCTTTTCGACCATCTTGTATAAATCGAGCGTCAATTTTTGAGTGGCATAAGAGATTCAAGGAAGGCAGAGAGTCTGTGAGGGATGATTAGAGGTGTGGGAGAAGTAAGGAAGTCAATACACCACAGTTGATTGGCCAAAGGGTTAGGGTCATGGTTAGGGTAACTATATTGAGGTTTTAAGGGAGTTTAGGAAGAGATTCCGTCGGAAGAGGCCAGCACTCTTCAAATCGGGTCAGTGGCATTTCCACGGCGGACAATACACCAGTTCACAACTCCATCCTTGTCATAGACTATTTGAGCAAGATTGGCATCAAGGCAGTTCCTCAGCCTTCTTATAGTCCAAACCTTGCTCCCTGTGACTTTTGGTTATTCCCTAAGCTCAGAGGCTGTCGTTATGAGACAATTGATGAGATGAAAGAGGCTGTGACGAAGGTCATTGACAAGCTTACACAAGAGGACTTCCATGGGGCCTTGCAGAAGTTGTTGTAACAGTACAACAAGTGCTTATCGTATGCCTCTCGTATATAGTTAGCGCCATTGGAACATTTATATGCATGAATCCTGGAATTAAATATGATTTCATCCAATCAAAACAATCTACACTATAAAAATACAACGGAAACTTAACCAATCGAAATCTCCTGAATGAGACATAAGAACAAAAACACTTGAAGAGTACAATTATATAAAATAATAAACCTAGTCGGCTGGGTCAGTAGAATACACCGACCGCACCTCAGTAGAGGGTTAAACCCCCCCACCCCAACGAGAGTCCTGGATATAACACTAAACAATCTGATGGTTAGGTTCTAGTGATGCTAGAACTTTGGTGAATGTGGAGTAATCCTCTTTGCCATTGCTCCCAGATCCACTCTGGCGGGAATGGTAGCACCTTAATGGGCCCGATTGATGGGTTAAATAGAACTAAACTGTGTACTTATGCTAAACTTAACTACTTGAAATAGAAGTGTTTTGGCCTCGACACTGCATACTTTAACTGTCTGACTAAATTGAATAGCTCGAAATAGAAATGTTTTTGACGATTAAACTGAGTATTCATGTTTAACTGAATTGTTTGAAATAGAACTGAATATTTGCATAAAAACAAATTTGGCGTTAAACAACCTACAATGGTTGATATATCATAAAACCCAACCAACCTACTTGCACAAAATTATAAACTCGAAATCATTTGCGGACCACTTTATTTAAAAATATTTACTTTTCTTTCGTTGGATGGATGAACAATGTTCACACACACACTCACACACACGCACTCACACACACACACACACACACACACACATATATATATATATAATATAATTATTCTCCCTCCAGCTATGGGTAAATAGTAGGACAGACTGGGTTCTTCAGCCTTGGTGAGGCAACTAATCTAGGAGAAGGAAAGCTCTGAATTCAAACCTGTTAAACTCTGCTTAAAAATTGACCTTGTGTCATATCCAACCGAGCGGAGGGGTTGGTAAATATGTGTGTATATATATATATATATATGTACACTTCCAGTCAAAAGTATTTGGTAACCCAAAAAGAAGGTTTATTTCTTATCCTAAAAATGTTTTTCTATAGGAACAAGTTAAGCACCATAATATTTTTATTTGTTAAACTAAATACACGTCTTCTTTAGCACCATTGTCCTTGGTATAACTAGATATCTTCTGAAAAACTAATTTAAAGGCATTTTTCTTCTTTAGTACTGAGCATAAATAAAATAAAGATTTCTACAACTACAGTATATTATCCGGTTGGAAGACATCTGGAAACGAAGCAAAATTATAGCAAAAGTAATTTCTGGAAGACCAAAATCAACAATAAACGCAGGGGACAATTCCATCAGTCACCAGCTTGAATGAAAGAAAGTTAACTGCTTCAAACATAACACGATAACTAAACAAATGTAGTAAAAATGTATCAACATCAACTCTGAACTTTGATGAGAAGACTCTGTGAAGCTGGCCTATATGGCTGAATTACTGTCAAGAAACTACTGTTGAGGAAAGAATACAATGTGAACTGGCTCCAGTGAATCAAAGCGTACAATAACAAGAACGTAGAGCAGTGGAATACAGTTTTTTGGATTGACGAATCAAAAGTGGAAATCTTTGGTTAAAATAGGAGGGTCTGTGTGGCGAAGAGTGGGTGAAAGTGCTGCTACCCCTTGTATCACACCAACGGTAAAGTATAGAAGAGACCCCTTTATGTTATGGGGGACTTTTGGCCGTTGAGGATTTGCATCCGGTGAAGGACACATTGAATCAGACCGGCTATTAAAGCTTACTTCAGAATCACACGATTCCATCTGGAATGATATTGACCCAAAGCATACAATTAAACCCTCTAGAGGTCAATTAAAAGCAGAAGACGAACAGCACGTCCTTCAACTGATGCCTTCGCCTGCGCAATCAGTGGACTTAAAACACATTGAACTGGTGCGGGATGAACTTGACCGAAAAGTCAAGAAGTGCGGCTGACTTTTGTCAGGAAAGCTGGGCAGAACTAAATTCAGTCTACCTCCAGTCTTTGGTGGAAATAATGTCGAGAATCTGTGAAACAGTAACAGTGGCTAATAAGGAACATTTTAATGAAAAAAAAGTTCAAGATTTTGTTGTGTTTTTTTGTGTTTAATTTGTCTTTAATGGCTCATGAAGACTTGCATTTAATATAATAAATAAAGCGATTGCGATGCTTAACGTGTTTTATTAAAAATAACACTTTTGAATGTGTTGGGTATCACCCACCTTTTTCTGCACAATGAACTAGTCCATCTGCCATATATAGCAGTAGCTACTAATGCCAGGGAAGACTAGAAGGTGAAGAGCAACTTCTTATAGAAATAGTATTAGAGCGTCGGAGACAGGAAATCGCATTAGATCACCTTACTTGCTACCGTTATAACGGAAGCCAATAATATCGTTGGACTATATCTTTATTATGTATTCACTCATCCAATGTCCTTGTCTACTAATCGTCTCTCTATTGTATATACTTTTTTCCTGAGAATATATCTCTATTTCCTTTCATATCGTGGTTTGTCCTTTATTTAATATTACAAGCGTTCACTAATCCTATGTTCTTGTCTACTAATAGTCTCTCTATTGTATATACTTTTTCCTGAGAATATATCTCTTTCCTCTCATATCGTGGTTTGTCCTTTATTTAACATTACAAGCGTTCACTAATCTTATTTTCTTGTCTACTAATAGTCTCTGTATTGTATATACATTTTCCTGAGAATATATCTCTATTTCCTCTCATTTCGTGGTTTGTCCTTTATTTAATATTACAAGCGTTCACTAACCAGAACGCAGCAAAATGAGAAATAAAAAAATGGAGGGTGGCTAAATACTTTTGAGTGGTAATATATATATATATATATATATATATATATATATATATATATATATATATATATATATATACGCTCCCCCATGGGGGTTGAGCACTCTGGCGAAGGAATTGTCGGCCGCCCCTAGCGTAATGCAAAGCTCTTCGTAAGAATTGAGCACTCTGGTAGCCGATAAGGTATAAAAAATGTCAACAAAGGCTGCTGCTGCTGTTGCTAAAATAAATACCTTTAAAATTCCCTTAGCCAACGTAGTCTGCTTGGTGGCCGTCTAAACTTAGTCTAACGTAAAGTTGGACGGGTTTCGATCCCAGCTTCGAGCGTCGTGCGTGTCTAGCCACACTGAAGAGTTCTGATAGAACGAAACAGTCTGTCTGTGGATGACAATATATATATATATATATATATATATATATATATAGTATTATTCAGTCCAGTTAAACCGGAGTTGGGAGTAATTCCATCAGGACAAAAAAAAAAAATTCAACAGTGAACATTTAAATTTTCCTGGTAAAGAGCTCAATGTAACTGACATCACAGAGCAATAATTTCTTTAAGAAAAAAACAAAAAAACGGTCACATTAGCATTATAAATATATTTCCATCCTGTTAATTTTTTTTTTTTTTATCCATTAGATCTGAAGAAGTCTTGTTATTTTTTGTGTTATTGATTTATATCAAAACCTATAACAGGATGGAAATAAATTCATAATCCTAATGTGACCGGTTTTTGTTTTTTTTCTTAAAGAATACATATATATATATATATATATATATATATAAATATAATCTGGCATCGTTTTTCCATGGAGGGTTGATATGCTATTAAAACCAATACGTTTGTCTGTGACTGTAACCGAGGGGGACCCGAAGTGTAGGGAACGGCGCTACTTTTCCCTAGATTGCTCCACGTTACTTTTAATCGATACCTTATAATGTTGAGTGTAAAGCAAGGAAGCATCAAGTACAATTTTTTGAGTCTTTGCTATGACTGTACCTGAGATTGAACCCTGGTCTCCATGGTCTCTAACCGCAAGGCCAATGGAACCTAATTTAAAGGAATCGATTTTTTTTTTCTAGTTAAAATTTTAATAAACTTTTTTGCACGGCTGGGAATCTTAGCCAGAAATTATAAATGGATATCTAATCTGCAATCGACGAAGTGGTAAATAATGTATCAAGAAAGAATGATTAAATTTTGAATATTATGATTCATTGTTTAAAGTTTATATACGGATGAGTTCATGGCTGAGTAATGTGTCGCGACGGCTAGTTTTCTGTCCACTAGAAGTGACAAACGCTTAAAGAGACTGAATAATTAATTGTTTAGTATTTTAAAATCATTTTACAGCATATCTACAACTTTTGGCGTAGTAAATACACAACTTTGATTTGTTTGATTTGGTTTCATGACATATCACACATTTTAGGTCGTTCAATTCCAAACCCTTTTTATACATATCAAATATATGATTTCTAAACACATTTTGAATATAACATTTTAAACAAGCCAGAGCTCGAGTTTTTTTTTGCACGATGTTAAATAGTTTTATTTCTCCTCAATCAATTCTGTTTAATATAAATGCAGTGTTTTGTTTTAAATACATTTTTTAGACACAGCCGCAGGCATAGGCCTCTATGTCAATGCACACAAAACGGAATATATGTGCTATAATCAAACGGGTTACATCTCCACTCTAGACGGAACCCTTCTTAAACTAGTAGACAAATTCACTTACCTAGGAAGCAGCGTCGAATCAACCGAAAAAGACATCGACACGAGGTTAACGAAAGCATGGACAGCTATCAATAGGCTATCGATTATATGGAAATCAGACCTAACCGATAAAATGAAACGCAGTTTCTTCCAGGCAGCGGTCGCATCGATACTGCTATATGGATGCACTTCATGGACTCTAACAAAACGGCTGGAGAAGAAGCTAGACGGCAATTACACAAGAATGCTGCGAACAATCTTGAACAAGATCTGGCGGCAACACCCCACAAGACACCAACTGTACGGCCACCTGCCTCCTATCAGGAAAACTATTCAAGTTAGACGAACCAGACATGCAAGACACTGCTGGTGAAGCAGGGACGAACTCATAAGAGATATACTCTTATGGATCCCCACACATGGCCGAGCAAAAGTAGGACGACCAACACGAACATACATTCAGAAACTATGTGAGGATACGGGATGTTGTCCAGAAGACCTGCCTGAGGCGATGAACGATAGGGAAAAGTGGCGAGAGAGGGTCAGGGATATCCGTGCTAGCGGCACGACATGATGATGATGAATGTAAAAACATTTCTAGTTCAAACAATTCAGTTTAGCATGTCAACGAAGTTTAATGGTTCAAAGTACTGTTATGTATAATTAACAACTCAATTAAATTTCAGTTATTTGTTTACATACAGTTAAATGATCAAACAGTTCTACTTTAAACAATTCATTTTAGCATCAGTAAACATTTTTTTTTATTTACACACAGTTAAATTTAAAGACAGTTAATTTTAAGCAATTCAGTTTAGCACAAGTACACATCTTAGTTCTATTTGATCAATAGATAGGACTCTATAAGGTATTACCACTCTGAACCAGACTAGATATGGGAGCAATGGCCCAACATTCACCAAAGCTGAAGCATTACTGGAACCTCACCATTGTTGGAAATCGTTCGTAATGCTTGTTAGCTGTGAGTAAATACTTATTCGGGCCAAAAGCAATGCTATGACTTGAGGCGAGATTATATGGACATTGGGACATTCTATTGCTCTCAATTGGCCAGGTCCATTCTCTGGACAGTGATTGGTTGCTGGTCTTGAATGGGTATATTAGTGTGTGTATACACTGGTTTGCTTAATATGTTATAGGTTTCTCCGCTTAAAAATTGACCTTGTGTCATATCCTGCCCGAGCGGAGGGGTTGGGTAAATAGAATATGTTATAGGTTTGTTATTGGGTTACAACCATATATTTTTTTTGTCTGCGAGCTGGGGCTGTTGAACCGGTAAGTGTTGTTCATGTTGTTTATTCTGCCCGTTAGAGTAGTGACTTCTATAACCAAGTGGTTTTTAATGGCATATCTAGGACACTCCTTGTGGGAGGCTCACTCTTCTGCAGAGATGCAGTTGTATTTTACAGCCCCAGCCGACTTGGCTTCGTCAGTAAATGTTTCATAAAATCGGACCAATTGATGTTTTCAACGTTGTATTTTGATAATTTTTTATCTCGCTTCATAAAAAGTTATTTGTCTATAATAATAATAATTTGTTTGAACTATTCATATGGTAATAATTATTTCTATGTAATGAAAATAATCTATATAAGTTTAAATAAATTGGTCTGCTATATTTCGTAACATATCAACTCCTGTGGTTTATTTACAGGTTGGAACGATAAAATTGTCGCCCTAGAAAAGACAACATGATTCCATTTCCATTTAATGAAAACCGGTTTTCTTTTTTTTTTTTTTTTTTGTTGCCGATCATCTAATAGTTGGCCAGTTGTGTACAAATCCCAAGAGCGAAAGGAACCTTCTATCATGTCTGAAAGTGACACATTGTTCAACGAGCGAGATCGGAGATATGCCGCTGTACAACAAGTGCTCTCTACCGCTCCAACTTATGACAACAGGACCATTGCCAGCACCCTCAAAATGCAAATCTGGATTGCCACGAATAACAGGGATGTGCCCAGGGTAATGAAAACAAAGTTTACGGCTAGGGTTATGGTCTTTGGTGTGGTTCCAAGTGACGGCCACATCATGCCACCTCACACCTTCGAAGTCGGCTTGAAAGAGTGTGGTGATCCACTGATGCAATCAGTTGGCCGGTGGCCGACCCTGGGTGTGGCAGCTGGACTCGGCGCTGGTCCATAAGTTCAAAGACACCCAGGCTTGGCTTCAGAAGGAGTGCTACGACTTTGTACCCTTCTCTCACTGGACCCCCTCCTCTCCCGACTTAAACACGCTGGACTACTTCATTTGGTCATATGTCGAGAACATCACCAACATGACCTCCCACAACACCAAAGCCAGCCTGATCGCCGCCATCTGCCGAGTATTCGCCGAGCTCCCGCCGGCGATTGTAGGAAAGGCATGCTCCCAGTTCCGGATCCGTATCGAGGCAGTGATTGAGGCTGAAGATGGCTACATTGAATAGATATCAGCTCTACTACATACTCAAGTTACCTGAATTGATTTTTTCAATAAAAGTTTCAAAATAAAGTTGTAGTGTTGTTTTCTTTAGGACGACAATTTTATCGTTCCACCCTATAATGTTAAAATTTTATTCAATTCTAAATGTTTGACTGTGAAAATTACTATTTACAACTAGTTAGATTTGGTTTCGTTTACATAGCGGCATAACATCTCCTTATGGTTTACTCAACACTGAAATGTCTTTAATTGCCATCATCGGTTATAATCTATTTATATGCAGCTGTTTTTTTTTATTTATATGTTAAATGGCACATCAAATCGTTTTGATCTATTTAATTCTAAAATTTGAATTATTTGTGAATGATTTATTGTAGTAACACCTATTTGTATATCTAATGGTCCATTGCAATCATTTCTATGTCAAGAACTTGAAAAGAAACTAAATGAAAAGGGGGTTAGCTTTGGTTTGGTTGGGTTTAATGGCATATCAACCATTGCAGGTTATTTAATTCCAAATCCTCTCTATACAGATACATTGAACATATATGATTTAGTTTGGGTGGGTTGGTTTAGGTTGGATTTTATGGCATATCAGCCATTGTAGGTTATTTAATGCCAAATCCTCTTTATATGTATATATTAGATTTATATGATATGTTTTGTTTTGTTTGGGTTTTATGGCATACCAACAATTGTAAGTTATTTAATGCCATATATATAGTACATACATATTAAACATATATGATATGTAAACACATTTTTGAAAACGTTTTAATGACACATAAACCGTGTATGGGTTATTGAATGCTATGATTTGATTAATTTGAATGTTTAATTATAATAATTATTTGTATCTTCGTGGTTCTATTGGGTTGATTTTTTTTTAAACGACCTAATATTTTTTTGTACTTGTCACTTGTTTGCACACGGTTATATGGTAAATATTCCTATCGAATACAGTAATGGGTGTTTGGCTAAATCGCTTGCCTAAGGCCACGGAGTAAATTAATCCAAACTCAAATCTTGCTATTACGTTGACTTTCGGACCAACAAATTGGGAGAATGTATTAACAACCTAATTCCTCACAGTCATGGATTAAATAGTACCAATCCTACTCTTCTACAAGGATGGCTTTGACATTAAATAAACCACAAAGGTAGATACGAGATGCATACAATAAGTTTCCAGACTTTTTTCGTATGGGCACTTTTATTGATATTACAAACATGAAACTCTAGTCCCCTTCGAAGTAATCTCCTCCGGATCCAATACACTTGTTGTACCATTCCAACAACTTCTCGGAGGCCCGATAGAAGTCCTCTTCTGTGAGCGTGTCAATAACCTTCATCACAGCCTCTTTTATCTCCTCAATTGTCTCATAACGACAGCTTCTGAGCTTAGGGAATAACTAAAAGTCACTGGGAGCAAGGTCTGAGGAACTGCCTTGATGCCCATCTTGTTCAAATAGTCTGTGACAAGAATGGAGTTGGGGACTGGTGTATTGTCCTAGTGGAAATGTCACTGAGCCGATTTGAAGAGTGCTGGCCTCTTCCGACGGAATCTCTTCCTGAACTCCCTTCAAACCTCAAAATAGTAACCCTAACCCTAACCCTTTGGCCAATCAACTCTGGTCTATTGACTTCCTTCTCCTCCCACAACTCTCATCATCCTTCACAGATTCACTGCCTTCCTCTAATCTCTTATGCCACTAAAAAACTGATGCTCGATTCATGCAAGATGGTTGAAAAGCAGTCTGAAGCATTTCATACTTTTCTGTGGCAATCTTTCCAAGTTTAAAACATAATTTTATTACATATCGTTATTCTAAAGAGTCAGATTGCATTTTTGAAATTCACCAGGTGTGACAATCAGTCTTTAATAGGG
>OY757943.1:47489098-47596598 GCA_963585895.1 Sepioteuthis lessoniana | reverse complement strand
ATAAATGTATGCATGAAAGTATCAAAATATTTGACATTAAGTAACCCACAAGGGTTGATATGCCATAATAGATAAACATGCCAAGCCATAAATATTTGTTAAAAAACCATTTAACTGTAATCAAAATATTGTAATTTACTAAGTGTTTTATTCTGATGAGGCACCAGTGGGTCACTAAATAAGACTTGAAGTCACTCCTGAAGGTTTGATAGTCTAGCTTGCAAACCATTATACCATTATACCACTCGAAGTGTCCCTTTCTACAAAATATTTGTATAAAAAAAGAATACTTGAAACTATATAACTCTTTGCTAATTATTTCTATAGAGAATAGTTATTTGCTGCAATATGCACTTGGCAGTCGTATTGTGGCTCAGGGATTTTCTTTAGTTGTAGGTATGAAATAAGCTCTGGGATACCCGTTTAAAAATGAAACTACTTTTGATACACTGTGATATGTAATAATTGCTATCAGAGAAGTGAATCTTACTTACTCTTTTTGACCTTCCGAAACTTTGATTAACTAATTTAAATTTTTAATCACCTTTCATGGCATAAATGATGCGGTCAGTGATCTGAAATATATATAGAGAGAGAGATAGATAGAGAGAGACAGACAGACAGAGACAGAGATAGATAGATAGATAGAGAGAGAGAGTTGGATAGAGAGAGAAAGAGAGAGAGAGAGAGAGAGAGAGAGAGAGTGAAAAGCATTCATAAGGAGATAGAAAACAAACAGTGTATGACTAAAAGCAAATAGCTGTAAGTTTTCGTCTAAATTAGCTGTGCCCCCACCCACTTCTGGGTAAAATCAACGAAAGTATTTTTTGAGTAAATTTCTCAGAGTGTAATTTAAACGTTCATATTCTAGTTCAAAACTTATGAATAGTTATTGGTTGTTGTTTTTTTTTTTGGTGGGGGGGCATATCATCCTTTGTGGGTTATTTGATACTTATTCCTGTTATCTATATGTATATAATTTGTAAGTAAATATTTTGTTGATAACCACGTCTTAAATAAGTTATTATATATATATATATATATATATATATATATATATATAGGGTATATATATATATATATATATATATATATATATATATATATATATACATAATTTTGTCATATGTTGCCTGACGCTTCTGATTCCTGCCATAATCGAAACATAATGAAAAGGTTGGCTAAAATATTTGGAAAACTAAGGTACGTAAATATATATATATATATATATATATATATATATATATATATATATATATATGGAAGAAAATAATGGATAGTAATCCGACAATTTGTGGAGAAAAATTGACAACAAGTAATCCAAATAGAAAGTGGGGATTTATAGAGAAACAAAGTCAGTCGATACCATAGCGTTTCGGTTCTGCTGAATCATCACCAGGACTTTAACCAACTTTACTCAAGAAAAATCACACCTACCTAAATGTTTAGCGTTTTTTCATTCATCTCAACATTTTCTTGGAGTGCATAGGTCTGTGCCTTGAAGCTTATATTCATATTTTAGGTTTTTCCTATGCATATACATTAATAAAAAAAAAAGAAAAGAGATTTATATGATTTGAATTTCGTCGAAAACGAGGAATGATTCGAAATCTCGTGATGAACTAACGGAAAGTGGATTCTGCACAATGTTTCTAATATCAGGTGACGTATTTTAAAGAAACGAATGCTGATTCATTGATCAAACGGCCAATTTTTCTTGTCATAAACAGCCAACTTTTCTTGTTGTACAACTTATCCGAATTTTTATATATTTTTACACTTTTTATACATCCATCTACACTTAACATCACTAATAAAACCCCTCACAGTCCTGATGATGGTTCAGCAGAACCGAAACGCTATAGTGTCGACTGACTTTGTTTCTCCATAATTTCCCACTTTCTATTTGGATTACTTGTTGTCAACATATGTATATATATATATATATATATATATATATACGCTGTATCAATACTGGTATATGGATGCACCATGTGGACGCTGACTAAGCGTATGGAGAAAAAAGCTTGATGGCAACAACACAAGAATGCTGGCAACTATATTGAACAAGTGCTGGAGGCAACATCCCACAAAACAGCAGTTGTACGGCCACCTACCACCTATAACGAAAGCTATCCAAATTAGACGAACTAGACTAGCTGGATACTGCAGGTGAAGTAAAGACGAACTCATAAGTGATCTATTCCTGTGAACCCGTTCACATGGACGAGCAAATGTTGGACGACCAGCTTGAACCTATCTGCAGTAGCTCTGTGCCAATACAGGATGTAGCCTAGAAGACGTGCCAGGGGCGATGGACGATAGAGACGAGAGGCGAGAGAGGGTAAGGGAAATCTATACTACCTGCATGACATGATGATGATAACGGGCACCTATATATCATATGTGTGTGTGCCTAATTATGTAAGAAAACGGTTAAAATACACGCCGAAAGTATGATAACATGAAAAATAAATTATGAACTGACGTTTATGTATTGGTTCAAAGGTTTTGTGTCTTAAAGATATATTCTTCTGAGGAAACACAAATCTCCGCATCAACAAGCAATATATATATATATATATATATATATATATATATATATACGGAGGTGGCCGTGTCCGCTGTGGGGAATACGTACCTATAAAAAAAGACACATGAGGTCAAGTGGTGGCGCAATTTGCCATGACTTGTTAAATCGGCATCGCTTATACATGGCATGAACCAATGGCCCAGTGGTAGAGTTTCTGCATACTGTGGTTGTTGGTTCGATCTCCAGTGGTGGAGATCACGGTGTGCACTGCTGATGAGACCTAATAAGGTCGAAAAGCTGTTTATTGCTCCGTATGTCATGTGTAGGTGTTTGCCGAATTTTCTTGTCGTGGTAATTTCTAACTTAATATGTCAATTCCTCCATTCATAATTACACACACACACACACACACACACACATATATATATATATATATATATGTGTGTGTGTGTGTGTGTGTGTGAGAGAGAGAGAGAGTTCAGAATGCCAAATAAAGACTGTCAGTTCTGGGTACAACAAGAAAATTCAATCCTACTGATATTTCTGCCGATTTAAGATTGTTTAACTTCCAGGCCTCACTTCCCTGATCCAAGGCGCCTCTGGTGGTGTAATGGTTAGCAAGCTGGACTAGCAAACCTACACGAGTGAGTTCGAGTCTCACTGGGTGCCCCTTTCATATGGCCTTGTGCCACATCTAAGCAAAAAAGCTTAGTAAATTACCACTTCCCTGATCCACTCATTAATCCAAATTCCATGAAAGTAGAGTAACCTTCAGAAGGTGCTTTGAAATTGTATGATTTCGCAAAATTGGTATGAATAATGACTGGATGAGAGAATGTCGGGTGGTAAAGCTTACTCTCTGTCTGTCCTTGTCTCTCTCTCTCTCTCTCTCTCTCTCTCTCTCTCTGTAAATATATATGTTTTTACTAACCACTTCGCTCAGGAATAATGTGACAAAAAGTCAATTTTAAGCGTAGCCTAACGGGTTTGAATTAAGAATTTTCCCTCTCCAAGACCGATTGCTATACCAAGTTTGAAGAGCACCATCTGCCCTACTATTTGCCGACAGCTGGGGAGGGAATAGTTGAATTCATTCTTTTCGCAATTCCACGAGCGCTTTCTGAAATGCAATCAGCCCCGTACAGTACTTGAACTTAAGTCACCGTGTCCACTTCCAACCATGATAACTATTACACCACTGGCAATTTTTTCCTCTCTCCCTCTCAATATATATATATATATATATATATATACATAAGGGGAGAGAGAGAAGTGGAGAGAGAATTATAATTAAAATTTATTAGTTTGCTGTGGTTATATAATGAGTCCAAAAAGTTCCAGAAGAGGTATGCACCCACTTTGGTTAGTAGTGTTGTGGTAATTAGTACACTGACATGTTAGACATTGCATGACTCCATTTGAAAATCGCTTAAATGAATATGCTTCATATTCTAACTCGGGAACTCAAGTTTTACGTGTTTATACTGGACCCTAACGTTATGGAAGAAGCCAAAAACGTTTTTTGTGCGAAAGGTTCTGGCTCAGTTGATCACTAACCAGATAGTCGAAACTTTGTTCCCTTTTCATGGGCCTCGACGATTAGGCAAGATTATGTAAGCCTAGAGCCTTGGGTTTAAAGGAGAATGAGACAAAACTGGAGAGTAACTTTTGGAGAGTATGAGGCGAGTGCAGTTCAGTGGGATTTGTCTCTTTCGTGACCTCAGTGAAACCATCGGTGGTTGAGGAATTTTGCCTTTTGTTATCAAAATATTGTAAAACTTTTGATTCAGCTTAGTATATTTTAATTGGAAAATTCATAGTTTGGTTCAGTAATTTGTTTATTTATTGATTTTGTCAGCATGTCAAAGAAGAAAGCTATGTCTTTATAAGCTCTTCATCTAAATGTCAGACTATTATATTTCTAATTTCTATTGTATTCAAGCATAACACACTTAAAAAGACAATAGCCGGTAGTGGACTCTTTGATATTTTCATAAAAAGACATAAAATATATAACTGCTGAGAACAGAGCATGGTTTCGATTATGAAGACTTTTACAATGTGAAATAGAATCAAATGTTTATTGAATAAAGATATTAGATATTTATTACCTAAAAAGATGTGGAAAGTCCAAATCTCACAGCATATTAACAAAAACCCGTTTCGACTTGAATCAAATATTATATTTATTTTCTTCATCCTCGTTCTTATCTCTCTTCCTAATTCGTGATCTGCTATAATTAAAATTTGCCGTAGGAGTCTTTTTAAAAAATTCATTTTTCTTTCATATTTTCAACTCTGTCGGCGGTTTTAAAACTAACTAATTGCATCCTCCACAGAGGATTGAAACCTTCTCCACAAAAGATAATGTCCTGTATATTTTGCTAAAATGAACCCGGTGTTGACGCGCCAGTTCGAAAACTGTTGCCAGTGTTGAGTCACTTTATGGTGATATTAAATCCAAGTCTCTAATACCTACTGTTGGGCTCAATCGATGGGTAATATATATTAGTCTGGAGGTGCCCGTGGTGTAATGGTTATCGTCGTAGGAAATGGACACGGCGATAAAAGTTCAAATCCTGGACGAGACTGATTGCATTTCTCATAGCACTAAGACGCTTGGGAAAGGGTAAATAGTAGGGCAAACTAGTTCTTCTTGGTGAGGCACCTAGTCGAGGAGAAGGAAAACTCTGAATTCACACCTGTTAAACTCTGCTTAAAAAATTGACCTCGTGTCATATCCTGCCTGAGCGGAGGAGTTGGTAAATATGTATACTTGTCTGAAAGTATTCGTATTTGATTGGAAGACTTCCTACCATATATCTGTGTTCAAAGAATTTGTACAAACAATCCATGATAACATTGAGCCTGTTTGTTTTACACATTGCTTGGATGGGGATAAATATATCTTTCAAACGTAAAAATACTTTTATGTTTAGCCTCAAAAGAAATAATTCAAGGAGCTCTAGTTAACGATATAAGCAGGGTTTAAAAAGAAGTGAAAATTACTACGTAAAAGAAAAAAAAAAGGTCCCAATGGTGTAGAGAAATGTAAGAAGAATTACTTGAAGCGGCTAATATTTTTATTTTGTTTCTTGTTAGTTTTTCACACTAGGAATAGCTGGCGATCTTTCGCTTGAATCAGTGACTACCCTCCACTGGTTTCCAGGATTTTTCTCAGTATTCAGGCCGATCTCAACGATTTTGTCATCTGGATGGACTCGATTTGTCCTCTAATCTTCAATTCTTTTTCAATTTTCCAAGCCTTTGGGGACTGTTCCAAGCGCACTATTTACAATTAGTATCATTGTCGCCTTCACGTTCCACATATCTTGCCCAGTCAGATGGGGTTGTAGAATACTGACTGCATCTGCAGACAAGTAAGATCCCCCCAACGAGTGTCCTAGATATGACAATAAATAATCGGATGGTCAGGTTCCAGGTATGCTGAAGCTTTGCAGAATGCGGAGTGACCCTTCATTATTATCGTTCCCAGGTCAAATATGTATCGGAGTGGTAATACCGGATAGGGCCCTATCTATGGGTCAAATAGAACTAAACTGCGTACTTATGCTAAACTAAATTGTTAGAAATAGAACTCTTTTAACATTTAAACTGCTGATAAACTTAATTGCTTGAAATGAACTGTTTTTGTATGCTGAACTGAATTGTTTGAAACAGAACTCTTTTTGACATTGAAACTGTACTTACGCTAAAGTGAATTGTTTGAAATAGAACTGTTTTGACAGTTTTTTGTGGGTAAACAGAAACTATACTTATACTAAACTGGATTGTTTGAATTAGAACTGATGCTAAGGTGATATGTTTGAAATAGAACTGTTTTTGATATTGAAACTGTACGTACGCTAAACTGAATTGTTCTATATAGAACTGTTTCGACATTTAACATTGTGTAAACAGAAACTATTCTTATAATAAACTGAATTTTTGAATTAGAACTGATGCTAGACTGAAATGTTTGAAATAGAACAGTTTTGATATTTAACTATGAGTAAACAAAAACCTGTATTTATACTAAACTGCGTTGTTTGAACTTTTATCAAAATGATTTAATTCGGCATTAAATGACCCTGAAAGAGTTGATACGCCGTAAAACCAACCAACCAACCAACCATAAACATCATATTAATCATCTAAAAGAATGAATTTGTTTTCTTCATATTGTGATATATTCAAAATACGAATATGTGAAATATACATATATGAGAAACATTCATAGGCATAGGAAACACTGACGACTCTCGGTAGTTCAGGTACGAAGCTTTTATTACCTTCTTGACTTTTAGGTTTTCAACACGAGGAGAGAGAGACACAATTTTTACTATGCTGACTATTCCATCTGACCCAACAACGCACGGGCATCCCGTAGTCCATAACTGGACTGACCTCGCCCAGGTCCAAAAATCAACTCGCTTCGTCCAGCCTCAAATCTCAACTAACTGTTGTTTTTTTTCCAAAATCACCCAAAATCCTCAGCCCATCGCTTCCGATCATGACGTCATTCACATCCCCAGTCCTTTTTTTCCTATCTGGGGTTTTTATTATGCTATCTGTGATTGTCACATCCTCCGCGCATGAGCGTGAACACCTGCGCTCAATGTGTGTACCTAAACGTGCACTAAGCCGAATAATTCTAACCCTAACTAAACCGAAAGATAAGATATAACCAACAAAAAATGATGATATGAAAAAAATTCCTTCCGCAATTATATAACAATATTAGTTTATATTTTTACAAATTTCTGCTGAACGAAATTTCTTAGCAAAACAAAAAAAGCAAGAAAGGTCAACTTTTGTTCAAATTTCATTTTGCATTCGATATTACCCAAATTAATTCATTCCTACAACCAAAATAAATCAATAAAAACTAAACGTAATCGATAAGCTACAATTGAAACTACTTATTTATTTTATTATTTTTAATTGGTAAACAATCTTAATCTTTTATCTACTAAGAACATGGTTGTCAAATGCATCCCTCGCAAAACATTGGGTTTCTTTTGCATGCAGAAACATTAGAAACAATACTTCAATATTTGTTTCGTCTAAAATAGGTATCAAAATAATCTCTTTGTAAAAGATTTTGGACCAATGGATTCATCCATCTTTTCGCTTCCATTTTATTATTACTCTGGTATCCGCCTGAACTACAAAAAACACAATATTGTTTCTTCATTTTTTTTCTTTTCTTTTTTTTTAATTAATTAGCGTGAGGTATTAAGTTCTGAACAAGTCCTGGAGGCAACACCCCACAAAGCACCAACTATACGGCCACCTATCTCCCATCACGAAAACTATCCAAGTTAGACGAACTAGACATGCAGGACACTGCTGGAGAAGCAGGGACGAGCTCATAAGTGATGTACTTCTTAGGACCCCCTCATATGGCCGGGCAAAAGAAGGACGACCACCTCGAACATACATTCAGCAGCTATGTGAGGATACGGGATGTAGCCCTGAAGACCTACCGGAGGCGATGAACGATAGGGAGAAGTGGCGAGAGAAGTTCAGGGATATCCGTGCTAGCAGCACGGCATGATGATGATGATGATTAACTTCTGACCGGGATTAGGTGAACCGTTTGTATCTTAAAATCCTGAATAAATCAATGCGTCTGATTCTCTATAACGTCTCTTGCGTAATTCTTAGTGGATCATTTGTTCCACCCAGTCATGTCTAGTCTTGTATTTCCTCTATGCAATTTGATTACTATGTGATAAATTCGTTTATCCCCCAACATAATCTTTATTTGCTCTTCTGTTGCACATAATGGCGGATTGCTTTAAGATAATTCCCGCTTTGAATAAAGGTGAAGGAAAGGCAGGTAAACATTGGCAAAGAGCTGATTAAGTTGCAAAATATAAAAGTAGCTGTGATACCAGACATAGTTGGGACACTTTGAACCATTAGTTAACCTGATTCCTGGCTGTGTCGTAGCCATATCTCAGCTCCAGTTAACCCAGTCATCCGGGGCTGAAGAATTCGTCGACTGCATCGCTGCAGAAGGGTAAGCCCTCTTCCCCTTTTAGTGCCCTGTATATGATTGGTTGGGTTTCTTTGCTTAATGGCATATGAACCTTTGTAGGTTATTTAATGCCCAAGCCATTCTCCTAGAAGAACAGTAGTGGTATTATTTAACCCATACCTGGTAGGATAAGGGTTCATACTTTTCCCAAGGGTATTTGCCCTAAAGTGAAATAGCGCGACTGGAGTACGAACTCACTTACTACGATTCCGCAGTCCATTGCTTTAACCATTATACCACGAGGACACCTCCCTTGTATATGACGTTAAACGATTAGATGGTTGGCCCCTTAGATAGGTGCTACCTCTCCTGGTCAGAGTGGACCTGGAAGTGATGGCAATGAAGGAGGTACTCCGCATTTTCCAAAGCTCCAGCATTACTGAAGCCTCACCATCAGATTGTTTTCAATGTTTTAGCAGTAGATTTAATGAGAGGAAATTGTTTCTCTTGAAGATGACAAGAAGCAGAAGATATACTTATACAGACTACGTGGATGATCTAGCACTTCTTGGAAATTTACCTGCTCAAGCAGAATCTAATGCATAGCCTGATGCCGACAGGAAGGGGCATTAGTCTCTACGTGAACACAGATAAGAACAGATCTCACGTGTTTTAACCAAGATGAGGCAATAGAAATTCATGTAACTCTGATATAAGAATATTAGGCTAAAGTCCCCTATATTCTTTTGTTCAGCGCTTCAGTACCTAAAATATTATAACCATGTCTATTGGCCTATGGATGTAAAAACACCAAGGACTTTTGTTTATTTAAGATATTAAAAATTATCGCTTTTATCCCCCTCGAGAAATAGTTTTATCATCTACTAAAATATACTATCATCTCTATCTTATTTTGCAAACTTTTTGGTGCTACCATACACGCATACATCTATGTACATACGTATAAATACACTACGCTTATGACAACCCATACCTTTTATAGGCACCCTCGCACCGAAACATATTTTAGAGCAGCCAGTAAATGTGTACCTAGGGAAGAAGAACTAATAGTGTCACAATATTTGCACGACAATTTCTTTCTATTTCTGGTTGTTAATTTACGACTAGGAAATTAATTGCTAAGCAAAGATCTTTAAAAAGGATTATATACAAAAAAGTTGACTTTATCTGTGGATATTGTTTAAAAGAAGAGCTTTTATGTGACCACCGTATGCTAAGCCGTGGCCATATATATATATATATATATAAAAGCATGAAAGACAAATATAATAAGATAATCAGACGAGACACAAAAATAATCAAGAATTTACGTTCATAAATTTGCATTTATAGCCCATTGGCCGAGAGGGTTGCGTGTTCGCCAGGAGACCGAGGTTCAATTCCAGGGCGAGTCATACTAAAGACTCAAAAAATGGTAAGAGATACCACGTTGCATATTACATAGCATTATAAGGTACATATCAAGGGTAAAGTGTAGCGAACAGGGGAAAGCTATAGCGCCCTCCCCTACACCTTGGTGTTGTAGTTATTGAAAATGGTGCCTTTGAGTCGACCTCGATTACGGTTGCCAACAACATATATATATATATATATATATATATATATATATATATATATATATATATATATATCCTCCCTTACCCCCGTAGGGTTGAGTTCTTTTGGGATTGAAGTAATCACGTTGCCATTAGCGTTTATTGCAAGGCTCTTCAGATATGAATTGAGCTCTCGGTAGCCGTTAAGCGGATGAATGTAAACAATAGTAATTGTGATTTTTTAACCGATTAAAATTTAGTTCGCTGCTATTAGTTCCTCGTGGATGAGAGGTAGAATCTCGGAAGCAAGTATGTCTATCCACTCTGATGAGTTCTGATAGAACGAAACAGATCTGTCTGTGGATGACTATATATATATATATATATATATATATATATATATTATTAAAACATATTCATAAATCTCTCTTCTGAAATTCACAATAAAGTACCAAGAATTGGTATAAGACCAACGTGTCAAAATATATCTAATTCCAATTTTCCGTTACTATTTTTTTTCGTCTTTTAGCAACTTATCCTCACGAGCAGGTTGCGACAACAGGTTAGAATTTAAGTTTAACCGGTAAGAATTTAGAATTTTCCTTCTATTATTATTATTATTATTATTATTATTATTCACATTTTACCCATTTGAGAGTTTTCCATTGGAGTCTAAGTGACCGCAAGTCTCCTCAAGTCACCAGGACTCTTCTCAGTATTCTGGCCGATCTCAGCAATACTGTAATTTGGATAGTATCCACTCGTCCTCTTATTTCCAAGTCCTCCAGTATTTTTACAAATCCTTTCGAGATTCTACTGAGTGCATTAATTACCGCTGGTATCACCATCACTTTCATGTTCAATATCTGAATCAGTTCTCCAGCTAGGTCAAAGTTTTTATCTTTCTTTTTGCTTTCTTTTAGGTATATCCAGTGGTCAGTCGGAATGGCAGAGTCAAATATTCAGCGGGCTCTTTTTCTTTCTTTTTTTTTTTTTTTTTTGTTGACAATCACAAGGTCTGATCGTCTGGCCGAGATTGGATGATCTGTTTGTATCTCAAAATCCCAAAGAATGTTGTGCGTCTTAGTTTCTCGGACGAATTCTGGGTTGTACATATACCATTGGTTCGTATAGGCGAACTTAAACTTCTTGCACAATTTCCAGTGGATCGCCTTCCCAAACCAGTCGCGTTTTGCCTTATACTCTGTTTGTGCTAATTTATAACATTCACTTATTATGTAAGTGATCGCCTCATCTTCATCGCCATATAATCTACATTTTCTATTTTGTTGCCTCTTTTTTATTTTTGCTTTGACGCAGTTAATCCTATTAGCGTTACTTTGTGCAACCATCAGAAGAGATCCAGTTTCTTCCTAATGGTTTCCGTTTTTAGTTATATTCAAGTTTTCTTTGGTTAGTTTTAGCTTGTTTCTCACTTGAAATGTCTATATAGTTGTTTTTCTTCCTATTTTTGTTTTCTGGTTATATTTTTTCCGCCCATACTTGTGTTGTCTGTATTGTTTCTGGTAACTGTTATCAATCTTCCACCGCGTTTTTAGGTTCTTTTCTTGTATCGGTGCATCAACGTTATCTTAAATGCTGGCTGGTCCTCTTCCTCCTTTTTTCCCGACACATACGGTCTGTCTACGTCATCGCTGGGAGGTGAGGCCTTATTTATCGTCATGAGTTTTAAGGTTCTCTGGTTTATTAATGGGTGTTCTCTTATCCCTTTCAAGAATTATCTGGAGTATCTTACGAGGACGACAACCCGGGTATTTATCCTTTTGATGCGATTTCTGCAATGTAGTTTTGTTTCGAGTAGTTTTCTCGTTTTTCTGGGCATTTCTTTTTGGGTTTTTTTTCTTTCATTTCCACTTGTTTGATGGTGTCCACTTCCAATATATCTAAGTATTTGTACATTTCCCTTTCTCTGACCGTTCTGATTTTTTCTTGAGTCGGTTGTTCTATTCCTTCCGTCATTTGTCGTTTTCCGCTTTTCATTATAAACATTGCACATTTTTCTAAGCAAAATTCCATCCCTACATCTTCACTGCTTGTACGAAGTTTCTAATTTCTTTTAATTTTGGGCAAATTGTTTGATGCCATCTATGGACATTAGGTGTTTGATTGTCTTGTGATTCGCGAAGTTTGTATAGACCTGTACATTCCCTAAGAAAGTGATTGAATGACATTATCGTAATTGAACATAGTATTGGTGATTGCGCATCTCCCAGGGAAGCCCTTTCCTGGATTTTCCCATCTGTTCTTCCTCTTCTTCTTCTTCTTCTTCTTCTTCTTCTTCTTCTTCTTCTTATTATTATTATTATTATTATTATTATTATTATTATTATTATTATTATTATTCACTCATTAGAGCTTTTCACATCAGCGTTAGCCGATGGTTTTTCACTGGAGTCTGAGTGGCAGCAAGTCTCCTAAAGTCTCCAAGACTCTTCTTAGTATTGTGGCCCTTCTCAATAATGCTGTCATTTAGATGGTGTCCACTCGTCCGCCTACTTCCAAGTCCTCCAGTCCCTTTAGTAATCCTTTAGTTACTGTTCCAAACGCACCAATTACAATTGGTATAATTGTCACCTTCATGTTCCACAGTTTTTTCAATTCCCTAGCAAGGTCGAGGTACTTATCCTTCTTTTCACATTCTTTCAGTTTTATTCTGTGGTCAGCCGGGACAGCAAAGTCGACTATTTTGCAAGTTCTCTTTTTTTTTTGTTGATTATTATTAAGTCTTGTCTTCTGGCCGGGATTAGGTGATCCGTTTGTAATTATTATTATTATTATTATTATAATTATTCCGTGATGGTTTTTCACACCAGCGTTTGCTGACAGTCTTTAGGAAAAGTCTGAGAGACAGCAAGTCACGAGGACTCTTCTCAGTAATACAACTGGTTTTAGTAATGCTGTAAATGTTCTCAAAACATCTTCCGGTTTCCAGCTCTACCAATCTCATTACCAAGCCTTTTGGGGTCGCTGGATAAGCAAAAACACATAACTGACTTTCTTCTGTGGAAGGGCCACTGATGGTCAACCAGCAAGAAGTTATATACATCAGCTCTGTGCAGACACCGGATGTAGTTTCGAAGAGCTTTTGGGAGTGATGGATGATTAGAACGGATAGAGAGGGAGGCTCCGGGATATCTGTTCTAAGAATCCAACTTGATAAAGACGATGATTTTTTGAAAGGTTATATCCAAAAGAAAAAAAAAACGCCATATCTAAGAAATAAGACAGCATATCTATAAAATAGAACGGCGTATTAATAAAATTACAGAAAATCATGTCCTCTTTATTCACCCTTTAAAGGTTTAGACAATTTTACTTTCAGATTTTAATTACCGGATTCTTCCTTTACACTATTAGCATATACACTAACATCCAAATTTAGAGCAATGGTTATCGTCGTAGAATTTAATAACATATTAGCTGTATCTCTAATTTGAAATTTGAGTCTGCACTATCCGATTGAACAAAATGGGATTTTTCCCATGTAGCGGTTGTGTCAGAACTACTGCATGGCTGCACAACGTGGACGCTGATAGAATGCATAGAGAAAAAGCTAGATGGGAATTTCATAAGAATGTTACGAATTATATTGAAGAAATTCAGAAACAAACTCCATGGAACAACAGATTTACGGATACTTACCTCCCATCTTAAAAACATTTAAGTAAGACGAACAATACATGTGGGACACAGTTGGACGAACTCATACGTGAAATTATTTCATGGGCTCCTACGTATGTACATGCCAGTCTTTATTGACAAGAAAGAACTTATTTACATCAAATCTGTACAAACACAGCATGTAGTTTGGAAGAGCTGCTTAGAGTGATTGATGATAGGGACGGATTGAGAGAGAGAATCAGAGAAATATGTGCTAGCAATACGACTTGATGCTGACGATGATTATTTGAGAGGTAATATAGTTTGAATAATATCTAATTGTTAAATCGTGTGAATAATTTCATCGAATAAAAAAAAGAAACAATGGAATCACCGTTTTTGATAGATATGCCAATTTCATGTTCCAGATGATCGAAAGTCTACAGAACTATTCTTAGTATTCCAAGATATTCTAAAAATACCATAGTCTCTATAGTTTCGATCTTTCCTCGGATTTCCAGGTCCGGCAGTCTTCTAAGCAAGATGCTTGGGACCATTCCAAGTTCGCCATTTACAATGGGTATTACCATATTTACCAACCACTCCGCTCGGGCAGGATATGACACAAGGTCAATTTTTAAGCGGAGTTTAAGAGGTTGGCTGAAGAATTCAGTCTGTCCTACTATTTACCTATATACACTGCTAATGAGACCTAATAAGGCCGAAACAGCGGTCCAGTGTTTCCATATATCATGCGTATTTCACCGGATTTTCTGGTCATGGTAATTCAATTCACAATGTAATTCCTCAACTTAAAAAGTAAAATGTAGAACACGATGTTTTTAAAAAATGAACTTAAAATAACGTGTTCATTTTTGAAAAAAAATATCTCTGCCGATAAAGTTTTTACTTTGAAATTGATTAGACTCATTTATTATTTCTGATTGCAATGGTCTTCTAGGAGAATAGCTTTGGCCTTAAATACCCTACAAAAGTTGATATGCCATTAAACAAAGAAACCAAATCTTAGTTTCGTCATATTTCTGTCTGTTTGTATTGTGACGTGGTAAGCTCCAGAGAGGGGAAAGGTTGGATTAATATCCCTTACCCTTCTGTGTTTGAACAAGACCCAAAGACTGACCGCTAAATCAGTCAGAATGCAGATCAAACGCTACCAGCACTCCATAACCTATAACTGGTTGGACAGAGAAGGGAATGTAGGTCATTGTTGGTGCCCGAATGAAATAGAGAAAAGGTAAAAAAAGAGGCCAGATGATTAGCCGAAGCCTATAGCGCCGAAAATAGTACCTTTTCGTCAGAGGAAATTTGAAAAAGGGTCTTTAGTTTTGAGGACAGAAGTCGACGGATAAAGACATCAGTTTACAGCCGCTCCGGGAGAATATCCTGTAAAAAGCATAGAACAGAATCTTTGGACAGTAGTTAGCAGAAAGGCTGACCCAGCCGATTCTGGGGGTGGATGTCACTCGTCCGTAAGAGAAAGGAACCTGAGAAGTAAACCCCTCGAAAAGATAAGTACAACTTAAACTGCTTTTTCTTCTATCCTTCCTAAATATTGGAAATCATATATATATTCAGAAAAGGAAAGAAAGAGACTGAAAAGATTTGTTTCGTCCACTGTAAATGAATGATTGTACTTAGATACTTTCTCAAGTAAAAGAAAGAAAAGTATAAAGAAAAGAAAAGAAAAGAAAGAAAGAAAAAAGAAAGAAAAGCAAAAAAGAAGAAAGAGAGACATTTGTGTTTAACACTGCCTACCGGGCTTAACAAAGCCGATAGTTTAAAAGAAAAGAAAGAAAGAAGAAAGAAAGAAAAGAAAAAAGAAGAAGAAAGAGGAACATTTGTGTTTAAGACTGTCTGCTGGTTTAATATAGCCGGCTCATTAAAAAGAAAGAAAGAAAAGAGAAAGGAATTGTTTCTTAAATCTCATAAATATTTGTTTGGTCATCGCTTATAAAAATTTTGTTTCAGTTTAAATGTTCCCTTATGTTGAAATCTATTCGTTATGTTGTTTATCTATCGAGTTGCCTTCTTTTGCACATATCTTTTTCAGCTTCGTATCGCTTTAATTAATTCTCGCTAAATGTCTTATTCGCCTTAAAAACATTACAAGGGAATTTTGGAAACTTGACTACAGTGAAATATATTTTGCTTTAACCTAGAAGTCCATGCTTTCCGTTACCCGAGGGGGTAGGAAAACGAAGGACTTGGCGGGGTATATGAACGTGAAATTGGAAACCCCCTTGCCAGCGTCGAGATGAGTCTAGCCCCAAATTAACCCCCACATTATTTGCCAGTTACCTTATGCCCGAAACAAGAGTCTTGACGAGGACTTATTTTGCGGAGGGGTCAAGTGCCAGACTGCCCCGACGTCCTGAGATAAATATTTTATGCCCCGTCACAATACGTTGTCAGTCCTCTTATTAGCCATCATAATTAGTAATTATTTTCTCTTTTTTATATAGTCCTCGATATCGTGTATAGATTTATCCAAGTAATCCTCAGTGTAGGCGCGTCGTCCTCTTCCTCTTTTTTCTTGACACATATATCATCTTTCAGACATAAGGCCTTTTACATAATCATTATTTTTTTTGTTTTGAAGTTTGTTTCTCTTAGTTTCTATCTTGTCAATTTGAAAAATGTTACCGAATATCTTGTCAGATGCAGGTGTTTATCTCTTTGATAAGATCTCTGTTACAGAACTTATTTTCGAAAATTGTTTATTTGTTTGGCTTTATGGCAGATAAATTTTTCTTGGTTATTCGATGGCAAATCCATTATATACAAATAAACAGTTCTATTTCAAATAATTCAGTTTACCATAAGTACACAGTTTAAATATTGAAAAACAGTTCTAATTCAAACAATTCAGTTTAGAATAAAAACACAGTTTAATAGTCAAAAACATTTCTATTTCAAGCTATTCTGTGTAGTCAAACAGTTCTAATTCAAACAATTCAGTTTAGTATAAGTACGCAGTATAATTGTTCAAAACAGTTCTATTTCAAGTTATTCAGTTTTGACAAACATATCTAATTCAAACAATTCAGTTTAGCATATGTACGCAGTTTAAATGTCAAAACAGGTTTATTTAAAGCAATTTAGTTTAGCATAAATACACAGTTTAGTTGAATTCGACACATAGACAGGACCCTATCACGTGCAACCACTCCAGGCCATAGAGGACCTGGGAACGAAGGTTTGTTTAGGTTTTATGGCATTCCAATTTTTGTAGGTTATTTAATGCCAAATCCATTTTTATACAAATAAACAGTTTTGTTTCAAACAATTCAGTTTAGCATACAAAAACTGATCCATTTCAAGCAAGTCAGTTTAGCATAAGTACGCAGTTTAAATGTCAAAAAACAGTTCTATTAAAAACAATTCAGTTCAGCATAAATACACAGTTAAATTGTAAAAAAAAAACATTCCTACTTCAAGTTATTCAGTTTGATCAAATACTACATTTTCAAACAATTCAGTTTCGATTAACTACAGTTATAATGTCAAAAACAGTTAAATTTCAAACAGTTCTGTTTGACATACTAAAACAGTTCTATTTCAAACAGTTCAGTTTAGCACAAGTATGCAGTTCTATTTTTAAAAATTCCGTTTAGCATGAGTACAAATTTTAAATGAAGTACGCAGTTTAAATGACAAAACAGTCCAATTTCAACAAATACAGTTTAGCAAAAGTAGACAGTTTAGCTTCTTTTACCCATATAGGATCCTATAACGTACTACCACTCTGGAAGTGTGGTCGAGGGAGCGATGGCAATGAAGGAGTACTCCCCATTCCCCAAACCTCTTGAATTACTGCAACCTGACCATCAGGCTGTTTAGTGTCATATGCAGGACACTCCTTATGGAGTCTTGTCCCATCTGCAGTGATGAAGTTGCTGTATTTTACAGCTACAGCCGATTAGTTTCGAAAAGTTGTCTCGTTCGTCTAAGGTACTCTTTTCTTATGTTTAATTCATCTCCACTTGTTTGATCGAGTCTACGTCTACTATTCTTAATTGCTTGTAATTTTCCTTTTCTCCAAGCGTTCTGATTTTTTCTTGATTTGGCAGTTTTATTCCTTCTATCGTTTCTCTTTTCCCACTTTCTATTATGAGCATGGTACATTTTTCAAATGCAAAATTCCATTCTTATACCCTGACTGTACATTCTTATCTTTTGTATCAAAGACTCAAGATTATTTAAAAATGTATGCACATAGCTTGATGTTATTCATGTACATAAGGTTATTTATCTTTTCCTGTGATTTTATAAATTTTTAGCTCTCAATGCGCTTCCTAACTATGTAAATAAGTGGCATATTTGTCATTCCAAATAGTAAGGGCGAGAGCGGGTCTTTGTGAAAGATGCATCTACATTTTCACCTCTGCTAGAGTTATTCATCTCTGCTCTTAGTTCAACTTTCAAGTATTTCCTGGCATTCCTCGTGAATTTTATGACTTAATAGGATATTTTGTGGATTTTCAAACATTAAATTGTCTATGTTTACGGTAACATAACTGATGTCCTATAGTAGTTTTTCCATGGCAATATTTTCCCGCCTTTTGTTCGTCTCTTTGAGGATATTGAAAATGGCGGAAAATTAAACTGGGTTTTCTGTCATCAAAAATTTGATAGATCTGATGTAGAAACCATCTGAAATTTACAGAAGTATATGTGATGTATACAAAGAAACATTTTTAATTGATGAAATATTTAAAATTTGGTTAAACATGGATTTTTTTCACATCGAGCTTCAGTTTTTAAAAAAATGTATGGAGTGAAAACAAACCTCTCTGTTCACGAAGTTGTGATTACAATGTGTTACATAGCCACAATTAACGCCATGTACGAATTAGACATATAATGTTCATAACGATTGAACATATAAAGAACATAGGAATCTCGAAATTCGAAAACAGGTAACGACTTCTTGTTCGGGTACGTAACATTTTTATTAATTTTGAGTTAAAGGTTTCGACATAAGGAGAAGAGACACAATCTCGCTCTGCCGTCTTATTCATTTGGCCCCTATCTCGTGTGGCGCCCACGGCGCGCAAATTCGTCTCGCCTCAGCGAGCCTCAAAAGTCGAACCTCCTCGTTCGGCGTCTAGTTTTCAACTCCTTAACTTTTTTTCAATTCTCCACAAACCTCTGCGCGCTTCTGGTGCGTGACGTCACTCGCTCTCTGTTACCCGTTTCGTCTCGGACTATTGTGACATCTCTGAGTGACACCTCCATCCGCCCGCGCGCGGCCGCGTTAATACCTGCCTCAGTGTTGCACCTAACTAACCCATGTGCTGAGCCGAAAGGTTCTCAGCCTAACTAAACTCAAAGGCATGAAACGAAATCCCTCGGCCATTACGTTACAAATGGTGTGTAAAGAAGATCACGTTGGCAGTCTCAGGACCATTAACTATTGATCTATTTTTTAAAAGTGCTACTTAAAACTGATCTTCCTATTTCCATTGTCTACATTCACCATATTTATTGAATGTACCACGTATATTAACAGATTTAAGAAAAAGAATATAAAAGCGGAAAGCAATAAAAAAAATTGACTCAAATAAGAATATAGAAATTCAGCCATTTTTAAAAGCGAGTTAACGAAAAAAAAAATCTATGAAAAATAATAAAAATGTTTTATTTTTATCAAAATGATTTTTTTTCTTTTAACTTTTACTTTTTCTTAACGAATATTACATGTGGATATGTAATTTTTATTCGATTTTAAATTTTCGTGTTCAGAGCAAAAATAGTATCATCAAAGAAGGGTTAAAAGTCGGCACATTGATTTGAAATTCTTTTATCTCGACTGAAAAGTTTCAAAAACTGAAAAAGATGATCGCCAATTGGGTATAGCTCCGATGTGTTAAAGAAAATGTTGAAAAAATGTGTCTTTCCTTCGGGAGCAGTGGGGTCTGCAATATCATCCATTGCTGAGAAGATATATTTCCATACTAAATCCGTTGAGGAAAGGCAATATATTAAATATATTGATTAGAATTTAATATTGTGTTTAAAAAGCCATTATCATCTTTCTCTGTTTCTTGGCATATAAAATTCATGGTTTGTATATATGTTGGGCGGACAATTTCTCACAGTAACACTTCCGAGTTTTGCTGGCTTTGGTTTTATGGCATATCAACCATTCCATGTAATTTAAGGCCAAATCCGATATATATATATATATATATATATATATATATATATATATATATGAGACACCAACTATACGGCCACTTGCCTCCCATCACGAAAACTATACAGGTTACACGAGCCAGACACGCAGGATACTGCTGGAGAAGCAAGGACGAGCTCGTAAGTGATGTACTCCTATGGACCACCACATATGGCCCAGCAAAAGCAGGACGACCAGCCCGAACTTACATACAGCATCTATGTGAGGACACAGGATGTAACCCAGAAGACCTGCCGGAGGCGATGAATGATAGGGAGAAGTGGCGAGAGATGGTCAGGGATATCCGTGCTGGCGGCACGACATGATGATGATGATGATGATGATATGTTAAATTTATAAGATTTGGTTTGGTTGGGTTTTATGGCATATCAACCATTGTAGGTAATTTAATGCCTAATCCTCTTTATTCATGTATATTAAATCTATATGATTTAGTTTAGTTGGGTTTTATGGCATATCAACTATTGCAGTTTATTTAATGCCAAATCCGATTTATACATATATATCGTCATAATGTCACGCTATTAGCACTGATACCCTTGACCCCTTCACATCACACTTAGCTATCATCCATTTCTTCAAGCAGGTCTTCAGGACTACATTTCATATCGGGTCAGAGCTGCAGTATATTGGTTCTAGCTGGTCGTCCTGCCTTTGATCGTCCATGTGAAGGGGTCCACAGGAGTAAATCACTTATGAGCCCGTCCTTACTTTTCCAGCAGTGTCTCGAATGTCTGGTTCGTCTTTGACAGTTTTCGTGATGGGTGGTAAGTGGCCTTACAGTCGCTGCTTTGTGAGGTGCTGCCTCCAGGATTTGTTTAATATTACTCACAGCATTCTTTTGTAGTTGCCGTCAAGTTTTTCCTGCATACGTTTAGTTAACGTCCATATAGTGAAACCATACAGCAGTATCGACACGACGGCTGCTTGGGAGAACGTGAGTTTCACTATATCGGTCATGTCTGCCTTCCATATGACCGATAATCTATCGATAGCTGTCCATGCCTTTGCTAGTCGCGTGGTGATGTCTGTCTCGATTGATGAGACACAGCTTCCTTGGTAGGTGAACTTGTCTACCGGTGTGAGTGAGCTACAGTTTAGTGTGTTGATGTCGCTTCTTTGATTAATTAATGATATATATCATCATCATCAACATCATGTCGTGCAGCCAGCACGGATATCCCTGACCATCTCTCACCACTTTTCCCTATCATTTATCGCTTTTGGCAGGTCTTCAGGGTAAAATCCCGTATCCTCACATAGTTACTGTATGTATGTTCGAGCTGGTCATCCTGATTTTGCTTGGCCATATGCGGGGGTCCATAGAAGTACATCACTAATGAGTTCATCCTTGCTTCTCCAGCAGTGTCCTGCGTGTCTGGTTCGTCTAACTTGTATAGTTTTCGTGATGGGAGGCAAGTGGCCGTATAGTTGGTGTCTTGTGGGGTGTTGTCGCCAGGACTTGTTCAATATTGCTCTCAACATTCTTGTGTAATTGATGTCTAGTTTCTCCTTCAGGCGTTTAGTAAGCGTCCAAGTAGTGCATCCATATAGCAGTATCGATACGACCACTACCTGGAAGAAACTGCGTTTCATTTTATCGGTCAGGTCTTTGTTTTATGGTATATCACGCATTGTAGGTTATTTAATGCTAAATATTCTTTATACATAGATTTTAAATATATATGATTTGGTTTGGTTGGGTTTTATGGCATATCAATCATTGTCGGTTATTTAATGCCAAATCCTCTTTATACATATATATTAAATATATAGTATTTGGTTTGGTTGGGTTTTATGGCATATCAATCATTGTCGGTTATTTAATGCCAAATCCTCTTTATACATATATATTAAATATATAGGATTTGGTTTGGTTGGGTTTTATGGCATATCAACCATTGGAGTTTATTTAAAGCCAAATCGTCTTTATACAAATATATTAAATGTATATGATTTGGTTTGTTTGGGTTTTATGGCCAATCAACCGTTGTAGATTATTTAATGCCAAATCCGATTTATACACACACACACACACACACACACACATATATATATATATATATATAATTTGGTTGGGTTGGGTTGGGTTTTATGGCATATCAACTATTGTGAGTTATTTAATGCCGAATCCGATTTATACTTATTTCATCATGTTATCATCATGTCGTGCCTCCAGCACCGATATACCTGACCCTCTCTCACCACTTTTCCCTATCGTTCATCGCCCCTGGCAGGTCTTCAGGTCTTCATCCCGTATCCTCACAGAGCTGCTGTATGAATGTTCGACCTGGCCGTCCTGCTTTTGCTCGGCCATATATAGGGGTCCATAGGAGTACATCACTTATGAGCTTGTCCTTGCTTCTCCAGCAGTGTCCTACGTGTCTTGGATATTTATCGTGAAGGGAGGTGGATGGCCGAATAGTTGGTGCTTTGTGGGGTGTTGCCTCCGGGACTTGTTCAATATTGCTCACAGCATACTTACGTAATTGCCGTTTAGCTTCTTCTCCATCCGTTCTGTTTGCGTTCCTGTAGTGCATCCACATAGCAGTATCGATACGATCGCTGCTTGGTAGAAACTGCGTTTCATTTTATCGGTCAGGTCTGACTTCCATATGATCGATAGCTTATCGATAGCTGTCCATGCCTTCGTTAGCCGGGTGTCGATGTCATTTTCGGTTGATGAGACACTGCTTCCAAAGTAGGTGAACTTGTCTACCAGTTTCAGAGAGATTCTGTCTGGTATGGAAATGTCACCTGTTTGATTAAAGCACATGTATTCAGTTTTGTGTGCATTGACTTGGAGGCCAATGCCTGCGGTGGCTTTTTCCAAGCATGCAGCAGTGTTTCGACTTGGTTGGGTGTATTTGCCAGAATCGCTATGTCACCGGCGTAGTCAGCGTCAGTAATTGTTTTAGTGGGTACATTCTGCTTCTTTTCTTTGTCAGCTCGAAGCCGTTTTCTTTGATTTTATCAATCGATGTTCTAAGCACGTAATCTAGACAGATGATAAAGAGGTATGGAGGTGCCCGTCGTGTAATGGTTATCGTCTTATAAATGTATACGGCGACACGAGTTCAAATCCTGGACGAGACTAATTGCATTTCACATAGCACTAATACCCTTGGGAAAGGTATGAATCTTATTATTCTACCTCCAGCTATGGGTAAATTGTAGGACAGACTAGGTTCTTCAGCCTTGGTGAGGCAACTAGTCTAGGAGATGGAAAACTCTGAATTCAAACCTGTTAAACTCTGCTTAAAAATTGACTTGTGTCATATGCTGCCCGAGCGGAGGGGTTGGTAAATATGATATGATAAAGAGGTATGGGGCTAGCGTGTTCCTTTGTAGTACTCCTGGTACAATGTCGAAGTATTGGTTTAGTTGGGTTTTATCTTATATCAACTATGTTTAGTAATTTTGTGTCAGATCAGATGTATACATATATACTAAATATATATGGTTAGGTTCGGTTGGGTTTTATGGAATATCAATCATTGTAGGCAATTTAATGCTAAATCAGATTTATACATATATCCTGCGCATAAGATTTCGTTTTGCTTGTTTTTTTGTCATATTATCTACAATAGGTAATTTAATGTTAAATCAGATTTAAACATATATATTAGATATATATGATTTGGAAACATAAGTAAACGAAGCGTTTCCAACTATTGCAATGTATAACTAATAATTCAATGAAACATCAGTCATTTGTTTAGACACAGTAAAATGATCATAGAGTTTTATTTCTAACAGTTCAGTTTAGAATAATTAGTTTGTTTGCACTCAGTTTAAATATCAAAGAGTTCGATATAACTGACAGATATGATCATATAAGGTATTACTATTTTTGCACTTTGGTGTGATGGTAAAGAAGGGGTACTCGTCATCTTGCAAAAATACAGCATTACTGATTCCTTACCAGATTGTTTAGGAAACTCGTTGGGGGCGGGTCTCACCCCTCTGTATGACATAATGGTACAAAATAGTGTAACACTATGGAGGTGATCCGCTAAGCAGACGATTCCTTTGTCTGTTTTGGCGCGAAACCAGACAAAGGGTTTTGGACCCGCGATCTCGACGTGACCGAAGTGTTGAGGGGACGCCAGTCAGAGAGTGAGACAAAAGGTGCTCGAAGTTGGAGTTGGCGAGGGACGACGGACAGAAGCAGTCGACCCGGGACAGCAGAGAGACGAGTCGACATGAGAGAGGGTCCAGACCAGTGAAAGAAGATCGAGTCAAGATGAGTCGACATTCCAGTGGTTTTGTGGAAGTTTCGCTAGAGTCCACACTAGCGTTAGTCTGCACATGCACAGTGTTGCATAACTCCCTTTCTGCACTTGAGTTAACTCCAAGTGTTTGTTCGTTTGTTCTTTTTTTGCTCCTGTTCCCTCGATTGTATTTGATGTAGCGGTAAAGAAATGTGCGTTACCCCTATCGGAACTACTAGTTAATCACTGGCCGTAAAAAAGAGAAATAGTTAGAGGAGTTGATGTAACTGGGGCCGAAGGGGGAACGTCACAATAGAAGGTTGTACCATTATGGTACCAAATAGACTTTGTAACGTTTAATACCAAATGTACGGGTGTACTAATGTTTTATAGCCACATACAAGTACACAATAGGGGGTGTCCTCGTGGTGTAATGGTTAAAGCGATGGACTGCGGAATCGTAGTAAGCGAGTTCATACTCCGGTCGCGCTATTACGTTCACTTTCGGGCAAATACCCTTGGGAAAGGTATGAACCCCCTTATCCTCCCAGCTATGGGTTAAATAGCACCACTACTGTTCTTCTAGGAGAATGGCTTTGGCATTAAATAACCTAAAAAGAGTTGATATGCCATTAAACAAAGAAACCAAACAAAACCAAACAATACATATACATATATATAAATATACGTGGAGACAGTCAAGCGTAATGAACGAACGAACACACTTCTTTTGAAAAATATACCTCTCAATATTTATTCTCGAAAGGGTTGCGAAAGGGTTGATGTTGGTTATGTGTGAGAGGTGAGTTGGAGACGGGGACAGGCTGCCACATATTGACCCAAAGCTCTTCTGACCATAGCAGCACTTTTTTTGCATTCTGGCTGGGCTGCTCAACTGTGGGTCCTAAGGGCCCAAGCCCTCTGTCTGGAGTTGGTTCTCACTCCGGCATCTTATCTCCAACTGGAATTGTAACTCGAACTGCCAGACTGCCCCAAGCCGTCTGTGGCACCTGTTTATATAATTGTCTGACATCCACCTGCTTCATGTTGGCGTATGTATCTGCACCGAATTCCACCACCTCCACAGATCAAGGTGATATTCCGATATCTTTGACCGGATGCACATGTTTCCGCTGTTCCTCTGCTTATTTACACACGTTCATCTCTTGATTGACGGCTCAGTTGAGGGTCACTATGTTACACTACTAGCGTGCTAATGTGTGTAACGCAAAGTCTAAAGTTGTGGTTTGACCCTGTTTTAACCTCGCCGTGGGAAAAGTTGATGAACACACAAAATGCAGTCTTAGTTTATTAACACAAAATTCTATTGGCTATGACTTTTTTTTGAAGAGAAAGAAAGAGAGTATGAAAGTTGAGCCAACCGTGTGAGCCAGACAAAGAACAACATATCACGAGGAAAAATATTAGTAATCATAATGTTCCCCAATTTTCTAAAGAGACAATTATCCGAATGTTGCAGGTTCAATCCTAACTCCAGACAAGTAAGAATACAGGAATACTTAACACTTCTACGCAGTTATGGTTAACGGAATCAGAGCAAGCGACTCCGTGGATTAAATAAAGGACGTGGGTCGAAGTTCCTTGTAGGCCCTTGAGTTCGACAAACACCTGAAGAGGATGGTGGACATATCGGCCGAAAAGCTGTAAAGACAATAATCCGGAAACACTGAACGATGAAAAAGACTAAGCTCATTTGTTTTTACACAGTTAAATATTTTAAAATATTGTTATGTAAGAATAACAATTTAAAGTTGAATGGTCGAACAGTTCTATTTCTAACAATTCAATTTAATACAAGTTGTTTGTTTTCTCACAGTAAACATCTCAAACTATTCTCTTTGACCCAGAGATAAGGCCCAATCAAGTGCTACCGTTCCGGTTCAGAGTGGACCTGGGAGCCATAGCATTGAAAGGATGCTCAGAATTCGCCAAATCTCCTAGGCTAGAGCCCAGTCATCAGAATGTTTGTGACATATTAGGGACACTCGTTGAGGTGGGGGTCTTAGCCCTCTGCAGAAATGTAGTCGGTGTATTCACCAGCCCAACCCGATTCGGCGAAAAGCAGAAGATGATCCGCAAAAACTATTAATACGCAGACTACGCCGATGATATAGCGCTTCTAATAAATTCACCTGCCTGAGCTGAATTTCCTTGGTGCATAATCTGCATACCTTTAAATGGATAAACATAGATTTTCTCAGTGAATTGTTTGTTGGTAACTTCATTTGCAAATGTGTTAGAATTTGTCTGCACATAATTATTGTTTTTGATTCTCCAGTTAGATACTTCAATTTTTGTTATCTAACATTAATCCTATTTACCAACCCCTCTGCTCGGGCAGGATATGACACAAGGTCAATTTTTAAGCGAAGTTTTACTGGTTTGAATTCAGAGTTTTTCCTTCTCCTAGACCAGTTGCCTCACCAACGCTGAAGAACTTAGTCTGTACTACTATTTACCCATAGCTGGAGGGAGAATAATTGGATTCATACCTTTCCCAAGGGTATTAGTGCTATGTGAAAAGCAATCAATCTCGTCCAGGATTTGAACTCGAGTCCCCGTGTCCATTTCCTACGACGATAACCATTACACCACGAGCACCTCCATTATCTAACATTAATAATACTATTTACCATTAATCATTTGTGTGCAGACATTGAAGCAGTTAAAAGTATTGCTGTTTAACAATAAACATTCTATTTCAAAATTATTTATTGCATAGAGTCAAATGGTTGACGTCAACTACACAAGAATGCTGCAAGCAATATTGAACAAGTCCAGGAGGTAGCACCTCACAAAGCAGCAACTTTACTGCCACTTACCACCCATCACGAAAACTATCAAAGTTAGATATGCAGGACACTGCTTGAGAAGTTGGGGCGAACTCATAAGTGTCGTACTCCAGTGGACCTCTTCACACGGATGTACAAAGACAGGACGACCACCTAGGACCTACAAACAGCGGCTCTGTGCGGATACGAGATGTAGTCCTGAAGACCTGCTGGAAACAATGGACGATAGTGGCGAGTGGCGAGAAGGAGTCAGGGATATTCGTGCTGCTGCTGATGATGATGACTACCAATAATTCAACTTTCAAAAGGGTTTTAAGTATTGCTTTTTAACATTAATAATTCTATCCTAAACTACTGTGGCACTGTCAACTGCGGCTTCTAAATACACCGACGGCATCTCAGCAGAGAGGTAAGACTCAACTAACTAGTATTCTGAATATGATACTAAACAATCTAATGGTGAGAGTCCAGTATTGCAGCAGCTTTGGAGAATGCGGAATACCCATTCATTGCCATCACTCCCAGGTCCACTCTGGCCTGGAATGGAAGTACCTGATAAGCTCTTTTTGATTGATCAAATAGAACTAAACTGTTTCTTTATGCTATACTGAATTGATTGAAATAAGACTGGTTCGGCATTTGAAGTGTGCACTTATGCTGAACTGAATTGTTTGAAAAAATGTTTTTTGACATTGAAACTGTCCTCACACTAAATTGAATAATTTGAAATAAAACTGTTTTTTCATTCAACTGTTTATTAACAAAACCTATACTTATACTGAACTGAATTGTTTAAAACAGAACTGTTTATATGTTTAAATATGGATTTGGCATTAATAATCTACAATGGTTGCTGTGCCATAAAACCAAACCAAATCAAATTGATGTTGAGGTTCCAATAATGCTGGAGTTTTGAGGAATGTGGAATACCCCTTAATTGACATCGCTCCTTGGTCCATTCTGGCCTGGAGTGGTAGCACTACGTAGGGTCCTATCTATGGGCAAAATACAACAAAGCTGCCGACTTATGCTAAGTCGAATTAATTGAAATATAATTTTTTTTATGCTAAGCTGAATTGTTTGAAATAGAACTGTTTGACTACACTGGATAGCTTGAAATAGAAATGTTTTTGATACACTGTGCACTCATGGTCAACGCAATTGTTTAAATTAGAACTGTTTATTAGTATAAAAAAGGATTTGGCATTAAATAACCAACAAATGTTGATATGCCATAAAACTCAAAAACAAACAAACAAGCAAAAACATTTCTCATTCGTTTACACTCAGTTAGGTAGTGCTCAGTATTGCTTGGATCACGAACAATTCAATTAGATATCAGTCATTTGTTTACACACAGTTTAATGTTCAAATTGTTCTCTTTCAAGCAGTTAGATTTACCATAGGTTATTTGTTTGCACATGGTTTTATTGTCAAATAGTACGATTTGACGAATTGATAGTACCCTTTTATCAGATGCTAACACCCTGTTTTATATTGGACCTTGGGTCGATGGCAATGAATCTGTACACCACATTCGTAAAAGGTCCATTTGATAAGCCTTGCCATCAGATTTTATAATATTATATATAGTACAATCGTAAGCGGATCTTACCGCTCTGCAAAGCTGCAGTCGGTGTATTCAACCTTATGGTCTGCTTATCAAATGGGTTGAGGCATAAATAAAAATAAAATCAAGTTGTCATTTCACATTTCAAACTTCTAATGTTTTTCGAGCTGACAAAGAAAAGAAGCAGAAGGTACCTCGCAAAAACAATTACCGATGCCGACTACGCCGATGACATAGCGTTACGAGCAAATACACCCAACCAAGCCGAAACACTACTGCATAGTTTGAAACGAGCCGCCGCAGGAATTGGCCTCCATGTCAATGCACACAAAACTGAATACATGTGCTTTAATCAAGCAGGTGATATTTCCACACGAGATGGAATCTCTCTGAAACTGGTTGACAAATTCACCTACCTTGGAAGCAGAAAAACACATCGATACGCGGTTAACGAAGACATGGACAGCTATTTCTTCCAAGTTTCTTCCAAGCAGCGGTCGTGTCGATACTGCTGTATGGATGCACCACTTGGACGCTAACAAAAGAACTGAAGAAGAAGCTAGACGGCAATTATACAAGAATGTTGAGAGCAATATTAAACAAGTCCTGGCGGCAACATCCCACAAAGCACCAAGTATACGGCCACCTGCCTCGCATCACGAAAACTATCCAAGATAGACGAGCCAGGCACGCAGGACACTGCTGGAGGAGCAAGGACGAGCTCATAAGTGATGTATTCCTATGGACCCCACATATGGCAAAAGCAGGATGACCATCACGAAAATACATACAGACAGCAGCTATGTGAGGATATGGGATGTAGCCCAGAAGACCTGCTAGAGGCGATGAACGATAGGGAAAACCGGCGAGAGAGGGTCAGGGATATCCCTGCTAGCGGCACGACATCATGATGATGATGAATGTTTTGAACGCAGTTGGAATTTACTTGATTAAAGAATGTTTTTATAGGTCAATCTATTTTTTTATGAAAGTGAACGAATGATAATTTAATCCCTGATCTCACGTCCCTAAAATGGAACAAATGAAAGTGCATGTTTGACATGTAAACTTGTGGAAATTTAAGAATAATAAAAACACTTCACAAACAACTAAGAAGATTGTAAGTGTTTCCGGTCAATGTGTCCTTACTGAGCACCATGTCTGATATTGGTTTTCATAGTTTCGTTTCGATAATACATCGTTGAGAAATGAACCTAGAAAAAGAGGCTCATCAGATCTTGATCCAGATGTTTTACGTGAACTGGTGGAATACAAACAATGTTAAAGTCACCGAGAATAAGCGCATGACCTCAATACATCCGAATTCACAATCTACCACAGGAAAAGATAGAAAAAGTGAACAAGCTGGGATTTGGGGTGTTTCTTACTCTTAGAAAGAAGAATAGGAAAGATCGCATATCTGTAGGGAAAAAATCTTTGTTCCTTTCAGAGAAATAACCGGTTTATAAGAATACCGTTACAGCTGTCAACAAATGGGTCTTTTAGGTAAATTTTCAAAGAAAAAGACAGTAGATTAACAATGATGAATCTCCGCAGCTTTCCCACGAGGGAATAAAGGAACTACCCGATTCTTGGCAAGAGATGATTTTTAAAAATGGTAAATATACTACTGACAGAAATTAATCAACTCATACAGAAGGCTTGCCTAGTCGGCTGGGGCTGTAGAATACACTGACTGCACCTCTGCAGAGGGGTGAGACCCCCCTAACGAGTGTCCTGGATATGACACTAAATAATCTGATGGTAAGATTCCAGTAGTGCTCGAGCTTTGGGGAATGCGGAGTACCCCTTTATTGCCATTGCTCCCAGGTCCACTCTGGCCCAGATTGGTAGCACCTGATAGGGCCCTATCTATGGGTTAAATAGAACTAACAGCATACAAATGCTAAACTGAATTGTTTGAATAAACTGAATAGCTTGAAATAGAAATGTTTTTGATAATTAATCCGTACTTACATTTAAACTACGTGCTTATGCTTAACTGAATTATTTGAAATAGAACTGTTTTTCGACATTAAAACTGTATTTACACTTAACTGAATTGTTACATATAACTGCTTGAATAGTTTGAAATAGAAATGTTTTTGACCATTAAACTGTATACTTATGCTAAACTGAATTGTTTTAGATAGAAAAGATTATTTACATAAAAATGGATTTGGCGTTAAATAACCTACAAAGGTTGATATGCCATAAATCCCAATAAACCAAACAACATCACACAGCAGGCGTGAACACATTATATTGTATTAAAGGTTAGAAGCTTAAGACTTAACCTCGTAATACTAATAGTTTTTTCAAATATTTATGACCCTTGTAGAAAACACCGACTGCATTTTTGCAAAGGAGTAAGACTTCTACAACGAATTTCCTGTATATGACAATAAACAATGTGATGGTGAGGGTCCAGTAATGCTGGAGCGTTGGGTAATGCGGAGAACTCCTTTATTGCATTGAGTTGTAATGTTACATTCTTATATGCCGTATCATAACGACACAATAAATAAACAGACGCAATGATGAAGACAGACGCAGGAAGACTTCTTTAACAATATTTATACCTCTCACTTTATTGCAAGGGTTCGAAAAGGTTGTGTGGGGTTTTCCTGTGAGAGGGAGCTGGAGATCGAACATAACTGCAATATTTTGACCCCAAACCTATGGCTGCCACGTTGTGTCTTTCTTGTTCTTCTGATGCTCAACCGAAGCTCTGGGGTCCACTCTGCTGGGTGCTGGCTTTCTTTACTGCATCTTATCAGCATCTTCTCTTGACCCCAATTCATCAGGGCCCCAAGCCCCTTCGGCCTGGCGTGGCTTTCCCTACCACATCTCCTCTCAAACTGGCCTGGAACTCCAACTCAACTCGCTCGTCGAACTCAACTGAGTTATATAATCGTTCGACGCCCACTGGATCTTTGAAATCGAATGTTTAATCGTCATCAAGCGGAAATAACTGTCATGCAGTTCACAGGTCACTCTCTTCCGGTGCATCAGTCTATGAGTGTACCATGGGAATTTTATAGCTCGTCCCATTTTATCAGCCAATTTCCGCCCACGCGATTTCCTCTCATAACTGCCATTAGAATGTGTCAACTCCTTCCGGTGCATCACCTTGGAATGGCATTTTTGGCCGGGTCAAAAGGTCAAAATATAACAGTAACGCCCGATAGGGTCATATCTATGCGTCCAATAGAACTGTTTGACTGATACTTAATTGAATTTTCGTAATACATAGCATTGATCTTTGATATGAGCTAAATTAAATTCTTTGAAATAAAACTGTGTAAATAAATAACTGATATTCAATTGAACTTTGAGTGACGTATAGCAATACTTGGATCAATTAAACGTTGATTTATGCTAAACTGAATTGTTTGAAATAAAACTTATCCGTTAACTGTGTAAATAAACGACTGATATTTAATTGAATTGTTAGTGATACGTAGCAATGTTTGGAACAATTTAACTTTGTTGAGTTTTTGTTGCTCGATTGAATTGTTTGAAATATAAACGTCTGTAAACAAATGACTGATGTTTAAGGGAATTGTTAGTGATACATAGCAATATTTGGAACAATTTAACTGTGTGCAAAAACTGAGCATAGGCTCGTTAACAAATCATCGCCCATTGGCCTAGTGGTAGAGTGTTCGCCAATGGCCCGGGAGACAGGGGGTTCAATCTCAGGTCGAGTCATACCAAAGACTCAAAAAGTGATATTTGATGCCTCCTTGCTTAACACTATTATAAGGTACGTTTTAATGGTTAAGAGGAGCAATCCAGAGAAAGGAGTAAAGCCCTCCCCTACACTTCGGTGTAGTTGTAGCTACAGAAAAGGAAGCTTTCGGGTAGCCCTCAACTACGGTCGCCAACAATTTTACCGATAAATATATAAACTGTATTTGGTATTAAATAACCTACAATGGAAGATATAACGAAAAGACAATCAAACCAAGGAAATTTATGGAATCCAGTAAGTATCAAGATTTTATAATAATTCCTTGCCAACATACAGTAATACGGTTCCAAGTAAATGATCATAATTATCTTTAACGGTGAATATTCTAGCCAAGTAAAGTTGGTGACCGTAGTCGAGGGTAACTGTTGCGTAGTCAGATACACGAATATGGCCATGTGCGAAATAGACATATAATGTTCATTACGATAGAACATAGGAATCTCGGAATTCGAAAACACGTAACGACTTCTTGTTCAGGTACGAAACCTTTTTATTAACTTTGAGTTAAAGGTTTCGACGTAAGGAGGAGAGACACAATCTTCTATGCTGTCTTATTCAGTTGGCCCCCGTCTCGAACGGCCCCCGTCTCGAACGGCCCCCATAGGGCGCACGTTCGCCTCGCGTCTGCGAGCTCCAAATCGATCCTTCTCGTTTGGTGTCTAGTTTCCAACTCTAACTTTCTTCAAATCTCACACAAACCTCTGCGCGCTTCCAATGCATAACGTCACCCGCACCCAGTCACCCCGTTTCGTCTCGGACTATTATGACATCTGAGTGACACCTCCATCCGCCCGCTTGCGCCCGCGTTAACACCTGCCTCAATGTTGCCATTAACTAACCCATGTGCAGAGCCGAAAGATTCTCAGCCTAACTAAACTCAAAGGCATGAACCTAAATCTCTCGGCTATAATATAACATAACCAGAAGGCTCCCTTTTCAATAGCTACTACACCGAGGAATAGTGGAGGGTGCTACTCCTTTCCCTGAATTGCTCAACTTTACCCATGACACGTACCTTATATTGCCGAGTATTAAGCAAGACCTTATTAAGTACCATTCTTAAAGACTTTCGTATGACGTGACCTGGGATTGAACCCAGGACTCCCAGACGATAATAAACGCTCTACCCACTTGTCAATGAACCAGCTCAGTAGCCACTGAAAAGAGAGCCTTCGGGTCGCCCTCGACTACAGTTGCCAAATTTACTATCCTTTTTTATTCTCGCTAATGTTGAGCGAACGGTGGGGACTATGAGAAAAGGCATAGTCACTTGTGGTAAAGACGCGAGGAATTAACAATCCACTGGTGATGAAGGAAAAAAAATCCATAGTCATTTAAAGTGACTCTGTTAAAAATGCATCATCAATGATTGTTAATAATTACTTTGATCTTGTAAAATATTTACAAGTTTCAAATAGAATTCCGGAAACAAAATCTTACGAGTGATAACGTCAACATCAAAGACAGGCATTTCAATAGGAGGTGTAAATCTGCTTAAGAAGGAAACATCAAATTAATCCTATTTTTTTTTTAATTTTTATTTTTTCTTTCTTTCTTTCATTTTGGTCTCTATAATGGCTGGCGTGTGTTGTGGATTGTTTTGGAAAGAGTTTCGAACCGATACAAAGTCCAACTGAAAAAAAAGTAGTTAAATTTAACACACTTTACGATTTTTTCAGTAACTGTCGATTCCCACTCCTCATTTTTTCACACTAATTTCTGTTTCAAAATACATTCAGCGTAAGTTTTTTTTACTACAATTTTAAGATGAAGAAGAAGAGATATAAAAAAGAAAATACACTAACAGTCAAAAGTATTGGGTCATAGTGAAAAAAATGTCCTCATCCGAAAAATGTTATTTTTAATTAAACAAATTAGGCAAAATATATTTATTTATTATACTAAATATAAGTTTCCTCGGTAATTTTGACCATATAACCTGATGTCTTTTGAAAAATTGATTTGATGGCATTTTTCTTTTTTAGTACTGAGCATAAGCAAAAAAATTTCCATAAGTTTAATGATACCACAACTTGAACTCTCATTAGACTATAAAATAGATCCTTGCTACACACCGCCTGTTTTACTTATATAAAGGACAATTTCATCAGTCACCAGCTTGTATGATGCTATTTATACAACCCCTCCGCTCGGGCAGGATATGACACAAGGTCAATTTTTAAGCGGAGTTTAACAGGTTTGAATTCAGAGTTTTCCTTCTCCTAGACTAGTTGCCTCACCCAGGCTGAAGAACCTCATCTGCCCTACTATTTAGCCATAGCTGAAGGGATAATAATTGGATTTATACCGTTCCCAAGGGTATTAGTGCTTTGTGAAAAGCAATCAGTCTCGTCCAGGATTTGAACTCGTGTCGCCGTGTCCATTTCCAACTACGATAACCATTACACTACGGGCAACTCCAGCTTGCATGATAGAACGCAGACTATTCTAAAAATCGCTGCATTGCAGTACTAAGTAAGTAAAGTTGGCAACCTTAGTCAAGGGAAAGGCTCCTTTTTTAATAGCTACTACACCGAGGTGTAGGGAAGGGCGCTACTCCTTTCCTGGGATTGCTCCACTTTACGCTTGATACGTACTTTATATTGCTGAGTGTTAAGCAAGGGGATCAAGCTCCATTTTTAAAGTCTTTGGTATGACGTGACCTGGGATTGAACCCGGGTCTCCCGGACCATTAGCGAACACTTTACCCTCTAATGCCGTGTTAATATCCAGTGTGAGAAGAAGATTCTGTAAAGCTAGTTTATATGCCTGAATTGCTATCAAGAAACCTCTGCTGAGGATAGCAAATCGATGTCAAAAGTATTGTGGACCAAGGTGCACAAAGACTGGATAATATAGCTGTAGAATGAAGTCCTATCGACTGACAAATCAAAATTCGAAATATTTGGCTCAAATACAAGGGTCTACTTGAGGCGAACAATTTGTGAAAGAGCTGCGGCTTCTTTTATCACACCAACCGTAAAGTATGGAAGGGACTCTTTTATTGTGTGGGGGTCTTTTGGTTATTGCAAAGCCAGGAATTTGCATCAGGTGAAAGACACATTGTATCAGACCGGCTACCTTAGCATACTTGGAGGTGCCCGTGGTGTAGTCGTTATCGTCGTAGGACATGAACACGGCGACATAGCACTAATACCCTTGGGGAAGGTATGAATCCAATTATTCTCCCTCCAGCTATGGGTAAATAGTAGGACAGACTAGGTTCTTCAGCCTTGGTTAGGCAACTAGTCTAGGAGAAGGAAAACTCTGAATTCAAACCTGTTAAACTCCGCTTAAAAATTGACCTTGTGTCATATCCTGCCCGAGCGGAGGGGTTGGTAAATAGTACCTTAGCATACTTCATAATTACGCTATTTCATCAGGAACGCAGTGGATTGTGGGTCACGGATATGTCTTCATACAAAGTAATGATTCATTGCATACTAGTAAACTCTGCTAGATGTCCATGAAAGCAGAGAGGCACAGGACGTCCTTCAACTGAATACTCTGCTAGCGCAATCAGCGAACTTAAATCCCATTGAACTGGTGTGGGATGAACCTGATCGAAAATTCACAAGTGCGGTTCACCTCTGGCAATTCTTTCAGGTAAGTTGGGCACAATTATTTTCACTCTTCCTACAGTCTTTGGAGGATAGTAATTTACAAAGCTCTTTGCTTCGATGTGGCACAAGGCCGAATGATTGGGGAGCCCAATGAGACTCGAACTCACTCGTGTAGATTTGCTAGTCTAGCTTGCTAACCGTTACACCACCAGAGGTGCCCTAGTCTTTGGAGGATAGAATGCTAAGAATCTTTGAAGAAGTAATTGTAGAAGTAATTAAGGAATCAAAGGTTTAAGAATTTTGGAAAACTATAATTATTATCCTAATTTCTTGAGAGTTTTTCACACCGCAGTTAGCTGATTGTTTCCCACTGGAGGTTGAGTGAGAGCAAATCACTGCTAATCTTCAGGACTCATCTCAGTATTCTGGCCGATCATAGTAATGTTGAAGACTGGATAATCTTTACTGATCTCAGGATTCTAAGGCTTCAAGCCCCTTTATCAATCCTTTGTGTATTGTTTCAGTTGCACCAATTACAATTGATATACCAACATATTCTTTAGTTTTTTGTTCTTTAGCAAGGTTTTGATGCTTTTTTTCACTTTGTTTTCTTTTAGTTTTACCCTGTGGGCAGCTGGAATGGCTAAGTTCACAATTCAGCAGGTTCTCTTTATTTATTTATTATTTTTGTCAACTATCACTAGATCTGGACGTCTGACCAAGATTAGGTGATCTGTTTGTAACTCAAATTCCGAGAGAAGTTTGGGGTTTCGAATTAAGCAAGCCTGAACTCCCGTCGCACTATTTCGTTCAATTTCGGACTAATACCGAATGGAAAGATATGAATCCCTTTGTTGCATACTGACCCTTGACAGACCCCAATGTTCCAGCAGTGTAAACAAAATGATGGCAGGATGCACATGTGTAAATAAGACGGCAGCGACGAGTAGGTGTAAACAGCATGTGGGTTGATCCGGAAAGGCGTAGGTGTTATGAAATTATATATACTGAGGTACCCATGGAGTAACGGCCAGTCTCAGCTAGAAGATACTCAGTCAGTTTCAGCCAGAAGAGATTCTGTCAATCACGGAGAGCACCATCAGCAGGCACTAGTTGAGTACCCTCTGGCTGAGACGTTAAATAAGTGCAAAGTGGGACCCTTCATATGATTATAGAAGCACAGAATGGTTAAAAAGAAGTGCTAAGTAAAGCTATGGGAATAGCACAACCCGGCTAAGGAGAAGACAATGGTCAATATAGCAAGATATAAATCCTTCAGTCGTCTCTCTCCTCCGCCTGTCTCTCTCAGACTACGGAAAATTCGATCCTTTTTGAAGAAAAAAGTGTGATATATCTTATAAAGAATATATTTTATAAAGAAAAGTGTTATGGTATCTTCACCATTTATCACGGTTATTTAACTTTATCCCCCCGGCAATAGGTTAGATAGCATCATTCTTTCTTCAAAAACAACTGTTTTGGCTTTAAATCCCCTCTTAAGTTTGATATGCCAATAAAAAGAAAGAAAAATCTTGTAGCATAATAATTTCATGGGGGTGTAAACAAAGAGGAGACATAATAGAAAACAAGAAGATTATTGTGATGGTATTTGTGCAATACGAAGGAAATTCGGTTTATTTTCTCTTCTTTTGCAGAACTATTCTTTGGTTATGTTTTGGATTTCCCAAACAGTCCGTGCTTAAATCTCTGAGTTTTGCATTGGTTATTATAGAATAGCAACTGAAGTTATCCAGACACACAGACAAAAAAAGCAACAACAAGCAAACAAACAGACAAAAAAAAAACAAACAAAAAACAAAGAAATAAACAAAAAATATTGAAGACGTAATCACAAGTTGTATGAAAGATTAATCAATGTTTAATGCTAAGTTTTAACAGTCTTTACCAGATCCCCCCCTCCGCCAAAAAAAATCCTTGACTAGTTCAGATCATTTAAATTATCGAACAAATTAAAGGAACAATCTATTCAGAAAATTTTTTATTGTTATATTGATATGATTGCTTGTAAGTACAAATCAATGTCAACAAATAATACTAATGATTCAATGTAATGGTTATCGCCGTAGGAAATGGACACGGCGCCACGAGTTCAAACCCAGGACCAGGCTAATTGCATTTCACATACCACTAATACCCTTGGGAAAGGTATGAATCCGATTATTCTCTCTCCAGCTATGGGTAAATAGTAGGACAGACTAGGTTCTTCAGCCTTGGTGAGGCATCTAGTCTAGGAGAAGGAAAACTCTGAATTGAAACCTGTTAAACTCCGCTTAAAAATTGACCTTGTGTCATATTCTGCCCGAGCGGAGGGGTTGGTAAATATGAATACTAATGATTCAATACAAAGAATTGGAGACAGTGACAGTCAAGTCAGCGTGAAATCGAAGAAAGAAAAAAGAAAAAGAGAAAGAAGAAATTAGACGGAAAGAAAGAAAGAAAGAAAAAGAAAGAAAAAGAAAGAAAGAAAAAAGGGAGTTAATTAAAAGAAAGAAAGAAAGAAAGAAAGAAAGGAAGAAATTAATTTTCTTCTAAAAAATGTGGACCAGAAAGAAAGTAAAAAGAAAGAAAGAAAAGAGAAAGAAAGAAAATTGATTAAAAAGAAACATGGAAAAGAAAGAAAAAAGAAAGAAAGAATGAAAGAAATTTCATCTGAAGGAAAGAAAAATGAATGAAAGAAATAATGAAAAAAAGAAAGAAAGATATTTGATTGAAAAAATGGAAAACCAAAGAAAGAAAGAAAGAAATTTGATTAAAAACATATAAAAAAAGATATATAGGCAAGAAAAAATTCATTGAAAAGTAAGAAAGAAGGTTTGTAAGACAGTTGATTGAGAGGACAAATGTATAAGAAAGAACGAAATTTAATTTAGAAGAAAGAAAGAAAGAAAGAAAGAAAGAAAGAGAGTTGATTGAAAAGCTATAAGGACAAGAAAGAAAGGAAGATATAAACGATGACAGAAACAAACTTTTTTGAAAGACACATGGATAAGAAAGAAAGAAAGAAAGAAAGAAAGAAAGAAAGACTGAAAGAAAGAGTGAATGAAAAAAGGGTCGAAAACCGAAAGAAAGACAAAAAAAAAGAACGAGGAAATGAATGATACAAAAGAAGGAAAGAGTGAAAGAAAAGAAGGAAAAACAAAGTTAAAATGAAAAAAATAAATAACGGAAGTAAAGAATAAAAGAAATAAAAGAAAGGAACATAGGAAGGAATGTAAAAAAATCAAAGAGCGAAAGAAAAAAAAAATCCAGTAAAAAGAGAAAATTACATACGTAAAAAATTGGTCAAGAAATGTGTTCTTTACGTAAATATACACCATAGGCAGTGACTGAAAAAGGTATTATTATAAAAATTAATGGTTTTCTCCAAATACTAAACTTGGAGAGAATAAATTTGAATACATTTCTATTGAAACCGAAAGAGACATAGTGGATAAATCGGAAACCCTGGTTTTGAAATACAATTTTATGAGCTGGCAATTATGTTAAATTGCTAGATTAGAAAAATACATGTCTGCTGATACTCAAGAGGTTACAATCTTTTAAATATTCCTTTTCCTTAAGAAAAAATATTAATAAATTACTTTCTTGAAATAACAAGCGTCATATATTTAGAGAATGTAATTTTTTTTTTCAAAAATCAAGACAAAACAAACCAAAACAAAACAAAAAATGTACCCATTAGTGAAATTTCCTTGAGAGAGCACCGGAGTTTATCCCCTTTGGTACATGTTATCCATTAACATTAACATCGCTCTCCTGCCAAAATGAGTTTCGCTTAGCCAATCAGATAGTGGAGATATTTTTAAGATCCGTCTTGAGCTGTTTCTTGGCGAGAGTCTCGTAGGAATTTGTGTATATAAATATTTGATTCTTTAGAATAAATTGAGGACGTCTGGCTTGCCGAAGATGAATGGTTTGTTACGAGAGAACTGGAAGAGATAATTCCTCGAAATCCCGATGGAAACGAAGATGTCTCGGACAATGTAAATTATAGCTATATTTGATAGAACCGGTAGTCAAGAATTCGTAACAGAGAAGAGGTGGCTCAAACTACTACTACTACTACTACTACTACTACTGCAATGATAATAATAATAACAATAATAATAATACTGATGATGATAACAATAAAAATAAAAGTGGGAGGATTATTAGCAGCGGTAGGAGGAGTAGGAGTAGCTGTGCGAGAGTAGATGTGGTACTCGAAAAGTAAACATTTTGAAGCAGAAGAAATTCGTCGATTGACATGAGACGTTTTTAATAATAGTCATTTATAAAGGTATTAAAGAAAGAAAGAAAGAAAGAAGAAGAAGAAGAAGAAGAAGAAGAAGAAGAAGAAAACATCTACTACAACAACAACGGCAACAAAATAAACAGAAGCATGAAAGAGAGAGAGAGAGAGAGAGAGAGAGAGAGAGAGAGAGAGAGTATGTGTCTGTTGGAGTAGAAAACATAAACAATTAATACTCAAAAGAAAACGAAAAGGAAGTCTGAAGAAGAAGAAGAAGAAGAAGAAGAAGAAGAAGAAGAAGAAGAACAACAACAACAACAACAACAACAACAAAAAACTGCAACTAAATAAGTAGAAGCAATTAGAGAGAGAGAGAGAGTAAGAGAGAGAGAGAGTATGTGAGTGTTGGAGTAGAAAACATAATAATAATAATAATAATAATAATAATAATAAGAAGAAGAAGAAGAAGAAGATGAAAAAGAAAAAGAAAAAGCAGCTAGAGAGAGAGAGAGAGAAAGAGAGAGAGAGAGTATGTGTGTGTTGGAGTAGAAAATATGAACAATTAATAATCAAAAGAAAACGAAAGGGAGTCTAATGAAGAAGAAGAAGAAGAAGAAGAAGAAGAACAACAACAACAACAACAACAACAACAACGGCAACTAAATAAACAGAAGTATGAAAAAGAAACGAGAGAGAGAGAGGGAGAGAGAGAAACGAGAGAGAGAGAGAGAGAGAAAGAAAGAAACAAAAGGAAGTTTAATGAAGAAGAAGAAGAAGAAGAAGAAGAAGAAGAAGAAGAAGAAGAAGAAGAAGAAGAAGAAGAAGAAGAAGCTGGATTGGAAGTACCTTTTTTGTTGTTATTATTGCAAGTTTTGTTATTTTTCTGCCACTGTAAACTTCTCATAGTAATACTTGGTTTACATTGAAATGATAACTTGCAAGTAATATCTTTGTTTCTGAACACAAATGACATTAGTGTCAGTTGGAAGCAGGTGTCTAATGTGAGGACCTGGAAATAACCCGGTTATCGTCAGGTATAAATAAAGAGATCCTTGCCGTAAAAAGAAAAAATGGTTGACAATTAAATCTAGTTGTTCAGAAGAGGACTCAACCAATAAAATCAGAGATCGGGTCAACTCACTTAGGCTGAATAGTGACGTGTTACATATTCGCCCATTGGTTGGATAAAGCAGGGTCTCTTGAGTGTGTGTGCGTGAGTGTTGAGCTGGACTGGGGTTTAAGCGGCTTTCACCAAAATTCGATGGCAGAAACAGACAAGATGTGAGTACGTTGGGGAGGATCAACACGTCGTTTAGCTAGCCACCATGGACAATTATTGCCTCTGTGTCATTTCAAGACTATCAAAGATAACAAAAGCTGACAATTGAACATGCAATCATCATCATCTTAACAGCTTATCGAAAGCACATATTCCTTTGATACTCTCGCAATCCGTCCCTATCAAGTCCCGCTATTTTATAAGTCATTTAGACAGTTTCAAAAGAGTTGATTAATGTAAGCTTTTCTGGTCGGCCAACATCAAAGTGGAAGGGAGAGTCCAAATGGTGTAACGGCTAAAGTGCTGTTTTGCGACCTCGAAGTAAACGAAGTCAAACTCCGGTTGCGCTATTATGTTCACATTCAGGCAAATACCCTTAGGAAAGGCATGAGCTCCATTATCCCTAAAGCTATCGGTTAAACAGCATCACTACTATTATAAAAGGTTACGGCTTTGACATTAAAATAACCCACGAACTTTGATATGCTAGTAGACCAAGAAACACCGAAAAAGCACTAGTTTGTTCTTGCGTCCGAGTAAATAAAAAAAAAAAACTCTGTCAATCCATACGTCCACTAGCTGGCCCAGTTATTTGGGGCTGTACAGTACACTGACTGCTTCTCTGCAGTGGGGTACGACTCTCATAACAAGTGTCTTGGATATGACCCAAAACAATCTGATGGTGAGGCATCAGTAATGATGGGGCTTTGGGAAATCCGGAGTACCCCTTCAGTGCCATCGCTTCCAGGTCTACTTTAGCCTGAAGTGGTAGCACTGATGGATTCCTATCTATGTGTTAAATACAACTAAACTGTAACTTAGGCTAAACTGAATTGTTTGTAATAGAACTGTTTGTGTATGCTAAACTGAATTGTTTGAAATAGATGTGTTTTTGACATTGAATCTGTGTACTTATGCTAAACTAAATTGTTTGATATGGAACTGTTTTGGCATTTTACTGAGTTGACAAAAAATTAAACTTATTCCAAATTTTTATCGAAATGACTTTATTCGGCGTTAAAAGACCCTAAAAGTGTTGATACGCAGTTTAACAAAAAACAACGCCAACCAACTGACTTCCATTTTTAGAGCCTACCATTTTTTGCTCGTCTTTCTTGGATAGTTTGTGAGATAGGTTTGGGTAAATAGCTGCAATTCTGTAAAGTACTGGCTTCTAGGATTTGTTCAAAACAGTATGCAGCATCGTTGTGTAGTTCTCGTCTATTCTTTATTCCCTCCAAACATATAATTTGAGTCCAAATGATACAATCACTTAGTACTAAACTTACTTGGTATAGATATAAATCTTACATGTCAGGGAAGTGCATTCACTCACAGAGTAGCAGAAGAGTTGGTATGTCATAAGCTATCCAGGAAAGAACGAGTGTCTAAAAATACGATACGAAAAAAAGTTCTTTCGGGGATTAGAGTCACCACTTAACAGTAAATCTTTCTCTCTGAGAGACTAATGTTTAGATATATGATTAATAACCTCAACTAACCTCTAAAAATAACATTTTTAAAGAAAACTGTTCTGACAACTGACCAGATATAAAAATATGTTGGTGAGTTGTAAGATACGTCGAGTTGTAAGATACGTTGGTGAGTTGTAAGATACGTTGGTGAGTTGTAAGATACGTCGAGTTGTAAGATACGTCTCCAAAGAGTGTGGGAATCCTCTTAAAGTTATTGCTGAAGTGCAGGACTGTGGATGTTAAGATATACGATTCTTAACTTCAACTAATCTCAAAAAATAACCTTTTTAAAGAAAACGGTTCAGCCAACTAACCAGTGATAAAAATATGTTTGTGAGGTTTAAGATACGTCGTCTTTTTAGTCTCCAAAGAGTGGGGGAGTCTCCTTAAAGCTATTGCTAAAGTGCGAGACTGTGAATGTAAAGATTTTCCATACTTAACTTCAACTGATCTTTAAAAATAAATTTTAACTCTCGTTCAGAAAACAGTTCTGCCAACTAACCAGCGATAAAAATATGTTGGTGAGTTGTAAGATACGTCGACGTTTTAGTCTCCAAAGAGTGGGGTAGTCCCTTTAAAACTATTGCTAAAATGCGAGACTGTGAATGATAAGATATACGATTAATAACCTCAACTGACCTCTAAAAATAACCTTTTTAAAGAAAACGGTTCTGCCAACTGACCAGATATAAATATATGTTCGTGAGGTTTAAGATACGTCGACTTTACAGTCTGCAAAGAGTGGAGGAGTCCCCTTAAAGATATTGTTGAAGTGCGGGACTGTGAATGTTGAGATATACGATTCATAACTTCAACCGATCTCTAAAAATAACCTTTTTAAAGAAAACGGTTCTGACAACTGACCACATATAAAAATATGTTGGTGAGTTGTAAGATAGGTCGACTTTTTAGTCTCCATAGAGTGGGGGAGTCCCCTTAAAAGTTATTGCTGAAGTGCGGGACTGTGAATGTTAAGATATATGATTCATAACTTCCATTGAGCTCTAAAAATAAATTTTTAGATTACGTTTAGAAAACAGTTCTGCCAACTAACCAGTGATAAAAAATATGTTGGTGAGGTTTAAGATACGTCGTATTTTCAGTCTCCAAAGAGTGGGGAAGTCCTCTTAAAGCTACTGCTAAAGTGCGAGACTCTGACCTCGAAGCAAGCGAGTTCGAACTCCAGTCAAATTATTACGTCGACTTTTGGACGAATATCCTTGGAGAAAAAAATGGTTCTTCTCTTACCCTCTAACTAAGGGTTATATAGTATCACTGATGCGGTTCTAAAGGGATACGGCTTTGGCATTTGATAACCCACAAAGTATGACATACCATTATACACTCATATAAATTTTTAAGAGCACTCCATATGAAAAGGTTTATCCTTGAAATGGTGGTAAGGCTCTTGTTAAGGAATTCTTTATTGCTATTACTTCCAGTTCCACTCTCAACCATTGTGACTGAAGCTGTGAGGGAACCATCAAGCAATCAAATATTTTTGAAAATTATTATTTGATTGAAATACTTGAGATCATTTAACTGTGTTTAAAGAAACTTTTATTATTGAATAATTGTTAATGAATAACTATAATTATGATTTTACTTCTTTGAGATTTTTTTACGAGCATCACCTGATGGTTTTCATTAGAGTTTAAGTGACAGCAAGTCTCCTCAAGTCTCGAAGACTCTTCTCAGTATTCTGGCAGATATCAGCAGTACTGTAGTTTGGATGGTTTTCACTCGTCATCTTATTTCCAAGTCCTCCTGTGCCAGTACCAATACTTCCGTCATTGTACCGAGTGCAACAATTACAATTGGTATCACCGATACTTTCATGTTCCATAGTTTTTTTCATACTATAGCTAGGCCCTGGTACTTATCTTTCTTTTCGCTTTCTTTCAGTTTTACCCTGCAGCTAACTATCACTAGGTATGGTCGTCTTGCCGAGATTAGGTGATTCGTTTGTATTTCAGAATACTAGAGAAGTTTGTGCATCTTATTTTTTTGGGCACATTCTGGGTTGTGCATACACCATTTAATCGTATGGTCAAATTTATACTTCTTGCACAGTTCCTAGTAGATCACCTTCCCCATACAGTCTTGTCTAGTCTTATACTCACTTTGTGGTTCTTTACTGCATTGGTATATTATGCAATAGATCCTTTCATCTCTATCATTACATAATCTACAACAGCTAATATGTTGCATCTTGTCTATTCTTGCTTTCACATTCCGATTTTTTTCTTGATTTGCTCGTTCTATTCCTTCTGTCGTGTGTCGTTTTCCGCTTTCTTGTGTCGTTTTCATGTGTCGTTTTCCGTTTTCATGTGTCGTTTTCCGCTTTCTTGATTTGCTCGTTCTATTCCTATTGTGTCGTTTTCATGTGTCGTTTTCCGTTTTCATGTGTCGTTTTCCGCTTTCTTGATTTGCTCGTTCTATTCCTTCTGTCATGTGTCGTTTTCCGCTTTTCGCATGGCACATTTTTCTCAGCTAAAATCTATATTCATATCTTGACTTTATATCTTCACTGCCTCTATTAGGGTTTCCAGTTCGTTCGCATTTTTGGCAGTTTGATTTGGTTGATTTTTTCCTACGATTTATGGAATTTGTATCCCGCCTGTGAATTTCCGAAGCATTTTAGTGAGTGGCGTCGTTACTTTAAAAATAGTAGTGGTGATTTGTCGCCTCCCTGGAAGATCCTTCTCTGGATTTTCACTTCAATTAAATTTTTTCCTCATTCTTTCAGTTCGACAATCCAGTCCTCCATGGTATGTTCTATAAACTTTATAAATTCACCGGATATCTTGTACATTTTAAGACATTCCATTATCCTTTATGGAACCATATTATATGCCTTTTTATGATAATTCTTATGCCCTTATATGGGTATATTTCTATTGTTGTATCTTTTGGGTGATATTTTTCAGTCACGTGGTCCTTGGGAATAAATCAGTACCGCAAAGTACAATTATTATTAAAGACACGGTGATATTTTCCCTGTGTCATTAAAAAAGAATATTTCCAAGTCTCTAGATTCCTTTTTCCCCTCAAATCAAGTAACTACTGTAAATTATTAGCGTTGAATAGCAATACTAGAAACCATATATCGGAAAGGATGGTATTAGCAAAAAAGAACTTTTGCATTAAATCTTAGAAATGTGTCCAAAATGTTTGTATTAGATTGGAATACTTGAAACCATAGACAGGTATTGTTGCGTTCTGGTTTGTGAACGCTTGTAATATCAAATAAAGAACAACCACGATATGAGAGGAAATAGAGATATATTCTCAGGAAAAATGTACAATAGAGAGACTATTGGTTGGTTTGGTTGGTTTCTTTGTTTAATGGCATATCAACCTTTGTAGGTTATTCAATGCCAAAGTTATTCTCCTAGAAGAACAGTAGTGGTGCTATTTAACCCATAGCTGGGAGGATAAGGGGGTTCATACCTTTCCCAAGGATATTTGCCCGAAAGTGAACGTAATAGCGCGACTGGAGCACGAACTCGCATACTACGATTCCGCAGTCCATCGCTTTAACCATTACACCACGAGGACACCGCCTTAGACTATTAGTAGACAAGAACATAGGATTAGTGAATACAGAATAAAGATATAGTCCAACGATAGTATGGGCTTCCGTTATTACGGGAGCAAGTAAGCTGACCTAGTGCAATCTCCAGTCTCCAACGCTCTAATACTATTCCTATAAGAAAGCTGCTCTTCACCTTCTAGTCTGCCTTAGTATTAGTAGCTACTGCTATACATGGCAGATAGACTAGTTCATTGTGTGGAAAAAGATAGGTTATACCCAACAGGTGTGCAAGTTATTTGTATTAGAGAGAAATATTTGGAACAATACAAATGTTAGCAAAATATTCGTATTAGATAAGATCACTTGAAAGATCACAAATTTGTGCTAATTATAAGGATTTGATTTGTATAGTTAAAACCATTGAAATATGTGCAAATTATTCTTATTTGATAGAAATAAAAGAAAGCCCGTGGTGTAATGGTTATCGTCGTAGGAAATGGACACGGCGACACGATTTCAAATCCTGGATGAGACTGATTGCATTTCACATAGCACTAATATCCTTGGGAAAGGTATGAATCCAAATATTCTCCCTCCAGTAATGGGTAAATAGTAGGTCAGACTTGTTTCTTCAGCCTTGGCGCGGCAACTAGTCTAGGAGAAGGAAAACTCTGAATTGAAACCTCTTAAACTCCACTTAAAATTGACCTTGTGTCATATCCTGCCCGAGCGGAGGGGTTGGTAAATATATTAAACGAAAGCATACAAATGTGTGCAAATTATTTGTATTTGATAAAAATTATTGAAACCATAAAAAAATCTGATCATAGGGACACAACTAGGGCAATTTTTACAAAATAGAATTGGAGATTATTACATTTAAACATTTATTAAACATTAGCATTAAATAAGCCATGAAGGATTGATGGACCATTAAATAAATCAAACAAAGCGAAATATATATAAGATTGGTTTGGTTTCTTTGTTTTATGGCATATCAACCTTTGTAGGTTATTTAATGCCAAAGCTATTCTTCGAGAAGAACAGTAGTAGCACTATTTACGAACTCACTTACTACGATTCCGCAGTCCATCGCTTTAACCATTACACCACGAGGAATCCCCCTATGAATAAGATTATAATTAAACATTTACAAATAAATCAAACTTTACCTTGCCAGGGGGCTGGACCTATAGAAAACACCGATTGTTTCTCTATTGAGGAGTAAGACCCCCTCCCTAACAAGTTTGGTTTGGTTTGGTTTGTTGGGTTTTATAGCATATCAACCTTTGAAGGTTATTTAACGCCAGATCCATTTTTATGTGAATAATCTGTTCTATTTAAAACAATTCAGTTAAGCATAAGTACACAGTTTGTCAAAAACATTTCTATTTCACACTATTCAAGCAGTTATATGTAACAATTCAGTTAATTGTAAATACAGTTTTAATGTCAAAAAACAGTTCTATTTCAAAAATTTCAGTTAAGCATAATCTTGTAGTTTAAATGTAAGTACGGTTTTATTGTCAAAAACATTTCTATTTCAAGCTATTTAGTTTACTCAAACAATTCATTTTAGCATAAGTATGCTGTTAGTTCTATTCAACCCATAGATAGGGCCCTGTCAGTTGCTACCACTCTTGCCCAGGGTGGACCTGGGAGCAATGGCAATGAAGGGGTACCCCGCATTCCCCAAAGCTCGAGCACTGCTGAAACCTCACCATCAGAATGTTTAGTGTCATATCCAGGACACTCGTTTGGCGGGTGGTCTCACCCCTCTGCAGAGGTGCAGTCAGTGTATTCTACAGCCCCAGCGGACTGGGCAATCCCTAACAAGTGTCCTGTATTTGACACAAAACAATCCATTGGTAACGTTCCAGTGATAATGGTTCTTTTTGGGAATGTGGAGTACCTCTTCATTGCCATCACTCTCAGGTCCATTCCGGTCTAAAGTGTTAGCATCTGATAGGGTCCTTTATATGGGTCAAATATAACTAAACTGCGTACTTGTGCTAAATTGAATTGCTTGAAATAGGACTGTTTTGATATTTATACAGCTTACTAGATGGTTTTGAAATAAAACGTTTTTTGACATTGAAACTGTTCTTACATTAATCTGAATTGTTGAAATAGAACTGCTTTGACATTTAACTGTGTGTGAATAAAGACTATACTTATACTGAACTGAATTCTTTGAATAAGAACTGTTTGACTAAACTGAGTAGCTTGAAATAGAATTTTTTTTTATAAGTAAACTGTACTTGAGCTAAATTTAATAGTTGACATAAAACACTTTATTTGTATGAAAATTGATTTGGCATTATATAACCAACAAAGGTTTATATGCCATAAAACCTAAACAAACTAACAAAATTTGGTATCAAATAACCCATAAGGTGTTCATATGTTGTTAAAAGTAAACTAAACCAAAATATTACAACTGAACAAAGGAATAATATGACTAAAGGGTTCACGTAAATCTGTTTCCGAATTAGAGTTGTTTCTAGACAGATTTCCCAAAAGCCTGGAGAGTCTTACTTGTTTTGCTTTTTAAAATTTCATGAAGAAAAGAGAGATGGAATAGATCCATGTCTTTCCCATGAGAATCCGACTGAGGTGCATGGAAACTGCCTTAAAAGGAATTTTAACACTTCTTACTGATTGCACTTTCGGTTATAGATACAGTTAGGAGGCTCACACCTTCCCAAAATTCATGAAATAATTCATCTCCATAGCGAGAGGAAGCTACACGCAGTTACTGACACAAAACAGCTAAATTTGTTGCGTTTGTTTTTCGTAATTACTAAATTAGCAATATTTGTCGGTATTTGTACTCGGAATTATCCAGTAATTAATAAAAATTATCTTTCATTAGCTGAAAGCGAAGCACCACTCTCCTAATCAGTGCGAAAACCAATTTTCTCCCTGGTGTCTAATGCATGGTAGAGAGGTTTTCGGCCAAAGCTTCGTCAAACAAATTTCCAGAAAAATATCCAAATCACATATTTGCTCTTCAATGCTTTTTTTGCTGGTATCTCACATAGTGCAACGCTTTGCATACCAGACTAGCAGACAATTCTACGTTTAATTGATCAATTGATTTATTTTAACGGCATGGCAACCTGATTTGGTGTATTTTATGCCTTGAGGGAAGGGTATTACTTTTATTGTACGTCTGATTTCACATATTTATTTTGTTTGGTATTTATATCAATTACTGCATCTTTCAGGTGATACGTTCCTGTCACATTTATAGAACTCTCTTAAAGAAATTATCAGTTCCACCAAGTGCGATTTTTTGTATTTTATATAGTTTTGGGCTGCCAGTTGTCTTGTAGATTTGTTTATCTCTCCCTTGGTAGATCATACCCAGGGCTCCCACTATTAAATGTATGGGGATTGTTTAAAGCGCCAGACTTAGAAAAAACATCTTTTTACCAGGTCTTTGCGTTGTATAGTCATATGCCGATGCCTGCATGCAGAATCATAACGACACAATAAAGACGAGCGACACAGTTCTTTAGAAAAATATACCACTCACTTAATTTGAAAGGGTTGTGTATGAGAAGGAGTTGGAGACCGAACAGAACTGCAACATATTGACCTCCCCAGCTCCTGCAGACATAGCAGTGTGTCTTTCTCGTTCTCCAGGGTTGCTTAACCGGAGGCCCGGGGGCCCATCTCTCTGGTGTGTGGTGTTTTCTCTACAGCATCATTTCTCCAACTCTACTGATCCCCAAACTGATTGAATTTCCTGTGCACTGAGTTATATAATAGTTCAACGTCCACTCAATCCCTTCCCATAAATGGCCAACGTCTTTGGAATGGCATGTTTGATCGTCATCGAGCGGAAATAACTGTCATGCAGTTCACAGGTCACCCACTTCCGGTGCATTAGTTTGTGACTGTACAGTGGGATTTTAACCCTGTCCCATATTGTCAGCCAAGCTCGTCCACGCCAATGGAATATACAACTTCAACCGTCTTTGGAATGGCATGTTTGGCCGGGTCGGAGGTCAATATACAACATTTGTATTAATTTATTTTTTAAAATACACTTATTTGTGTAAAAGATTGGTGTAGTTATTTAATGCCAAAGCAACCTTTGTAAAGAACTGTGGTGGTATTATACAAACCATAGCTGTGGAAATAGATGAGTTCATGCTTTCTCAAAAAGTATTTGTCTAAATCTAAAACTACGATGAGAGTTCGGATTCTCTGACAATGATACTGATGTAGAGCCAGTCAACTACTTATTTAGGGGATTACCATAACCCGTAAAATAGTTAGCACACTAGATTAGCAGACCATTGTTAATGGGTTCGATTGATTAAGTGACTAATTTTAACAGTATCTCAACCCATCTAGAAATTATTTTATGCGTAGGGTCAAGAACATGGTTTTCATAGTACATTCATTTGGTTTCTTTGTTTAATGGGATATAAACCTTCATGGATTATTTAATGCCAAAACTATCCTCTTAGAAGAACAGCATTGGTACATCATCATCATCATCATGCCGTGCCGCCAGCACGGATATCCTTGACCCTCTCTCGCCACTTTTCCCTATCGTTCATCGCCTCTGGCAGGTCTTCAGGGCTACATCCCGTATCCTCACATAGCTGCTGTATGTATGTTCTAGCTGGTTGTCCTGCTTTTGCTCGGCCATTTGTGGGGGTCCATAAGAGTACATCACTAATAAGCACGTCTCTGCTTCTCCAGCAGTGTCCAGCCTGTCTGTTTCGTCTAGCTTGGATAGTTTTCGTGATGGGAGGCTGGTGGCCGCATAGTCGGTACTTTGTGGGGTGTTGCTGCCAGGACTTATTCAATATTGCTCTCAACATTCTTGAGTAATTGCCGTCTATCTTCTTTTTTAGCCGTTTTGTTAGCATCCAAGTGGTGCATCCATACAGCAGTACTGACACGACCGCTGCCTGGAAGAAATTGCTTTTCATTTTATCGGTCAGGTTTGATTTCCATATGATCGATAGCTTATCGATAGCCATCCATGCCTTCGTTAGCCGCGTGTCGATGTCTTTTTTTTTCAAGTTTTTTTTACACTTATAGTGAACTTAATACCATAATTGGATTCGAACTCACTTTCTATGATCTCGTAGTCTGGAAAGTTAGTTACTACACTGCGGAAACTCAACCCTCGTGTAATGATACCTATTTCTTCATCTTTGCAAACTACTTCTTTTTGAATTCATAACAGTATTTTTTTACACTCTCAAAAGGCATGAACCCCCTTATCCCTACCCAGCTTTTTTTATATAGTACAAAGTGTCTCAATATACATGGGAGACATGTGATTGCTAATAACTCTAGAAATCATAATGTTCTATTCTTTTTTTGTATCAGGTTTGAAAATATTATACCATAATAACTATTAATCCTCGATCACCAATTCCTTGGACAAAAGAGGAAAATATATTTTGCGTCACTTTTTATTTAGAGACAACATCATTCAAAACTGTCTCAAAATAGATACAACCCATAAATATGATAATGATTTATTATTGAGACAAGAAACTAAAAAAAAAGAATTGCATGTCCTTGAAGCTGATATAATAAGAATTTTAAAAAATTGATTGTATGTCTCTAGCTGAAAGGATGGATTTTTACAGGACAAGCGGAAGTCATTTGATTGCCATTGCAGTCAAAAAGACTCTTACTGAAATTCCAAGTTACAGTTGAAGCATGAAAATGAAGTTAAAAGATGCTTAAACTTTTGGAATATATTACAGTTTGAAAACCGAAGTTAGATTAAGATTAGAATAATTTCGGAATCTCCAGTTAAATGATGAAATAGGGGGAAAAAAAGAGAAAAAAGGGAAAGAGAAAAATGAATGACCCACCTCCACCCCGAAAAAAAACAGAGTTAGAAAACACGTGTATATCTGTATAAAAGATTAAATATTTAGAACTCCCTGGCGACATAAAATGAAGAAGGCCGCCCAAGGCAAAGCAAATCCTTTCTCCCTTTTACCGTGGTCAACTCATGGTTACATATTTTTTTGTCTTTTATTATATTGTCATTTTAAAATGCATGAAAGATTTTATTTTTTGTAAAATCACTTCTGTATATAATCTGAGCTTTAAATACAAAAAGACTATTACTGTAATTGAACCATGAAAAAGACTACGGTATATAATCTGTGCTTTAAATGCAAAAAGACTTTTACTGTAATTGAACCATGAAAAAGACTACGGTATATTATCTGTGCTTTAAATACAAAAAGACTATTACTGTAATTGAACCAAGAAAAACACTACGGTATATTATCTGTGCTTTAAATACAAAGAGGCTTTTACTGTAATTGAACCATGAAAAAGACTACGGTATATTATCTGTGCTTTAAAAGCAAAAAGACTTTTACTGTAATTGAACCATGAAAAAGGAGTCAAAAGATGCTTATAGTTTTGGAATTTATTACAGTTTGAAGACTTAAGTTAGCGTAAAAAAGGAATGCATTCTAAGATGCAATGAACCATGCATAATGATTCTAATGATTTTTCACCAAAAGTAACTGGCCTTTTACAATGTTAAAACTTAATACGGGCAGGAGGTAGGAATGACTTGTTTTACGAAAACCATGGGAAGCAACATGATGGACGTAAAGGGGGACAAACTCAATGACGGGTTAACGCCATGCATAACCAGGTGCCGCGTGTACGAATCCCACGAGACAACAGCCAGGATCAAATAGTTTTCTCGGGTAACTATTGCTGCTCATCTCTTCGTGTGGCTTCTACGGATGAGAATAAAAACAACCATCGAAAGATTACGATGATTCACACTCAAACCACATGTCCAAACCTCATCACTCTTTGTGTAATATAATGACCGAGGGATTTCGTTTTATATATCTTGCCTTTGGGTTTAGTTAGGCTGAGAACCTTTCGGCTCAGCACATGGGTGAAAACTTGAGCACAGGTGTTGATGCGTTCGAGGGGAGTATGTGTCGTTCACAGATGTCAAAATAAAAATCCCAGATAAGACTTGGGGATGTGAATGACGTCATGCACTGAAAGCGTGCGCAGAGGATTTTGGGGGATTTGAAAAAAAGTCAGTTGAGAACTAGACACCGAACGGGAAGGGTCGACTTTAGGGAGTCGCTGAGGCCTGATGAATTTGTGCGCTACGGGCGCCACACGTGTTTTTTGGGGGGTGCAGATGAAAAAGCCAGTTTAGAAAGATTTTGTATCACTCTCCTTATGTCGAAAAACCTTTAAACTCAAAGGTAATAAAAGGTTTTGTACCTGAACTAAGAAGTCGTTACGTGTTTTTCGTGTTTCGGGATCCTTATATTCTATGTATTCTATATTATGAATTTTCTATGTATGTTTCACATATTTATGTATGGGTATGTTACATTTGCGCGGCTAAAAATGGGGCGCATTCTGCTGGGGTTGTAGCCCAGTATTCGAAAAATTAACGACAGAGTTCAAACTAAAACAAAAATTACTAAAATGCAAAAGCATATTGCAATTAGCGACATTCAACGTTAGAACTTTAAATAGAATAGACCAACTACTGGAGCTCACAGCTTCTACCACAGATCATAACAAAATATGCATACAAGAACACAGATACATTGATATTGAAGATATTAAATACCACGATGCCGGCAATGGATGAACGATTGTCTCGGAATCAGCATGGAAAAAACTCTGTCAATGTGTTGTATAGCCATGACCAACTATACAAACACATATGCATGCAGAATCATAACGACGCAATAAATACGAGTGACACAGTTCTTTAGAAAAATATACCTATCACTTTATTTGAAAAGGTTTGAAAGGGTTACTAAAGGTTTTACTGTGAGAGGGAGTTGGAGACCGAACGGAACTGCAACATATTGACCCCCACTCTTATGGCCATAACAGTGTTTCTTTCCCGTTCTCCTTGGCTGCTCACCCAGGGGCCTGGTGACCCAGGATCTCTGGGACATTTTCCTCATTCCAGCATCATCTCTCCACCTGGTCTGATCTCCAACTACTTAATTGGCGGTCCTGAGGGCCCCCTCTGCTGGGTGCTGGTTTTCTCTACCGCATCTTCTCTCCAGCTCGTCTGATCTCCAACTGATCTCATCTTCCTGTGCACTGAGTTATTTAATAGTTCGTCTCCCACCTTCTTCTTTTGGGCGTCACAAATCGCACTCATTCAACCCGTCCACGGTCAATGTTTTATTCTGATATTCCTCGACCGGATGCACTTGTTATTTACACAGGTGCATTTTCTATTTTGACAGCTTGGCCGGGGTCAATATGCAACAAATATTGCGATAGTAGATATATGTATGCTTATAGGACCATAGGCCCTAAAATCACTTAATAACATCGTGAAAATACAATCGAGGATGATGGTAATTACGTTTAATGGCAACCCCCGAGCAATAATCATCTCTTGCTACAGCTCTACCAATGTTAGTGAAGAAACAGCCCTCATCGTCTTCTATAACGAGCTATCCGCCCTTGTTTGTAGCATCCCCAAACACAACGTTCTCGTCATTGGTGGAGACATGAATGCCCAAAATAGTAAAAACGTGAACAACAATTCCAGCTTACACAACTCATCAAAGAGAATTGAGGAACATCTAACAAATTTCACACTAGAAAATAGATTAACATGCCTCAATTCTAAATTTTAGAAAAGGAAGGGAAAACTCTGGACCTACACCAGCGCAAATAAAACTAAAGAACAAATAGACTACATTTTTATAAAAAAAAAAAAAAAAGAAATGAAATATTAAATTGCGAGTCATGTTCCTCTTTCGAGGGTGTGTCCTCCGATCACCGAATTGTCGCAGCAAAGATAGGACTGAGCCTACGAAGAAATGCGGCCTGAACAACAACCGTATACTATGACTGGTCCCTGCTTAACAACAGGGATATTAGAGATAAATATGCGTTAACACGAAGAAACAAATTCGATGCATTTCAGAAAATATGAGAAACACCTACTCCGAATGACGAATATGAGAATTTCGTCAATACTCAGTTAGAAGCGGCATACCAACTAAACAAAGAGCTAAACCTAAAGTCCCATTCGAGACATTTGTGGAAGAAAAAGCGTGCAGACGTAAAAGCCGCTTCCCAATGCAATAGGAGGAACCCAACCAATATCAATGACCAGAAACTTAAAAAGGCACAAAATGAATTAACCATATTGACCAACCCCTCCACTCGGGCAGGATGTGACACAAGGTCAATTTTTAAGCGGATTTTAACAGGTTTCAATTCAGAGTTTTCCTTCTCCTAGACCAGTTGCCTCACCAAGGCTGAAGAACCTAGTCTGCCCTACTATTTGCCCATAGCTGGAGGGAGAATATTTGGATTCATACCTTTCCGAATGGTGTTAGTGCTATGTGAAATGCAACCAGTCAGGTCGAGGATTTGAACTCGTGCCGCCGTGTTCATATCCTGCGACGATAACCATAACACCACGGGCACAAAACGAATTAACTAACGTATACCTAAAAGAAGAAACAGAATACATTCAAAACCAGCTCAATAAGATTAGAGATTTGGTTGAAGATAGACAATCTAGGATAGCATGGCAGACGGTGAACGAAGTGAGCAGAATGAAGAGCACTGCGAAATCTAAACTAAGATCTACCAGCCAAGAAGAAAGAATATACCTATGGAAACAACATTTCGTGAATTTACTTGAAAACCCCCCTAGAGTTACGAATGAAAGACAATTATTAGTAATAAACGAGTCATCAAACTAGAACAGTTTACGCAAGAAGAACTCGACTCTGTATAAGAAAAAATAAAAAGGAGAAAGCAGCAGGGCTTGATGAAATACCTCCAGAAGTATAGAAGACCAGGGAATTCGACGACCTATTGCTCCGACGTATATAACCAAAACATAATAGAATGATCGACAAAGGAATACACCCTCCCCTTTCCTGAGAAGGGTGACCAAGGAATAGACAAGAATTACCGAGGTATAACGCTTACATCCATAGCGGCCAAGATCTACACAACCACTTAGAAACCAAAATTGAGAAGGGACTTCGGAAGAACCAAAAGAGCTTTCGGAGAAATCGATCCACGACATCACAAATATATAGAAGGTGCACGTGCAAAAAAAAAAAACCTTAAGGAAATCATATTCGTCGAGTTATCCAAGGCTATTGACTCCAAACACAGAGGGAAGATGGAGCAAATACTTCTCGCCTACTGCCTTCCCAAAGAAACCGTCGCAACCAAAATGATATTATATAAAAATACGAACGTTTAAGTCCGCTCCCCGGATTGATATACAGACTTCTTCGACATTGTAGCAGGTGTGCTATATGGAGACACATTAGCCCCAAATCTGTTTATCATCTGTCTAGACTGTTTGCTTAGAACGTCTATTGATTTAATGAAAGAAAACGATTTCAAGATGGCCAAGAAAAGAAGCAAAAAATTTACGCACAAACAATTACGGACGGGGACTACGGTGACGATATAGCGCTTCTGGCAAATACACCCACACAAGCCTAAACCATTTTACATAGTCTGGAACGAGCAGCTGCTAGTATAGGCCTCCATGTCAACACAGACAAGACAGAATACATGTGCTTTAATCAAAGAGGCGACATCTCCACATTAGATAGAAGTCCTTTGAAACTAGAAGAAACTTGAATCTCACCTACCTAGGAAGCAGTGTTTTATCAACCGAGAAAAACATCAAAACGTTACTAGCAAAGGCATGAACAGCTATCGATCGGATATCCGTCATGTAGATACTGTTATATGGATCCACAACTTTGACACAAGCAAAACGTATGGGGAAAAAGCTTGACGAGAATTACAAAAGAATGCTGCAAGCAATATTGAACAATCCTGGAGACAACAAGCCATAAAATAGCTGCTGTACGGCTACCTACCACCCATCACAAAAACTATCCAAGTAACACCAGACATGCGGGACACTGCCGGAGATGTAAGGATGAACTCATAAGTGACATACTTCTGCAGACTCCTTCACATGGACGACAAATGCAGGACGACCAGCTAGAACCTATATACAATGGATCTCAGTTGATACAGGATATAGCCTTGAAGACCTGACGGGAGCGATGGACGATAGAGATGGGTAGCGAGAGAGGTTCTGGGGGATCTGCACTGGCAACGAGACATGACGATGATGATGATGATGATAACAAATCTGTTACAAAAATTTAAATTCCCACTCGTCAGTAACCAAACATAAAATTCTATCTATCTATCTATCTAGTTGAAATGCAACATAATTATATGAAATGAGGTAGTGGTTGACGTGCTGGACTTTGACCTCCTCGTAAGTGAGTTCGAACTCCAGTCACAATATTGCGTTTCCTTTTGGGCTATCACTCTCTATTCTCCCATCTTTGGATTAAATAGTGTCAGGGCTTTTCTTCTATAAGCATGATCTTGGCATAAAATACCCGAAAAAGGATGATATGCCATTCCACAAAAAACTCTCTTACCATTCGTTGAATTGTTTTATCTCTTGTGAGTTTACTTCATGTCATCATTCTTTGGCGGTAAGTATTTTTCTTTTTTAAAGAATTGTTTTAGCCAGTGTCAAAGGTTAGTAGACTAATTTTACTCCAGAGGCCTCTATGCTTTGTAGATGTTCTTTCTCCGTAGATTTTTCTTATATTCTTTTTCTCCATCAGTTAGAAAAAGTTTTTCAGTACAAATTAGTTACTGTGTTTCAACGGTTTTCACCGATTGTTTGAGTGATTGAAACTAAAAGCATGTAAACCTGTCCAGGGTTATTATATGCCAAGATATTCGAAGATATAGGCATTTATATCCACATTGCTTATCTAGTTATTCAAGACTTTTTTATATCATCTTCATCATCATGCCGGATATCCCTGACCCTCTCTCGCCACTTCTCCCTATCGTTCATCGCCTCTGGCATGTCTTCAGGGCTACATTCCGTATCCTCACATAGCTGTTGTATGTATGTTCGAGCTGGTCTTCCTGCTTTTGCTTGGCAATATGTGGGGGACCATAAGAATACATCACTTATGAGCTCGTCCTTGCTTCTCCAGCAGTGTCCTGCATGTCTGGTTCGTCTAACTTGGATAGTTTTCGTGATGGGAGGTAGGTGGCTGTATAGGTGGTGCTTTCTGGGGTGTTACCGCCATGACTTATTCAGTATTGCTCGCAACATTCGTGTGTAATTGCCGTCTATCTTCTTCTCTAGCCGTTTCATTAGCGCCCAAGTGGACCGTTATATAATGTCATCTATTCATATGAAATACAAATAATTTGCATACAGTTGCACGATTTCAACTATTCCTATAAAATACTAATAAATGACACACAGTTATATTATTTGATGTCCCGATATTGGCATATGGTTTGAGTGTTCGCCAATGGATGGGAGATCTGGGTTCAATCCCTGGTCGAGTCATACGAAAGACTCAAAATATGGTACTTGATGCCTCCTTGAATAACACTCAGCATTATTAGGTACAGACAAGGGTAATGTTTGGCAATCTTGGGAGAGGAGTAGCACCCTCCCCTACATCTTGGTGTAGTAGCTATTAAAAAAGGAGCCTTCGGGTCACCCTCGACTACGGTCGCCAGCTTTTTGATAATAAATAATCATTGGTTAAAAAAACTGTTCTTGATACAAAAAAAAATCAGTTAAATCAAGGATTCTTCTTCGAATACCAATATTTTAAACTGATCAATTCGACTCTTTGATAAAACTCCAACAGTTAATACCATTTCGTATCAGGGTGGGCTTTGGAGTAATGGCAATCAGTGGGAACTCCGTACATCCCAGCGCACTCTAAATCTTACAAAGAAACCACATAATGTTGTAAGGTTTGGTAGTAAATGATAAATTATTATTTATAATATCCCTCCTGAATGTATAATTCTACCCTGGAAATCCAGAAATGGTTTTACATTATAGGCGATACTTCGTATATATATATATATATATATATATATAGAGAGAGAGAGAGAGAGAGAGGGCAGCGAAGTAAATTTAACTCATCAGTGTGGCTAGACATAATAGCTTCTCGTAATATATATATATATATATATATATATATATATATATATATATATATATATATATATATATATATATATATATATATATATATATATATATATATATATATATATATTACGGGAAGCTATTCTGTCTAGCCACACTGATGAGTTAAATTTATTTCGCTGCTGCTGGTTCCTCATGGCTGAGGGGTAGAGTCTTGGATTGGCGTTTGAGTCAACCGGGTTTCGATCCCAGCTTCGGGAAGCAAGTATGTCTAGCCATAATGATGAGTTCTGATAGAACAAAATAGATCTGTCTGTGGATGACTATATATATATGTGTGTGTATAAAGACAGTATTTAATCCAGAAAATCTGGAACTGGGAACAATTCCAAGCAGGACCAATAAAATATTAAAAAATAGCACATTTAAGTAATCCTGGCTCAACAGTTCAATGCTAAATAAAATCCACAGAGCAAATTATTTTCTTTTCAAAAACGACCCAACAATCGGTCAGATTAAGATAATAAATTCATTTCCATCCTGTTAAAAAGCATCGATATAAATCAATGCTCTAAAAAACTAACTGGTCTTCTTCAGATCAAACAAGAAAATGGATTAAGATAACTTTTACACATTCACATGTAGACATGAACCCCACTCCCCAAAAAACTTTTTTCTCCTATATAAAAGTAGCCCATCCAAGTCAAGTAACAATAAGTATCAACTTAATTTTGGCATGTAAGGAAGATTAGGCGTCATTATTGTTCAAATTTTATCTGAGTAAAAATTTACTGCTACAAGAATTCATGTCTAAACATTCAAACATTTATATAAAAAAGAAATACATTTTTATTCAGATATCTGATTTAAGTACATCAATTTTTATCATTAAAATTAACAAAAAATCTAAAACTATTGTTATTTACGGTAAAATCCCCGCCATATTTCAATAATAGAGTATAAATTACTAATATAAATTCAAATTCTAATTTATTTACAAATTTAATAAATGATAGGTATTTATTTTTTATTTATTCATTTATTCACTTAATGACGTAATTTAAACATCAAACGCCGATTTGCCAGTTAAACGGCTAACTTTTTCTAACTATACATATTTTCCCGTAGGTTTTTGTATTTCACATTTCTAATCATCCATCGTTAACTTAAAATTATTAATATCACCCCTAATGGTCCTGATGATGGTTCAGTAGAACCGAAACGCTATAGTGTTGACCCGTTAATAAATCATTCCTTCCTCTTGGATCGTTGTTATCAGTTTTTCTACATATTGTCGGATTACAATCCTTTATTTACTCTCCATATATATATATATATATATATATATATATATATATATATATATATATATTCTTTAATATTAAAGATGAAGCAAAAAATTAAGTGAGATATCATTACAGTATAGTAATATTAATATCTTTATAATCATGCACATATATTCATAAAAATGACTTCTTTATAAAATAATCTTTAATCAGAAAGTAAAAAAAAACTATTTTTAAATAAAACGTTTGTCAGAAAATTAGTTCGATGTCGTTAATTGAGGCCATAAATTTTACAGAATAAATGTAGTATTTCAAATAAAGGAAAAAAATTATAATAAGACTGTACTTACAAAAAAAAAACACTTTTTAAAATCTAATGAACACCATCAGTTGTCTGTTTTGTTTAAAGGTTAAAAGTTCTGTTTTTTATCGTAGAAATAATTAATCAACTTTGAGATGATAGAGTGAAAAAAAAAAAGTGTAAAAATGATAAAGTGTCTTGAATATTTGTTTCAGCGATGCAAACATTCATTCTGATACGTTCATGGTGAAACACAGAACAGCTGTAAAATAGTTGATAGAAGTGGAAAAATTGTCTGCAATAACATCACATAAAATATAGCATTTTAACAGTCGTCACTATATTCAAACAAACATTGTCTTGCTGTTATTACTGTCCTAACAATTACGAGGATCATTAAATATGTTTCCAGACTTTTTTCGTATGGGCACTTTTATTGATATTACACACATGAAACTCTAGTCCCCGTCGAAGTAATCTCCTCCGGCTGCAATGCACTTGTTGTTCTGTTCCAACAACTTCTTGAAGGACCCATGGAAGTCCTCCTTTGTCAATCACCTTCGTCACAGTCTCTTTCATCCCCTCAATTGTCTCATAACGACAGCCTCTAAGCTAAGAGAATAACCAAAAGTCACAGGGAGTAAGGTCTGGACTATAGGGAGACTGAGGATCTGTCTTGATGTCCATCTTGGTCAAATAGTCTGTGACAAGGTTGGAGTTGTGGACTAGTGCAGTGTCCTGGTGGAAATGCCACTGAGCCGATTTGAAGAGTGCTGGCCTCTTCTGACAGAATCTCTTTCGGAACTTCCTTAAAACCTCAACATAGTAACCCTAACCCTAACCCTTTAGCCAATCAACTCTGGTGTATTGACTGCTTACTCCTCCCACATCTCTCATCATCCCTCAGAGACTCCCTGCCTTCCTTGAATCTCTGATGCTACTCAAAAACCGATGCTCGATTCATGCAAGATGCTCCGAAAGCATTCTGAAGCATTCCATATGTTTCCGTGGCATTTTTCCAAGTTTAAAACAGAATTTTATTGCATATCGTTCTTGTAAAGTGTCCTCTTGTCCAAATTGCATTTTTGAAATTCACCAGCTGTGACAATCGGGGGATTAGTAGGATGTATTCCAATTGCTGCTGAAGCTGTCTCTTTGAACCTGAAATCATAAAATTTGGTCGGTCATCTCATAAGATGTATAGCAATGACATAGTGAAGATTCAAGAGTCTACAACAATTTTAAATGCCTGTGCAAAAAAATCTGGAAACTTATTGAAGGCACCGCGTATTCCTTTGCAGTTCTAAGCTGTTCTAACGATCATTGCTTTCATCATCATCTTGTTGTGCCGCTAACATGGATATCCCTGACCCTCTCTCGCCACTTCTCCCAATCGTTCATCGCCTGAAAGTATGTTCAAGCTGGTCGTCCTGCTTTTGCCCGGCCATATGTGGGGGTCCATCACTTATGAGCGCGTCCCTGTTTTTCCAGCAGTGTCATGCATGTCTGTTTCGTCTAACGTGGATAGTTTTCGTGATGGGAGGCAGGTGGCCGTATAGTTGGTGCCTTGTGTGGTGTTGCCGCTAAGACTTGTTCAATATTGCTCATAGCCTTCTTGTGTAATTGCCGTCTAGCTTCTTCTCCAGCCGTTTTGTTAGCGTCCAACTAGTGCATCCATACAGTAGTATCGATACGACCGCCGCCAGGAAGAAACTGCGCTTCATTTTATGTCAAACAGTTTATAATATTCTAATAAACATTGAATTATAGCCCATACTATCCTTGTAATCATTGCCTTACAATCCACATTATTCTAACAATATTTTCTTTACAGCCGGAGGACAATCTTCAGGTGTAATTGTTAAAGTGTTGAACTGCGGAATCATAATAAGCGAATTTGATCTCCAGTCACGCTATTACGTTCACTTTCGGACAAATACTCTTGGGAAAGCTATTAACCCCCTTATCCTCCCAGCTATCGGTTAAATATCACCATTGCTGTTCTTCTAATACGATGGCTTTGACATTAAATAACCCATAAAGGTTGGTATGTCATTAAACAAAGAAGCCGAACTTTAAAGCCGATAGTATTCTAACATGCACGGCATTACATAAAAGCATTTATAACCAGGATTGCTTAAAACCACACTATTCTAACAATCGTTGCCTTACGAGACACACTATTCTAACAATCGTTGCCTTACGAGACACACTATTCTAACAATCGTTGCCTTACGAGACACTATTCTAACAATCGTTGCCTTATAAGCCACACTATTCTAACAATCGTTGCCTTACTAGACACACTATTCTAACAATCGTTGCCTTACGAGCCACACTATTCTAACAATCGTTGCCTTACGAGACACACTATTCTAACAATCGTTGCCTTACGAGACTCACTATTCTAACAATCGTTGCCTTACGAGACACACTATTCTAACAATCGTTGCCTTACGAGACACACTATTCTAACAATCGTTGCCTTACGAGACACACTATTCTAACAATCGTTGCCTTACGAGACACACTATTCTAACAATCGTTGCCTTACGAGACTCACTATTCTAACAATCGTTGCCTTACGAGACACACTATTCTAACAATCGTTGCCTTACGAGACACACTATTCTAACAATCGTTGCCTTACTAGACACACTATTCTAACAATCGTTGCCTTACGAGCCACACTATTCTAACAATCGTTGCCTTACGAGACACACTATTCTAACAATCGTTGCCTTACGAGACACACTATTCTAACAATCGTTGCCTTACGAGACACACTATTCTAACAATCGTTGCCTTACGAGACTCACTATTCTAACAATCGTTGCCTTACGAGACACACTATTCTAACAATCGTTGCCTTACGAGACTCACTATTCTAACAATCGTTGCCTTACGAGACACACTATTCTAACAATCGTTGCCTTACGAGACACACTATTCTAACAATCGTTGCCTTACGAGACACACTATTCTAACAATCGTTGCCTTTCAACTAGTACCATTTTGACTAACATCTCCTTACAATCCAGACAATATTAACGATCATGGCCTGGCAATTTGTACCTTTCCAACAAATATTGCTTTACAATCAACACAATCTTAACAATCCTAGCCTTACAATCCATAGTATTCTAAAAATTATTACGTCCCTGGTTGATCCACAAATGTTTTCGCTTGTGAGTGTGTTTTTATTTGTGCCCTTTTTTGTGTTTGGGTGTGGGTGGCAGCATTCACCTCACGCCGGCTCTGTAAATAATTTATGACGTTTTTTTTTTTTTGGTAGGTGGGGTTTGTTGTCTGAAGTACACAGATACATTTGTGAGCCTTATTGTCTTTAACCTTTCACCGATCTCATAGACTAGTATTTTTCAGAATTTCCTTGTTTATCAGCCGGGACTTCTTTGATCTCATTTAGAGATGATGGGATGACCTTCTGTAACTAACGAGTGACTTGCTGCAGGATACCCAAAGATGTTTATGCAACCGCCAAGAAGAGCCACCCGAGAAGGGTCTTTTAAGGTAAAGTTGTTGAGATTTGTGGCCATTTTGTCGTTCACCTGGAACCCATCTCCGACTGATGATATGATTGTTGTATCGGAACTTTAGCGCTTTTGGTGCGAAATGTGATTGTTTATTAGTACAGTAGTCATTCAACCAGGGAAATTATTTTACAAGTTTGACTGTTGATCAAATAAAACCTTCAAAAACTACCAAAAACTTAAAAAAAAAAAATTCCAGGTTAAATCATTTCTATATTGAGATAAAATAGAGAAACCTGAAGAATGCAGGAGAATACAAGAGCCGAAACATTGTGTTTTAACTTATTATAATAAAGATGAGGATAATATTTATCTATCTAGTTTTCTCCTAATCAGATCATCATGAAAATTCTGACTGGAGGAGGGTGGGAACATTTCACATTTCCTATTAAAAGACCGCCAGAAAGAATATAAGATTAGCATTGAAAAAAAGAAAAAGACAAAGAAAAACGTTCAAAGAAAAAAATCATATTTTACTTACCAAGTAACCAAGCATTTTTTATGCCCACAAAATTTAAGTATCTCCGACCTTTTGTTAAGTAATTCGTTAAGTAATGGGTTAAATAGTTCATTAGGGTTATTGTAAGAAGCTTTAACAAGCTTTTCGACTTTGCATAATTGTCAATATATATCACCTATCGTATCTTTATGAGATTCTTTACTACCTCCCATTTTAATATGGGATCTATCTATCTATCTATCTACGTGGTGAATTCAATGAGTTTCTAGACTTTTTTGTACAGACATTTAAAATTGTCGTAGACCCTTGGAAATTTACTATGTTATTGCTATACATCTTATGAGATGACTGACAAATTTTTATGATTTCTGGTTCAAAGGAACAACTTCAGCAGCAATTGGAATACACCCTACTAACCCCCGATTGTCACAGCTGGTAAATTTCAAAAATGCAATCTGGACGTGAGGACACTTTAGAAGAACGATCTGCAATAAAATTCTGTTTTAAACTTGGAAAAAATGCCAGAGAAACATATGGAATGCTTCAGAATGCTTTTGGACTATGTTGCATGAATCGATCATCAATTTTTGAGTGGCATAAGAGATTCAAGGAAGGCAGGGAGTCTGTGAGAGATGATGAGAGATGTGGGAGGAGTAAGAAAGTCAATAGTCCTGAGTTGATTGGCCAAAGGGTTAGGGTTAGGGTTACTATGTTGAGGTTTTAAAGGAGTCCAGGAAGAGATTCCGTCGGAAGAGGCCAGCACTCTTCAAATCGGCTCAGTGGCATTTCCACCAGGACATTGCACCAGTCCACAACTCCATCCTTGTCACAGACTATTTGACCAAGATAGGCATTAAGACAGTTCCTCATCCTCCTTATAGTCCAGACCTTGCTCCTAGTGACTTTTGGTTATTCCCTGATCTCAGAGGCTGTCGTTATGAGACAATGAAGGAAATGAAAGAGGCTGTGACGAAGGTGATTGACACGCTCACACAACAGGACTTCCATGGGGGCTTTGAAAAGTTGTTGGAACGGTACAACAAGTGCATTGCAGCTGGAGGAGATTACTTCGAAGGGGACTAGAGTTTCAAGTGTGTACTATTAATAAAAGTGCCCATACGAAAAAAGGTCTGGAAACTTATTCAATGAACCTCGTATATATATATATATATATATATATATATATATATATATATATATAAGATTTGACATTAAATAAACTACCAGATTTGATATTCCATTAAACACTACACCAGCAGCCAATCAATGTCAGAAAAAAAAAGATATTTAAGAAAGAAATTGAAGAAAGAAAAAGGTCACTAACGATAAATTTTAGATAAAACGATAACTTTTTAGAAATTACTTTTCCTGTTTTTTTTATTTCATTTTTCCTGGTTGGTTGTCTAAATTCGAATATCTCTAAACTTTTTTTTTTCATTATTTTTTTTTTTTTTTACAGATAACATTTGTTCAAATTTAAGACAGGGGAAATTCGTCCTCTACAGTATCACGAATGTCTTTCCTCCTTAAAAATGTCTCGTTCCTTAAAACATTGGACCAGCTGTCGCAAAATGTCGCATTGCTAACATCAGCAGGAGGAGCAGCAATAGTAGTGGTTGTAGTAGTATTGTTGTTGTTGTCGTACATGACAGGTGTCCATCATCTTGATGCCTATCAATATCTGTTCGGAAATAGCCTTTAAAATTCTGTCGTTTTCCTGAAAGAATTCTCTTGCTTGCTTTACATTGAGAAAAGTTACTTACACACCTGTCTCTTAAATATCCGTTGGTCTCCATCCGGAAATGAAATGACGAAACGTTATCAATGACGTCATGTTGAGTCTTATTAAGTTTTTTTTTATCTATTGGGTGGATGGGTGGTTGGATATGGTTTTTATAGAATTTCCTTGCCAATCATATACCTTTTGTGCATTTGTTTATATTTATCTATATTAGCTTTTTCAAAAAATAATTTCTGTTTTCACTATACTTTTCGTTTATGATGGCTTTCTTTCTTTCTTTCTTTCTTTCTTCCTTTCTACCCCCACTTTTATTTATTTACTTGATTTTCTTTCTTTTTTTTCTTTTTCCTCACTTTCACTAATCTATTTTCGTCTTCGTCACCATTCTATTGTTACCTTTCTTTCTTTCTTTCTTTTCCTGGTTTCTTTCTTTTATTTTTCTCTTTTACCTTCTTTCTTTCTTTTCCTGGTTTTCTTTCTTTCTTTCTTTCTTTCTTTCTTTCAACCCTCACTTTCATTTATTTACTTGATTTTCTTTCTCTTTTCTTTCTTTTCCCTCACCCTCACTTATCTGTTTTCGTCATCATTACCTTTCTTTCTTTCTTTCTTTTCCTAGTTTTCTTTCTTTTATTTTTCTCTTTTACCTTCTTTCTTTCTTTCTTTCTTTCTTTTACTGGCTTTCTTTCTTTTATTCTTTCTTTCTTTCTTTCTTTCTTTCTTTCTTTCAACCCACGCTTTCATTTATTTAATTGATTTTCTTTCTTTCTTTCTTTCTTTCTTTCTTTTACTGGCTTTCTTTTATTCTTTCTTTCTTTCTTTCTTTCTTTCTTTCTTTCAACCCACGCTTTCATTTATTTAATTGATTTTCTTTCTTTTTTCTTTCTTTTTCCTCGCCCTCACTTATCTGTTTTCGTCTTCATCATCTTTCTTTCTTTCTTTCTTTGTTTCTTTCTTTCTTTCTTTTACTGGCTTTCTTTCTTTTATTCTTTTTTCTTTTTTTCTTTCTTTCTTTCTTTCTTTCTTTCTTTCTTTCAACCCACGCTTTCATTTATCTTCTTGATTTTCTTTCTTTTTTCTTTCTTTTTCCTCACCCTCACTTATATGTTTTCGTCTTCATCACCTTTCTTTCTTTCTTTCTTTCCTTCTTTCTTTCTTTCTTTCTTTCCCTGGTTTTCTTTCTTTTATTTTTCTCTTTTACCTTCTTTCTTTCATTCTTTCTTTCTTTCTACCCACAATTTTATCTTGATTTTCTATCTTTTTTTTTCTCACTCTCACTTATCTGATTTCGTCTTCATTACCTTTCTTTCTTTCTTTCTTTCTACCGACACTTTTATTTATTTACCTGATTTTCTTTCTTTTTTCTTTCTTTTTCCTCACTCTGACTTATTTGTTTTCGTCTTCATCACCTTTCTTTCTTTCTTTCTTTCTTTCTTCCCACATTTTCATTTTTTTACTTGATTTTCTTTCTTTTTTCTTTCTTTTTCCTCACTCTCACTTACCTTTTTTCGTCTTCATCACCTTTCTATCTCCAGTCATTTTCTCTTATTTCCTCAATGGCTTTTTCTCTTTTTTCTTTTTATTGAGGGGGGGGGCAAAGGAAGTGTCTGTGGTATAGATGCTGAGTTGCTTTAAATGAATTCGATCTTAAGTCCCACCTTTACGTTCATTTTTGGATTGGTACATTTGGGAAAGGCATGAACCCTTTTATCCCTCCAACTATGTGATATTTGTACCGTTAATCCTAGAAAGGCGTGAATTTCCATATCCTGATTCCTTTCCGATGAAATGTTGGCGTCAGTTTTTAAGCAGCTGTTATTCAAAAATGAGAGAAAAATAAAGAAGTGCAGATAGGTGAAAGAAAGATTGTTTTGAAGAATGGAAAGAAAGAAACATATTTAAAATGATGGAGAGATTATGTCTTTGATCATAGAAAGAAAGATAGTAAATTTTTTTTTTCGTTCATCAAGAAAGAATGATGCAGCTTGCACGAAGAAAATTGAAATCCAGAAAAAAAAACCACAAGAACAAAAAAAAAAAAAAGAGAGAAAACCAGAAGCAAGAATGGAAAATGAAGGAAGGAAAGAAAAATGAAAGAATATCAGGTAAAGAAAGACAAAAGAAAGAAAGACAGAATGAAAAAAAGAATATAAAGTGGAAAATTAGAAAGAAAGAAAAAAAAGGAAAGAAAGAAAGAAAGAAAGAAAGAAAGAAAGAAAGAAAGAAAGAAAAAGAGAAAAAGAAAGAAAAAGAGAAAAAGAAAAGAAATAAAAAAGAAAGAAAAAATAAAGAAAACCAGGGAAAGAAAGAAAGAAAGAAAGAAAGAATAACTTGAAAAATGAAAAAAAAATAATAAAACCAAGTAAAGAAAGAAATATAATCCCGCAAAGAAACTAAAAGAAAACCAACATTTAAAAAAAATCAAAGATAGAAAAAAGAAAGAAAAAAGAAAGAAAATCAAGTTAATGAATAAAAGAAATGGGTAGAAAGAAAGAAAGAAAGAAAGAAAGAAAGAAAGAAAGAAAGAAATCAAGGTAATGAAAGAAAGCTAATAAAGAAAAGAAACAAAGAACATGAAAGAAAATCGAAAAAAAAAAGGATATTGAATTTTCCCGCCAAGGACAAATGGAAAAGTTGATAAGAGCTTCAGTTGGACCCAGTGACATTCCTAAAAGAGTGTGAGTTCAATACCCGGTGAAGGCAGCGGTGAAATTAACGGGAGTTAACTGATAACTGATATCCATTAAACATGGCTCGTACAAGTAGAACAGTCTAGCACAGTGAACGAAATAAAGGGCTAAGTTCAACATTCCAACCACTTGATGAAGGCCGGAGTGTACAACGGCCGAAACGTTGTGATAAACATGGTGACAAAGATGAGGACAATAGTCCAAAAAATGTAAATAAAGAACATACCTTATAATAATTAAGATGTTGTGTCTGTAACAGAATCAACGTTACCACCAACATCACAATTCTCTGAGATACACGTATCTATGTTATCTCAATGAATATTAGATATTTATTATTCAATCTTGATTATTATGATCTTATTCATGAATTATGTCTCCGTTAAAGGGTTAGATTTGTCTCAAAAGAGCTGATGTCAATAAAAGATTTGTCCGACCTGCTAAGTGGTCAAATTTTACTCAATCATAAATAGGGAAAAGGGGCATCCATGAATCAAAACTCAGAGTAGTCGTCACAGTAAATGCTTATCTTCTCGGTTTCCCCCTTTAAGGGTTCCTCTGGCACCAAGCGATTTACTTAACCCTGCTTTGAGTGGTGAATTATATACTCCTCAGAGTTTCAGAAGAAGACCTTCACCACTTGATGTAGTTCAACGTTACCCTTTTTGGTCATAGGGATGCCTCACACACCTGTAGAAGATACAGTTTGTCTACTGCTAGCCTCATCGAGAGGTTTTTAAACTGACTAACAAAACTCTATATGATGTTTTTAATTCGTTTAGTTTTGTTTTAAGACATATCAACCATTTTAGGTTATTTAAAGCCAAATCTTCTTCAAATATACACATGATGAGGTAAAGATGTTATTATATAGCAGAGGAGTGTAGAATGCCCTGTTTTCATTGACTGTTTACTAAAAGACAGATGTCAATAAGAACGGCCGAAGTCCGGCTTTTTATTTATTTTTTCTTTGCTTTGGTAGAGGCACGAGCGTTAGCACGTCGCGATTATGGAGGCGGCTTGGCTCTTTTAGAGTCAAGCCGGGGTTACTGTCGGAGCTGACATGATGCAGAAATAAACCGAAATCGGCAATGAAGACAGTGCATCACTGAAGACCTCCCTGGTGCATCTAAGATGTATGATTGAAATATACATTATTCGTAAGCATAAGTTTAAAAAGTTAAATTGCTCCAAGTATCGCTATGTATCACCAAAAATTCAATTAAACATCAGTCATTTGTTTACATATAACTATATGATTAAACAATTTTATTTCAAAGAATGCTTGTCTGTGTTTAGTGTAGGTCAAAGTTAAATGTTTCCAAATATTGCTATGAATCACAAACAGTTCAATGAAAACTCAGTTATTTGTTTACTTATTGAAATGACCAAAAAGCTCTATTTCACGCAATTCAGTTTAGCGTATGGAATTTGTTTGCACTCAGGTTAAATGCCAAACATCTCTACTTGACACATAGATATGAGCCTATCAGGTGCTACCACTCCGGAGCAGAGTGGACCTGGGAGCGATGGCAATGAAGGGTTACACCGTATTCCCAAAATATTCTAGTATTTCTGGAATTTAACTATCAGATTGTTTTCTGCCATATCCAAGACACACGTTAGGGGGTCATACTTCTCACCAGAGATGCAGTAGGCCTATTCTATAGCCCATCGAAATGACGTGATTCGTTTTTGAATACGTAAAAGATAGTGATATTTTCTATCTTTATACTTGCTTCTGGTTCTGGATCGATTTCGTGATGGGAGGTAGGTGGCCGTATAGTTGGTGCTTTGTGAGGTTTTGCCGCCAGGACTTGTTCAATATTTCTCGCAGCCTTCTTTTGTAATTGCCGTCTAGATTTTTCTCCAGCCGTTCTGTTAGCGTCCAAGTAGTGCATCCATATAGCAGTATCGATACGACCGCTGCTTGGAAGAAACTGTGTTTGATTTTATCGGTCAGGTCTGACTTCCATATGATCGATAGCTTATCGATAGCTGTCCATTCCTTCGTTAGCCGCGTGTCGATGTCTTTTCCGGTTGATGAGGCACTGCTTCCAAGTTAGGTGAACTTGTCTACCAGTTTCAGAGAGGTTCCGTCAAGTGTGGAAATGTAGCCTGTTTGATTAAAGCACATATATTCAGTTTTGTGTGCATTGACATGGAGGCCAAAGCTGGCGGCGGCTTGTTCCAATCTATGCCGTAGTGTTTTGACTTGGTTGGGTGTAAACCAGACATGCAGGACACTGCTGGAAAAGCAGGGACGAGCTCATAAGTGATGTATTCTTATGGACACCTACATATTGCCGAGCAAAAGCAGGACGACCAGCTCGAGCATACATACAACAGCTCTGTTAGGATACGGAATGTAGCCCTGAAGACCTGCCAGAGGCGATGAACGATAGGGAGAAGTGGCGAGAGAATGTCAGGGATATATGTGCTGGCGGCAAGAGATGATGATGATGATGATTCTTGCCTCTCTTGTACTCTTTTTGTTTTGTGTTTGGTTTTAGTGTTGTAGGGGGCGTAATCGATCTTTTCCCGATCGTTTGATCAACAGCATTGTACGTTGTGTTATATTCGTGTATCGTAACGGAGGTGGGTAAATAAAAAACGACAGTGGAGGAGAGGCATCTTGCTGAACGTGATTGTTATATTCAAGCTAAAGGATGAAAGACAACATTTTTTTATAAGAATATAACTCTCACACTTTATTCTCGGAGGGGGTTGAGCCTTTCGTTGTCTGTGAGACAGAAGACAGTCTAAGAGATTGCTACATTGACCCATTGATCATAACACACTGTGTTATCTTTAAGACCCAACTTACTATTTCCTCTGCTTCTCGGCTGGGGTTACTTAACCGGAGGCCCAGTGTGGCTCATTGACCCCAACTGGGCGCTCTCATTGACTACAAGCTTGCTCTGATTCGGCCCTCACTGACTCAAAACCAACAGGCATCTGCATATTTTATTTAATCACGCTTACAACTTCGAATTAGATCACGATATCTTCTTCCGCTTATATACGCAGGTGAGTCTTTGATTGACGACTCGCTCAAGGGTCAATATGCAACATGGTGTCGTACTTCCTGTTTGATAGTCTTAGTGGACTGATTAGTAAGAAAACAAGAATATAATCAGCAAATGTACAAGAAGAGCTTTCCAAGAACTGAAGACTTTCAATAAATATTCTCTGGTTTTGTGTCCTCTGACAGAACGCGAATAATTGGATTTGAGCGATCTTTCTTGAGTATGTGAAATATTATATTTGATCCGTTAAACATATATTCTGAGTGTTATCCGTGCTGGATGGTTGAGATTTGCGAGGAACCATCAACTAGTCAAAAACACGCAAGGGGAGAGGGAATGGAAATAGTAATTTACGAAGCTCTTTGCTTCGATGTGGCACAAGGCCGAATGAATGGGGCACACAATGAGACTCAAACTCACTCGTGTAGGATTGCTAGTCTAGCTTACTAACCACTACACCACCAGAGGTGCCCATAGTAATTTACGAAGCTCTTTGCTTCGATGTGGCACAAGGCCGAATGAATGGGGCACCCAATGAGACTCGAACTCACTCGTGTAGGATTGCTAGTCTAGCTTGCAAACCACTACACCACCAGAGGTGCCCATCGTAATTTACGAAGCTCTTTGCTTCGATGTGGCACAAGGCCGAATGAATGGGGCACACAATGAGACTCGAACTCACTCGCGTAGGTTTGCTAGTCTAGCTTACTAACCGTTACACCACCAGAGGTGCCCGAGGGAATGGAAATAGTAATTTACAAAGCACTTTGCTTCGATAAGGCACAAGGCCGAATGAATAGGGCGCCCAAAGAGACTCGAACTCACTCGTGAGGGATTGCTAGTCTAGCTTGCAAACCACTACACCACCAGAGGTGCCCATAGTAATTTACGAAGCTCTTTGCTTCGATGTGGCACAAGGCCGAATGAATGTGGCACACAATGAGACTCGAACTCACTCGTGTAGGTTTGCTAGTCTAGCTTACTAACCGTTACACCACCAGAGGTGCCCGAGGGAATGGAAATAGTAATTTATAAAGCCCTTTGCTTCGATATGGCAAAAGGCCGAATGAATGGGGCGCCCAATGAGACTCGAACTCACTCGTGTAGGTTTGCTAGTCTAGCTTGCAAACCATAACACCACCAGAGGTGCCCATAGTAATTTACGAAGCTCTTTCCTTCGATGTGGCACAAGGCCGAATGAATGGGGCACCCAATGATACTCGAACTCACTCGTGTAGGTTTGCTAGTCTAGCTTGCAAACCATTACACCACTAGAGGTGCCCATAGTAATTTACGAAGCTCTTTGCTTCGATGTGGCACAAGGCCGAATGAATGGGGCACCCAATGAGACTCGAACTCACTCGTGTAGGTTTGCTAGTCTAGCTTGCTAACCACTACATTACCCGAGGCGCCCCCGAGGGAATATAAATAAGTAATTGTTTGAAAATAGAGTTTTATTTATATACTTTTGATGTGATCAAGAAATCGTCTAGAGCTCTACTTGTGATTTATTTCCAATTGGCTAAATAAAATATTAATTCATTTTCAGGTGATTGCTATCCCCTCCGTCTAATTTTTACTTACCTCGAACGTGAATTAGCTTTGCAATTCTTCATGTTCGCTTTACTTTTCCATTGTTTTATTTTGAATAATCCTTTTTCTCTGCTTAGTTCAATGTGTTGTCTTTTGGTTTGCTTTCGTATTCTTTTCTCTTGTAATTCCCTTCATCTTTATTCAGTAGGTTCGAGAATTGTTAACGTGAAGAAAATGGCAAATTTTGTTTATCTAGTCTCCCATATAAATTGAGGACTGACGTAATTATATTTCTGTCATAAAGTGAATAACAACAACAAAAAAATAATCTTAGAAGGAATTTTATCTTCTGCTTTTAATAAGAATGTTAGATTTGACACGTTTCGAAATAAATTCAAGAAGATAATGAAAATGTTGCGTGCCAACTGAAATATTATTCGGATTTTGATTCGAACCTATACAGAGGTTGCCTGACCCCTAAAGATCATTAATATAAACGGTCCCAGGGAAAAGATTGTTTTTGACCGCGATGAAGATTTAATGAATCGCAACGAGTGTAATATTTGTAACATATAACACTGTTAGATAAGGCTTAGCTTTGAAGAACATGGTGAGGAGGTCACTCAAACCGCTCCTCCCATAAACACGCATACACATGTATTCAAGTCGATTTTAGAAAGAATTAACATATGCATTTAGGAAGAAAAAGAAGCTAAAACGTACAATCTGTTTACGTATTTCTTTGTCCGATTTGCCCCAACTGACTTTCCTGTGTGAGAATTGTTATTCTTTCCTTCGCCTTGTCACATGAATGCTCATCACTAATCTAACAGCCAGACAGTGATCTCGAATGGTTAATAAACTATTTTCCTCTCTTTATAAAGAGTTTTTTAAATCGTAAAGAGTTTTGAGTAACATTAGCAAAATACAAGACCAATAGATTAGAATTAGATTCCTGGATCTTGTTGGGTAGAAACTCCCCCATCAAAAAAGAAAACAAAACAAACCAAACCAAAAAAAACAGCCAAAACTATTTTTGCTAGAACTAACATACTCTTTCAGATAAAAAAAAGATCTAGACGTACAGCCAATTTACTTCTTCCTTGGCCAGTTTAAAACTGTTGCCTCGAGTGACCTTCCTCTGGAACAACTGTCTGTCCTTTCCTTCACCACGAACACCAGATTAAAACCTGTTTTTTTTTTTTCATTCACACAACCCCAGGAAAGTCCAGTGTCTGCCAAAAAGATTTGTTAAGAGCGTTTCGCTTGGTAAGGTCGACGTGCAGTGGATTAGGGCGTTTGTGCTGACGACGGGGGGGGGGGTCAAATTTGAAGACGTTTCTCGAAACAGGAAATGGTTGACAATCAGAGATAGTGCCAGTCATTTCTGATTGACATGGAACTCTAAAAGTTTGTGGAATCGGAGTCTGGTGCATTTCCTTTGCTGATTAGAAAATTTGTGTGTGACTTGCCAGAATGCAGGAAGGAAAATGTTTGTGTTTATTTTTTTCGTTATCGAAAGAAAGGAAAAACAAAATAGATCGAGAAAATAAAATGAAAGCAGAGCATTGGTGAAAAAATGGAGGGCAAATAAAAATATAAGTTAGTATAAAGAATAAGTAAATGAAAACCGAAGACGTAGGAAAATAGAGGTAGACGAATTGAAGTGCAGTAAAAAAGAAAAAAAAAGTATACATGAAAAGGAATAGTAAAAAAGAAAAAGGGGGAAAGAAAGAAGGGTACAAACGTCAGTTATAATAGAGAAAAATAGAGTAAGCAGAAATATTTAAAAGTATCTGAGAATGAAAAGAAGTATTTATGAAAAAGAATTGGAAGGAAAGAGGAAAAAATAAATGAATAAATTAATGAGAAAAACTGAAAATAATATCTCGTAAATGTTGAAGCAGAGAAAGGGGAAAAAGAAAAGAAAAAAAAAGAGAGAGACAGAGAAACAGAGAGCGAGTAAGAGAGAGGGGTTATGCGTCTTGAATATAATCAGAAGACAAAGAAAGAAAGAAAGAAAGAAAGAAAGAAATGAAACTATCAGAAGAAAAATTACTAACATTTGAAAGAAAGAAAGAAAGAAAGAAAGAAAGAAAGAAAAGGAAGAAAGAATGAAAGAAGTGAAAAATTAGAAGAAAAAAGAGAAACATTTGAAGAAAGAAAGAAAGAAAGAAAGAAAAAAATTAAATAATCAGAGGAAAAAGAGGAACATTTGAAGAACTGAAGGAACGAAATAAATAAATAAATAAATAAATAAATAAAGACTAACAAACGAAGAAAATTCCAAATAATTGTGAAGAATAGAGACATCTGAAATACTTGGTTCCGGGAAGAACAAAAAGAAGTACGGAGGAAAGAAAGAAATCAATTTAGAATCAGATAGGAGGCTACATATATATAAGATAAATATGTTCCAGCAAAATTCATTCTTTTCTTTTTCATAACATTCACTTTTCTCTCGTCCTTCACTTTATTCCACATTTCTGACATCATTTCATTTGATTTTACTTTTTCCTTTCTTGACTGTATATCGATTTATAATTCTTATGCAATCTTTTATACTTATAGTTTTCCTTGAATATTTCTTTCTTTCTTTCTTTCTTTCTTTCTTTCATTGTTTATTTTTTTCTTACTTTCCTATTTTCTTGACTTCATCTTCCTTATTTTCTTTCTTTCATGTCATTTCAAGTGTAGTTTTCTTCCTTTTTATTTTTCTTCCTATCATTCCTTCTCGATATTTTTCTTTCTTTCTCTCTTTATTTTTTTATTCATCCCTTTTTGTTGTTTTTATTTCTATTTCTCTATATAATTCACTGGCTTTTATTCTTCATTCTCATTCTTTCTTTTACTGATATTTTTTTCTTTTTCATTGTAACCATTCCTCGCCTCTGCCCGTCCGTATCTCATTGTATAGTAATTTACTAAGCTCTTTGCTTCGATGTGGCACAAGGCCGAGTGAATGGGGTACCCAATGAGACTCGAACTCACTCGTTTAGGTTTGCTATTCTATCTTGCTAACCGTTACACCACCAGAGGTGCCCCCGTATCTCATTGTAAATGTCATTCTATATGAAACTTAGTAAATACCGATTTAAAATTCATAGGAAATATTTTTACGAATATTTCATGTAATTTTCTTATTACTCACGGATTTTCAAAGTGGGAGCTTTCAACACTTTAGCGAAATTATATTTAAGTAATTCGGTTTAGATTGCATTATACATTTTTGATAGAAATATGTGGAAACTTCGATAAATCAAACACTTAAAACCAGGTTAGAGGGCAGGACATTTCATTCTTTTATTTCATATTAAGAACTAACTCTTAAAATGAAATGAAAGAAAGAAATATCGTGCCTTCTCAACCGGTTTCATTCAATTTTTAAAATATTCCTATCATATTGTTAGATTCAGCACAATCTATTATTTCAATATATATATATATATATATATATATATATATATATATATATTCACTGAGGCTGTAACGAGGATCATTAAATAGGTTTCCAGACTTTTTAGTATGGGCAATTTTATTGATAGTACACACATGAAAATCTAGTCCCCTTCGAAGAAAGCTCCCCCGGCTGCAATGCACTTGTTATCCCGTTCCAAAAACTTTTGGAAGGCTTCAAGGAAGTCCTCTTGTGTGAGCGTGTCAATGGCTTTCGTCACAGCCTCTTTCATCTCCTCAGTTGTCACATAACGACAGCCTCTGAGCTTAGGGAATAATCAAAAGTCACAGGGAGCAAGATCTGGACTATAGGGAGGCTGAGGATCTGTCTTGATGTCCATCTTGGTCAAATAGTCTGTGACAAGGATTGAGTTGTGCACTGGTCTATTGTCGTGGTGGAAATACCACTGACCCGATTTGAAGAGTGCTGGCCTCTTCCCAAGGAATCTCTTCTTGAACTCCCTTAAAACCTAAACATAGTAACCCTAACCCTAACCCTTTGGCCAATCAACTCTGGTCTATTGACTTGCTTACTACTCCCACACCTCTCATCATCCCTCACAGACTCGCTGCCTTCCTTGAATCTCTTATGACACTCTAAAACTGATGCTTGATTCATGCAAGATGGTCTAAAAGCAGTCTGAAGCATCCCATGCGTTTCTGTGGCATTTCTCCCAAGTTTAAAACAGAATTTTATTGCATATCGTTCTTCTAAAGTGTCCTTACGTCAAGATTGCATTTTTGAAATTCACCAGCTGTGACAATCAGACTTTAGGTGGGTGTATTCCAATTCCTGCTGTAGCTGTTCATTCGAAATTGAAATCATAAAATTTGGTTGGTCATCTCATAATATGTATAGCAATAACACACTGAATTTTCAAGAGTCTAAGACAATTTTAAATGTCTGTACAAAAAACCTATTGAATGTACCACGTACACTGACTGCTTCTCAGCAGAGGGTTAAGACTCGCTACCACTGAGTGTCCTGTTTATGACACTAAAACATCTGAGGGTGATGGTCCAGTAATCCTGCAACGTAGGGGAAAGAGGAGTACTCCCTCATTTCCTGCACACTCAAGTCATCTCTGGCTCGGTGTGGTAGCACCTGAACAGGTCCTATCTATAGGTCAAATAGAACATAACTCTGAGATTATGCTAAACTCAATTGTTTGAAATATAACTATTGATATTTATAAAAATGGATTTGGCTTTATTAACCGATAAAAATTGATATTCCATAGAAACAAACCAAACCAAACCTAACCGAAATTGCTTTCAAGTAATTCGGTCTAGATTACATTACACACACACACACACACACACACACACACATATATATATATATATATGAAGAAAGTAGAAAAACAAATTAATCCTGAAGGTGTGAATTCATTATAATGTATAGTCAAATGTTAGAACGTTTCCGTTTTAGTCACCTTTCATCAGGATATAAGTGTTGCTAGAATAACGATGGATGTTTTATAAAATAAAATAGACAGACAAAAGGAAATGTATATATATATATATATATATACAAAGAAAGATCATATGTTCGTTGTAATAAATTCATCAATTTTGGATTTGGGGAAGGTATGAATCCAATTATTCTCCCTCCAGCTATGGGTAAATAGTAGGACAGACTAGGTTCTTCAGCCTTGGGGTTGGTAAATAGTATCAATTTTGGATTTTTTTTTCTATTTACTTCGTACTGCCGGATTCATTTTCAACATTAAACTTTTATTAATACCTATTTGACGGTTGTAAATTACTTATTCTCATAACAGTTCCTATATATATATATATATATATATATATATATATATATATATATATATATATATATTTAGGCAGCATTTCTTCGTTAATGCAAATTTCATTAAACATAATAGACATTTTATCTCTACATATTTTCTTCTGGATCCGTTCGAATTCCCGTATTACTTTTATCGTATTCGGGGGGAATTGATTTATGTATTGTCCATAGTTGTATATATCCCAAGGACTTTCTGTCCGACTTTGGGCCATCATCAGGGGAGAATCTATCACAAAAGTGATGTAACTTTTGTTTTAGCAAATTACTACTGTGTAAGGACGTCTTTGCCGTTGAAAATTATGACGTTTGCTTTAAATGTAATTCTGTAAATAGTGCCAGTAGCTAAAGACATTTAAGTACATTAGCACTGGTTTGAAAATTAATTCTACAAAGTGCTGGTTGCAGGTTTCTAATATATAGTGCTTCGAGAATCTGAAGTTTTTGTTTATTATTTTGATCTGCGAGTATTGATGTGTTGTCGGTCAGAATTTTTCGTAGTTGTGTTGTTGGGCATACATAAAACTATGGACAATACTTAAATCAATTCCCATCGAATACGATAAAAGTAATACGGGAATTCGAACGGATCCAGAAGAAAATATGTAGGCATAAAATGTCTATTATGTTTAATGAAATTTGCATATATATATATATATATATATATATATATATATATATATATATATATATCATGTCGTGCCTCGCTCGCCATTCCTCCCTATCATTCATCGCCTCTGGCAAGTTTTAAGGGCTACATTCCGTATCCTCACATAGCTGCTGTATGTTTGTTCGAGCTGGTCGTCCTGCTTTTGCTTGGCCATATGCTGGGGTCCATGGGAGTACGTCACTTATGTGCATGTCCCTGCTTCTCCAGCAGTGCCCTGCGTGTCTCGTTCGTCTAACTTGGATAGTTTTCGTGATAGGAGGCAGGTGGCAGTAGAGTTGGTGCCTTGTGGGGTTTTGCCGCCAGGACTTGTTCAATATTGCTCGCAAAATTCTTGTGTAATTGCCGTCTAGCTTCTTCTTCAGCCGTTTATTTAGCGTCCAAGTAGTGCATCCATATATGAGTATCGATACGACCGCTGCCTGGAAGAAACTGCGTTTCATTTTATTTGTCAGGTCTGATTTTCATATGATCGAGAGCCTATCGATAGCTGTCCATGCTTTCGTTAGTCGTGTGTCGATGTCTTTTTTGGTTGATGAGAAGCTGCTTCCTAGGTAGGTGAATTTGTCTACTAGTTTATATATATATATATATATATACATTATGAAATTGGGCATTGGTGAAATATTTCAAGGATTTGTAGTCGTATCTTATCTTCGTGTGCTATTATAGTGATGTTTTCTTGGATTTGTAGTCGTAGCTTATTTTCGTGTGCTATTATAGAGATGTTTTCTTGGATTTGTAGTCGTACCTTATTTTCGTGTGCTATTATTATAGTAGTCTTTTCAACAAGGATTTTTCGAAATTTGGATTTGGGAATAGAGTGGCTTTTAATACGTTAAGCTTTGAAGCTAGAATCATTGGGTTTGTTTTCAAATGCTATTTTATTTACATGTGATATTACACTGGCATGGATATTCTAAACATATTTTATTATTAACCTTAGTAGCCCTCCTAACTGAATGGACTAACCATATATAAATGTAATGAAATTTAAAAAAAAAACTCCCAAATAAATAAATCTCATACCAAAAATTAAAAGAAAAAATAACAAAATCAATATTTCCCCTGAGGATGACCTGAGACAAGGTTGAAAGCGCTAGGGTAAATATAGAACACTTTCCCCACCATTTGGATCCCAACACACAAAAGAAACAAAAAGACTTGAACGTCTAGATATGAAGATCACACGAAACAAATACTCCGTGGTCTATAACAAAGCCTGCATGAACAATGATTTGTTGCCAAAATACATTATGATAATAATAATAATAATAATAATAATATATATTTTTGAGAAGACGAAATAGATTTGTTTTAAATTTAGCGCCCTAGCTCCGTGACTAGTGTAATTTTTAATTATTGGAATATGTGAAGACGAAAGGGAATTCAACCCCCCCCAAAGCTTCTAAAAAAAACCTCCCCAACCAAACATGACTGACTTAAAAATTAAAAGCAAAAAATAATTTTAGTAAAGTAAAATCAAAGGAAAAAAGATGAATGACCGAACCCTCCCCACTCCGAAAATATAGGCTTAGAATGGAATATTCTCGAAGTAACACGTGCTAAGGAATTGTTGAAATGTATATAAATGACCACAGTAGTTTTAAAACATTGGTGAGGTCAGAGGAAACATATCTATTGCTTTAAATGTCTACTCAAAGGTAAATTTTGGTTACTGTCTATTTAAATCACTGATTTTTGCGTCTCGTAAAAATCGTTTGCTTAACATTTGAATTTAAATGAAGACTTGCTAACTAATGACCAATGTTTATTCCAGGAGAATATTTTTGAGAAGACGAAATAGATTTGTTTTAAATTTAGCGCCCTAGCTCCGTGACTAGTGTAATTTCTAATTATTGGAATATGTGTAGACGAAAGGGAATTCCAAACCCCCCTCCAATAACCCTCCCCAACCGTAAATATATAGCCACCTCTCTTAATCTCTATCACTTGTGACTCTTCTTTAACCGGAAAATCTGTATCCGATTGGGACTGAAAGACTTACTATGTTTTCATTCTCATATTAGTTAAGTATCACAAACTAAATTTAAATAGTACTAGCTCAGTAGGAAACTGAACATCGGGCAACAGAAAACGGGAAGTTCACACGGGAATGATATCCTATGAGATAAGAATAAGCAATTGAACTTTAAATAAGTTAAAACTTAGGGTTTTTTTGTGACCCGCTGTCAATGTACAGTCAACATGACTGTCTTCGGTCACGTCTGTGTCAGGTGCGCAGATTTTAAACAACCCCTGGGTCTGGTATAGCCACAATATACCACCCATGACAAAAATGTCAAATTCATATTTTACACAACGTGGGACCCAGGACTTGGCTTTGGGTGTCATGATCGGCAGGTGTTCTCTTGATAGCCAACATGGGAGACCCGATCGTCATCCTGCGAATGTTGGCTGTTCTCTATTCAGGTACACTAATAACGACTCGACGAACCCCACCAACCAGAGACCCAGACGGAAAACATGGACTAGGGAAGAAAACCAACTTGCAGTACACTGCTATTTCAAGAGTAACCTTACATAAAGAGGATACAGGAAAAGAATGATGGAGATATGGTAAGAACTTTCTATTTTTCAGACAACTAGTCAGAGACTCGCTGATCAAGTTAGAACGATAATGAAGAAAGGTTGGTTTTCAGAACTCGAAATAATTCAAATACACCAAAAAATAAATGATCAAGAAAGGAGAAATCCATCACCTGACACAGCAAATATCAACAAACAAAAACAGCCCATCCAAAATGAACCAACTTCGGAAAATGGAAACCCCACCCAACAAAACCCCATCCATAAAACACTACCTAACAAAACAACCTAATACTAACACAAGAACAAAAGTTGATTTAAAAAAAATTAAAGAGAATTTTAAACAGAGAAAAACCACCTTACCATCGTTAAGAAATATTGAATGGAGAATAGTTAAGCAGAGACGAATAAAGTGAATCAAGTACTGACATATATACCAACAAATAACATAACAGATTTAAATGAACTAATTTATGCTGGAGCAAAATTAGTTTGCGAAAACATTGGGATCCCCTCAAAAAACACGAAAGCAAAGTCAAAACCAGGATGGGAATTTCGACTAGAAACTCAGATAAAAAACCTACGAAAACAAATGAAAGTGGTAAAACAAAAGAAAAACGCTGAAATAAATAGGAAAGAAAATACAACACAGGAAAACCTTACGGTACAACTTGAGGAAATACACCAGAAAGTACCAAACAAAAGAAGGAAGGTTAAAGAGATATCGACAAAGGGTAAAACAATACAGACAAAATAGAACATTATAAAAACAACGAAAGAAAATTTTATCAACAATTGGGATGGGATAACAATAAAACACTTCAACAGCCGAATGCGAAAGAAACAGAACGGTTCTGGACTAAAATATGGCAACAAAAATAGCATAATGATAAGGCTGAATGGATAAACCATATCACAAAAGAACTAGAACAACTCGAAGAAGGCCCGAAAGCTGAAATACACACTGATTTACTCAGAACGACACTTAAAAAGGTATCAAACTGGAAAACGCCAGGCCATGATGGAATACATAGTTTCTGGTTCAAGAAGTTCACCTCAATTCACGACAGACTAGTATTAGAAATGAACAAATGCCTACAAACAGCGCACGTAAACGATTGGATGACTAAAGGAAGGACCACATTGATACAAAAGGACCCAAACAAAGGAACCGCCCCCAACAATTACAGACCCATAACTTGCCTACCAATGATGTGGAAAATATTAACAGCACAGATAAGGGAAGAGATTAACCACTCTCTAACAAGCCTCGGATTGTTCCCTGACGAACAGAAAGGATGCTACAAAAGATCCAGAGGCAGAATTACTCTATATAGATAAACACATCCTAGCTGAGAGCAAGACAAGACGGAAAAATCTAGCTATAGCCTGGATTGACTACAAGAAGGAATATGATATGGTTCTGCATAGCTTGATAATAAACAGCCTACAAATGTACAAAATATCAGACGAAATCATAAACTTCATCGACAAAACTATGAAAACCTGGAGAGTCGAACTGACAGCAGGAGGAAGAAAATTAGCTGAAACAAAGATCCAGAGAGGGATCTTCCAAGGAGATGCTCTATCACCCTTACTATTCATAATTGCCATGATGCCACTTAACCACATACTCAAAAAATGCACAGCTGGATACAAACTTGGTAGATCACAGGAAAAATGTACATGGACGACATCAAACTTTTTGCAAAAAATGAAAAAGAATTGGAAACCCTAATACACACAGTTAGAATATACAGCCGGGACATAGGAATGGAATTTGGCAAAAAATGCTTGTAATGAAAAGTGGCAAACGACATCTAACTGACGGAATAGAACTACCAAACAAGGATAAGAAAATCACTCGCAGAAAACGAAACCTACAAATACTTGGGAATCTTGGAGGCTGACACCATCAAACAAACAGAAATGAAAGAAAAAAATCCCGAAAGAATACCTCAGAAGATCCAGAAACCTACTCTAGACAAAACTCAATAGCAGAAACCTCATCAAAGGAATAAATACTTGGGCTGTACCTCTCGTTAGATATTCCGGACCCTTTCTCAAGTGGACCCGAGAGGAACTTAAACAAATGGACCAAAGGGCAAGAAAACTAATGACAATGCATAAGGCATTGCATCCCAGAGACGACATTGACTGGCTATATGTATCTAGAAAAGAGGAAGGAAGAGGATTTGCCAGCATTGAAGACAGCGTTGGCGCATCCATACATCGACTCGAAAACTATATACAAAAACACGAAGGAGGACTCATTACAGCCACCAGACATGAAACTGAGAACACGATGAACAACAGAATGACAGTAACTAGGAAACAAAAATGGGAAGGAAAACAACTTTATGGGCGCTTTAAACGACTAATAAACAATATCTCACACGACAAAACTTGGACATGGCTAAGAAAAGGAAACTTTAAGAGAGAAACAGAATCTCTCCTAATAGCAGCACAGGACAACGCCATGAGAACGAATCATATCAAAACGAGAATAGATAAGACGCAACAAAATAGCAAATGCAGGTTATGTGGCGACAGAGATGAAACCATCAATCATATAATAAGCGAATGCAGCAAATTAGCACAGCGGGAATATAAGGTGAGACACGACTGGGTCGGTAAGGTGATTCACTGGGAAATGTGTAAGAAATTTCAATTCCACCATAATAACAAATGGTATATTCACAACCCAGCACCTGCCCTAGAAAATGACTCGCATAAACTCCTATGGGACTTTGATATACAAATGGATCACCTAATCCCGGCCAGGAGACCAGACTTAATAATAATCAACAAAAAAAAGAGAACTTGCAAAATAGTCGACTTTCTTGTCCCGGCAGACCACAGGATAAAACAGAAAGAAAGTGAAAAGAAGGATAAATACCTCGACCTTACTAGGGAACTGAAAAAACTGTGGAACATGCAGGTGAAAATTATACCAATTGAAATAGGTGCGTTTGCTAAGGGATTACTAAAGGAACTAGAGGACTTGGAGGTTAGCGGACGAGTGGAGACCATCCAAACGACAGCATTGTTGAGAACTGCCAGAATACTAAGAAGAGTCCTGGAGACCTGAGGAGACTTGCTGTCACTCAGACTTCATTGAAAAACTATCGGCTTTCGCTGATGTGAAAAGCTCTAATGAGTGATTAATATATATGTATATATATATATATAGTAGTTTATAAGTTTAACAACGAAACTGGTCACATAGGATTATAATGAATTAATTAACCGGGTAAATAATAATAATATTAATAGTAAAAAAATAGAATGTAATTGTAAATCTTGTCCAATGAATGGTTTGTGTAATTTAGATAATGTAGAATATCAAGCTATTATTAATCCAAAAGAGGACATAAGTGATAAATATTATATTGGCGTTTCGTCTACTAGTTGGAAAATTAGATATGGAAATCATTAATTTTCCTTCTCCCATGAGCATCAAAAAAATCAAACTGCTCTATCAAAACATTATTGGGGATTAAAAGATAAAGGGTTAACCCCTGACATACAATGGTCAATATTGAAAAGATCTAGTACCCCAAAATCTTTCGATAGTAGGTGCAACCTGTGTCTTGAAGAAAAAATCCACATTTTGCTTTTTCCTGAGCCAAAAAAATTATTAAATAAGAGAAATGAACTAATAGCTAGGTGTAGACATAGGGCTGAATTTAAACTATAAATATTTAACCAAAATTAAAAAAAAACAGAGAGTTAATTTTGAGAATTAGAGTTAATTTTGAGAATAAATAAAATAATATTGTTAGATAGAAAATTGTGAAAAAGCATATAATACATACGTACTACGCATAAAAAGTGGAACTGATTAATGCTTTCTAAATAGTTTTGAAATTTTAAAATATACTAAATAAATTAAATATTTGTTTTTGTTTTTAGTTTAATATATCTATTACTGTATCTTTACGTGAGGTTATTAATTAAAGTTTAAATCTAATTCAATAAAAAATATGTAATTTAGGTCTAAATGTAATTAAAAAAATATTAATTAAAGAAAATTTTTAAAAAAATAATTTTACTACATTGCTAACCGAAATTTAAATTTAAAACGGAAGTGGGCTTAATGAAGAGGTAACTATTCACCCCTCTTCTATCCCCTCCCACTCTTATGTGTCTATTCTAGTTTTTTTATCAAAAAGATCTGAAGAAGTCCTGTTCATTTTTTTTCGTGTTTTTGGAAATTTCAAAAATGCGTAACAGGATAGAAATAAATTTATAATCCTATGTGACCGGTTTCGTTGTTTTTCTTAAAGTATATATATATATATATATATATATATATATATATATATATATATATATATATATATAAACTGTTATAGATGATAGGCATGAGTAGTTTGCAACCGTCAGATAGGTATTAAGTAAATGTCTTGTTGTACAAAGAATGAAAAAAGTACCATGAATGTTTGTTTGTTTTTTAAACTTTAATCTAATCCCTGACTAATAACTACGAACATGGGGTAGTAAAAAGTCTATTTCAATCAATCATTGCAAGATAGAAGTTTTTTGTTTTTTATCCCCCCCCCCGTCATTTTATTTTTTCCTTCTTTCTGATCAGTCATTCAAAAAACAATTCAAATGACTCCTCCTTGGAAATATAAAATATCATCAAAAGCACTCAAGACAACTTTATTTTTTTCCTTCTTTCTCTCCACCTGTTTTATTTTCTTTTTCTTTTTTTTTACCAAAACCAATCAATCACCCTAAGTCAATGTTACAACATTCTTTTTTTTTTTTTACCTAAACTCATTCTTAGCCTGTGTGTTTTCAATTTCGCTTTTATGGCGATGATGATGATGATGATGATGATGATGATGATGATGATGATGATCGTAGTCGTTGTGCTGGGTGGTGATGATCTAAGATTCTTATGAGTTCAATGTTTTTTTTTAATCCTGCAAATTGAAATTGTATTTACTCCTTTAGAGTTTTTCACATCAACGTTAGCTGATGGTCTTTCACAGGAGTTTAAGTAATAAGCAAGTCTCTTCAAGTCTCCAGGACTCTTCTCAGGATTCTTGCCAGTTCTCAATAATGTTGTAGTTTGGATGGTCTCAATTCGTCCTCCAAATTTCAAGTCCCCCAGTACCTTTAGTAATCCTTTAGTTACTGTTCCAAATGCACCAATTACAATTGGTGTAATGGTCACCTGCATGTTCCACAGCTTTTTCAATTCCATTGGAAAGTCGAGGTACTAATCCCTCTTTTCACATTTTTTCAGTTTTATTCTGTGCAAGTTCCTTTTATGATTGATTATTATAAGGGCTGGTCTTCTGGCCGATATTAGGTGATCCGTCTATAAGTCAAAGTTCCATAGGAGTTCATGTGTCATTTTTTAGACAGATGCTGGGTTTTGAATATACCTTTTGTTTGTATTATTATTATTATTATTTATTCATTTAGAGTTTTTCACATCAGTATTAGCTCATGGTTTTTCACTGGAGTTTGAATGACAGGAAGTCTCCTCAGGGTCCAGCACTCTTTTCAGTATTCTGGCCGTTCTCAAGAATGTTGTCATTTGGATAGTCTCTACCCGTCCGCTAACTTGCAAGTCTTCCAGGTCTTTTAATAATCCTTTAGTTACTGTGCCTAACGCACCAATCACATTTGGCACAATCGTTACTTTCATGTTTCACAGCTTTTTCAATTCTCTAGCAAGGTCGAGGTACTTATCCTTCTTTTCACATTCTTTCAGTTTTATTCTGTGCTAGCGCCGCAAAGTCGACAATTTTGTAAATTCTCTTTTTTTTTTTTTTTTTGTTGATTATTATAAGGTCTGGTCCTCTGGCACAGGTTAGGTGATCCGTGTGTGTGTCAAAGTCCCCTAGGAGTTTATTATCCTTATTCACTCATTAGAGCTTTTCACATCAGCGTTAGCCGATGGGTTTTCACTGGAGTCTGAGTGACAGCAAGTCTCCTCAAGTCTCCAGGACTCTTCTCAGTATTCTGGCCGTTCTCAACAATGCTGTCGTTTCGATGGGCTCCACTCGTCCGCCAACTTCCAAGTCCTCTAGTCCCTTTAGCAATCCTTTACTTACTGTTCCAAACACACCAATTACAATTGGTATAGTTGTCATCTGCATGTTCCACAGTTTTTTTTTTTCAATTCCCTACCAATGTCGAGGTATTTATCCCTCTTTTCATATTCTTTCAGTTTTATTCTGTGGTCTGCCGGGACAGCAAAGTCGACAATTTTGTAAACTCTCTTTTTTTGTTGAGTATTATAAGGTCTGGTCTTTTGGCCCAGGTTAGGTGATCCGTGTGTGTGTCTAAGTCCCCAGGGAGTTTATTATTATTATTATTATTATTATAATTATTATTATTATTATTGTTGTTGTTGTTGTATGACCCACAATGCCTTTCGTTTTCTTTGGTAAATTTAAAACAAATACTTTACAAAAGTTCTAGAAGAACATTTTATTATTAGCTAACTTCTATTGTCTTTAGGTATTTTCATATTTTTAGCATTTTAGAAATGTTTCTTCCTGTGCGATGCTAAAAAATACCAAGAAAATCTTTGTCCACTAATGATGCCGACTAATCAAGTGTGTATCGTATTAAAAAAAATGCAAAGTAGATTTGATATTAATTTTTTGAAAAGAAATCCTATAGAATATCTCTAGGATATTTAAAGAAAAGTATATCTATCTATCTATCTATCTACATATATATATTGTTGGGGTTTATGGTTATCATTAGTTCACTTAGTGAGTTAATAGTGGACAAAATTTGGGGGTATCATTAAATTGTCCATTGGAGGTGCCCGTGGTGTAATTGTTATCGTCGTTGGAAATGAACACGGCGACACGAGTTCAAATCCTGGACGCGACTGATTGCATTTCGCATAGCACTAATACTCTTGGGCAAGGTATGAATCCAATTATTCTCCCTCTAGCTATGGGTAAATAGTAGGACAGACTAGGTTCTTCAGCCTTGGTTAGGCAACTAGTCTAGGAGAAGGAAAACTCTGAATTCAAACCTGTCAAACTCCGCTTAAAAAATGACCTTGTGTCATATCCTGCCCGAGCGGAGGGGTTGGTAAATAGGATCATTAAATTGTCCTCAACATCAATGATTGAGCTTTATAAACACAGACACACAGACACACACACATACACACATACACACCCACACATCAATATATATATATATATATACACACATATATATATATATAGTGTGTGTGTGTGTGTGATTTTCTAATAGTCTTCATTAAATCTATTTTCAATTCTTTAAGAACAATGTAAGGTACTGACAATCTCCGTCACTCTCTCTCTCTATATATATATATATAGAGAGAGAGAGGGGGGGAGAGAGACCAAGAAAAGAAGAGACCGAGATAGACACACAAAAAACACAGAGAAAAAGAGAGAGAGAGAGAGAGAGAGAGAGAGAGAGAGAGAGAGAGAGAGAAGGACACTACATTCCATCCTTGTAAAAATGGAAAATAGATTTCATACAGACATTTTGAAAGCATTAACACAAAAATCTATTAAAGACTTTTAAAATGTATATATATATATATATATATATATATATATATATATATATAAGTTAGCCGACCGTAGTCGAGGTCGACCTGAAGGCACCCGTTTCAATAGTTACTACGCTTAGGTGTGTGGGAGGGTGCTGCTGTTTTTTCGGGATTACGCTATCTACCCTTGATCTGTGTCTTATAATGCTCGATGTTCAGCAAGGGGACATCAAGTATTCCTTTTTACGACTTTGTTATGCCCTTGGTTCTCGGATTGAACCCCGGTCTCCCAGACCTTTAGGCAACCACTCTCCCATTACGCTGATACCAAGCATTCGATAAACTTGATTAATTTTGTCTTTACAATTGGCAACAGAAAGCAGTGTTAACACTGGAATATTTTTAAAAGAATCAATTGTAATGGGGGATTTACAATCCCGAATGTCAATGAACAGTTACTGACCACCGCGCTAGGAATTTTATCCTTTCTAGAGTGTCAGTGTGTTTTCACTCACCCTACTGTCTTTTTAACTCAGACTTGTAGTGACAAACTCAAGTTTAATCCATTTGGGGGCATTCTTTCCGTACATATCGTACGTTCATCTGTAAATTTTACGTGCACTTCTCACAAGTAGTTGGCAATACAATTGTTGTTTCATGAGATGTTGCTTCCACGATTTGTCCAAAATAACTCGCAGCATTATTGTGAGGTTCTCGTCTAGCATTTCTCTATGCTCTGTCAGCGTCCATGTGGTGCTACCATACAGTAGAACTGACACAATCGCCGCTTTGAAGAAATCACATTTAAATTTATTGGATACGTTACACTTTCATATGATCGATAATCTATCGATAACAGCTCATGCTAGCTTATTGTAGACCCTACAAATTGGTCACGAATAATTTGGGAATAATAAACATAAAATTGAAAGTGAATTGTCATTCTTGGTCTTTCATACTCTTGCTTTTGTATGAAACACATGCACTGAAGCAAGCTTTCGTCAACCCCCACCATATATATATATATATATAAAGAGAGAGAGAGAGAGAGAGAGAGAGAGAGAGAGAGAGAGCTTAGAGAGAGAATGATATACACCCGTACCTCTTTATCATCTGTCTAGACTATGTGCTTAGGACTTCGATCGACAAAATCAGAGAAAATGGCTTTGAGCTGACTAAGAGAAGAAGCAAAAGGTACCCCGCAAAAACAATCACGGACGCCGACTACGCTGATGACTTGGCGTTACTAGCGAATACGCCTAATCAAGCAGAGACACTGCTGCATAGTCTGGAACGAGCTGCAGCTGGCATTGGCCTACATGTCAATGCAAACAAAACCGAATATATGTGTTACAACCAAACAGGCAACATTGCCACACTAGACGGAGCCTCTCTGAAACTAGTCGACAAATTCACCTACCTAGGAAGCAGCGTCTCCTCAACCGAGAAGGACATCGACACACGACTGACGAAGGCATGGACAGCTATCGATAGGCTCTCGATCATATGGAAGTCGGACCTAACAGATAAAATGAAACGCAGTTTCTTCCAGGCAGCGGTTGTGTCGATACTGCTATATGGATGCACCACATGGACGCTTACGAAGCAGCTGGAGAGGAGGCTGGACGGAAATTACACAAGAATGTTGAGAGCAGTATTAAACAAGTCCTGGCGACAACACCCCACGAGACTCCAACTATACGTACATATGCCCCCCATCACAAAAACTATACAAGTTCGACGAACAAGACACGCAGGACACTGCTGGAGAAGCAAGGACGAGCTCATAAGCGATGTACTCCTGTGGACCCCCACTCATGGATGTGCAAGAGTGGGACGACCAGCACGAACTTACATACAGCAGCTATGTGAGGACACGGGTTGTAATCCTGAAGACCTGCCGGAGGCGATGAATGATAGGGAGAAATGGCGAGAGACGGTCAGGGATATCCGCGCAGGCGGCGCGACATGATGATGATGATGAAATATCTTATACACTCAAAATATATTACGTATATTCAAACAAAATAAGCTTTCTTTTCTTTCTGCCTTTTGAAAAGAAAACTATTCAAAATCTATTTAATCCCTAATCTATTTCGTCACAATGATTGAGTGATTTATTGATTTTAACGGCATATCAACGCGTTTGGGGTTATTCAATGACAAGGGGATTGCATTAATCGTACATTCATGTTTTTATTTATTTTTGTTCAGGTGTTTTGTACTGGTTCGTATTGACAATGAATAATTATACAATGTATGAATATGAACCATAAAGTCAATATAAATAAATATGAATAAAAAAAACCTTTATACTATATTTCGAATGCACATGATATTTGTATGTCAAGATAATGTATGTCAATTTTCTCTCTCTCTCTCTCTCTATCTCTCCGAATATATATATATATATATATATATATATATATATATATATATACGAGGTGCATATGATAAGTTTCATAGGCTTTTTTCGTATGGGCATTTAAAATTGTCGTAGACTCTTGAAAATTCACTATGTTATTGGTATACACCTTAAGAGAGGACTGACCAATTTTAATGATTTCCAGTTCAAATCAACAGCTACAACAGGAATAAGAATACACCCTACTAAAAACTGATTGTAACAGCTGGTGAATTTCAAAAATGCAATCTAACACTTTAAAGAATGATATGCCATAAAATTCTGTTTTAAACTTGGAAAAAAATGCCAGAGAAACGTATGGAATGCTTCAGACTACTTTTCGACAATCTTGCATGAATCAAGCATCAATTTTTCAGTGACATAAGAGATTCAAGGATGGCAGGGAGTCTGTGAGAGATGATGAGAGGTGCGGGAGAAGTAAGTCAATAGACCAGAGTACGTCAATAGACTAGAGTTGATTGGCCAAACGGTTATGGTTAGGGTTACTATGTTGAGGTTTAAGGGAGTTCAGGGAGAGATTCCGTCGGAAGAGGCCAGCACTCTTCAAATGGGGTCAGTGGCATTTCCACCAGGACAATTGACCAGTCCACAACCCAATCCTTGTCACAGACTATTGGACAGTTCCTCAGCCTTCCTATAGTAGAGTCCTTGCTCCCGGTGACTTTTGGTTATTTCCTAAGCTCAGAGGCTGTCGTTATGAGACAATTGAGGAGATGATGGAGGCTGTGACGAAGGACATTGATACGCTCACACAAGAGGACTTCCATGAGGCCTTCCAGAATTTTTGGAACGAAACAACATGTGCATTGCAGCAGGAGGAGAGTACCTCGAAGGAGACAAGAGTTTAATGTGTGTACTATCAATAAAAGTGCCCATACGAAAAAAGTCTGGAAACTTATTTAATGAGCCTCATATATATATATATATATATATATATTGTTATCCACTGACAGACTAGTTCGTTCTATCACAACTCTTCAGTGTGGCTAGACACGAACGACGCTGGTAACCCGCCCAACTTTACGTTAGACCTATTATCAGACCGCTTGGCCAAAAAGCGTACCACGTCAGATAACGAATTATAAGTTATTAAGTAGTAACATTCGTTTGTTTACATTTTATACCTTACCGGATACCAGAGTGCTCAATTCGTTCGAAGAGTTTTGCATTATGCGAGCGGTAGCCGTAAATTCCTTCGCCAGAGTGCTCAACCCCCATATATATATATATATATATAGATAGATAGATAGATAAGAAAAAACCAAATACCGGTTAATTTAGGATTATAAATTTATTTCCATCCTGTTTTTTAGTTTCTGGTGTGAACCAAAAACAAGAAGAAAAAAAAAATATACAGGACTTCTTCAGATCCAATGGATAATTAGTTAAAAGAGAATAGACACGTGGGATGGAGGGGTGGAGAAGAGATTAACGAGTTACCTCCTCGTTTTATTGAATGTCCGTTTTATTTTAATTTTCAAATTTCTTCTGTCAGTTATCATCATCAACATATCGCGCTGGTAGCACGGATATCCCTGACCCTCTTTCGCCACTCCTCCCTATCGTTCATCGCCCTAGGTAGGTCTTCAGGACAACAACCTGTATCCTCACATAGCTGCTGAATGTACGTTCGAGCTGGTCGTCCTGCTTTTGCGCGGCCATGTGTGGGGATGCATAAGAGTACATCTCTTATGAGTTCATATCTGCTTCTCCAGCAGTGTCCTCCATGTCTGCTTCGTCTAACTTGAATGGTTTTCGTGATAGGGGGCAGGTGGCTGTACAGTTGGTGTCTTGTGGGGTGTTGCTGCCAGGACTTGTTCAGGATTGCACGCAGCATTCTTGTGTAATTGCCATCTAGCTTCTTCTCCAGTCGTAGTTTAATTCATTTTCATTTCATGTTAAGTTCAATAATTAACTTTTAAGAGAAATATCAATGCTTACATTAATTTCGATACCATTTAATTAGCTACCTATTTTTTCCTAGTGTGTATGTTGGATACTTTTTTTCCTGTTTTCAGTATTTATTTCTATGTTTTTAAATTTTTATAGTTTAAATTTAGTCTTTTGTCAACATCTAGCTATTTATTCACTCCTCTTATTTAATAACCTATCAGGCCACTTATGTGTTAAAATATAGATTTTCTCTTCTAAGCACAAATTGCATCTACCGTTAAAACTATTTTGAGTATTTAATTTTTTCAAAATAGACTATTCGATCTCAGGGGTTAACCCTTTGTTTTTTAAACACCAGAATTGTTTCCATAGTGCCGTATGGTGTTTATGTATTCGTGGGAGAAGGTAAATTTATGGTTAAAATATCTCTCCTTCCATTTAGTGGATCGGATTGGCATCCACTATATATATATATAAGCGTAAAATAGCTGTTTAACATAGCAGTAGCAAATATGATAATAGTTGTATGCATGTCTTAGGAGTAAGCAATAACTGCATATTTTTGTTTAAGAATACAATTCAGTGATGTAAAATTAAATACATTCTGAAACGGACGGGATGTTGAATTTTAACGGCATATCAACGCGTTTGGGGTTATTCAATGCCAGGGGAATTGCGTTTATCGTACTTTGATACTAATATTTATTTTTGTTCAGGTGTTTTTGTATTCGTTTTTATTGACTACTAATTATAATACGACGAATGAATATGAATCATATACTGGACCGTAAGAGCCAATGTAACTATAAAAAAATAAACCTTTATAATATATTTCGAGTGCTCATGTTATTTGTGTGTCAAGATTATGTATGTCATTTTTTTTTCTCTCTCTCTCTCTCTCTCTCTCGATCTGAATATACATATATATATATTTATATCAGGGGCGGAGACGGGACTAGTGCTACTCGTGCCCGGCACGACCAATAACTCGGTCAATGTTATTCAAAATGGATTAAGAATCATTCATTAATTTCAAGCAAACATACTTAGTCTGATCTCAATTAAATTACGTATCTATTCAAGTTTCGATAACTAAGTAGCCAAAAGTTCATAAATATATCTGGGAATAATACAACGATGCTGTTTTGAACAGATGGTCTTTGTCCTGCCACCGTCAGATTCATTGAACATCCCATAAAATCGGCTATAATGTTGAACACGCGCAAATCCGTGCCGAGCACTAGACCCTTATAATAACAATAATGTTAGAGAAATCTGCTTTTGCCAATAGCAAGAGCAACCCAAACATCGTGCTAAAAAATCTTAGCACATTTTGATTGCTGACTGCTACAGCTGTCTTGGGAAGAGGGAGAGGGACCGAGGGAGAGAGAGAGAGAGAGAGAGTTGGGTTGCAGATTATAGCCGTCCCGACGTCATCATTATCGCTATGGTAAATGTTGGTTAAACGGGGTGTTTTAATTCGTTTTTTCACTAACAGATCTCTATTTCTTTAATGAATGTTGCACATATTACATTCTGTAACTAAAATTTATTTATTTGAATACATTTTCAACAAATAATCGTTATTTTAAGCGTTATTTTAAATTGAAACTACTAGCTGTGTCTGTGTATATTGTCATCAGTTTCTTTATTCTAATAAGCATATTTTTCTCGTCATAGTAATGAACATCTCTTTTCTTCTATACTTTTGAAAGGAAAAATATTATCTTATCTACTGTATTAACAAGACTACAAATTATATAGTATCTTGATTGTTTACAAAAAAAAAACACCATGCAAGGTACGTTTGTCAATCTGTGCTATACAATGGAGAATCACGCAATAGCAACTATGATGACTTATTTTGGGTCCACGGACCACGGGTTGGGAACTGAAGTTGACAGAGGGTGGGGGCACGAGTAGCAAAAATAGGCTAGAGTCACCACTGATATATATATATATATATATATATATATATATATAAACGTAAAATATATGTTTAACATAGTTGTAGCAAATGCAATAATATTTCGTTTAAGAATAAAATCAGACCCGACCGATAAAATAAAACGCAGTTCCTTCCAGGCAGCGGTCGTATCGATACGGTTGTATGGATGCGCCACCTGGACGCTAACAAAACGGCTGGAGAAGAAGCAAGACGGCAATTAATATAATCAAACGTGCGACATTTCCACTCAAGACGGAACCTCTCTGAAACTGGTAGACAAATTCACCTACCTAGGAAGCAGTGTCTTATCAACCGAAAAATATATCAACACACGGCTAACGAAGGCATGGATAGCTATCGATTGGCTATCGATCATATGGAAATCAGACCTGACCGATAAAATGAAACGCAGTTTTTTTAAAGCAGCGGTCGTATCGATATTGCTATATGGATGCACTACTTGGACGCTAACAAAACGGCTGGAGAAGAAGCTAAACGGCAATTACACAAGAATGTTGCGAGCAATATTGAATAAGTCCTGGCGACAACACCACCACAAAGCATCAACTATAGGGTCACCTGTCTCCTATCACGTAAACTATCCAAGTTTTTCGAATCAGACACGCAGGATACTGCTGGTGAACCAGGAACGAGCTCATAAGGGATATACTCCCATATGGCCGAGCAAAAGCAGAACGACCAGCTCGAACATACATACAACAGCTATGTGAGGATACGGGATATCGCCCTGAAGGCCTGCCAGAGGCGATGAACGATAGGGGGAAGTTGTGAGAGAGGGTCAGGGATATCCGTGCTGGCTGCACGACATGATGATGATCTTTCCGGATTATTTCAGTTTTTTTGTTATATTATAAAACAGTTTCTACATAGTGGTACTTCTTGGGCTTCTAATATAAAAAAAAAAATGCTTTTGTGTAGAATCTCGTCGTTCACTTTGGTGTTAATTTGGTTTAATTGGTTGGCTGGTTGGGTTCTATGGCATATCAACATTTGTAGATTGTTTAACGCCAAATCCATCTTTACACAAATAATCAGTTCCATTTCAAACAATTCAGTTTGTCATGAGTCATCATCATCATCATCATATCGTGCTGGCAGCACGGATATCCCTGACCCTCTCTCGCCACTCCTCCCTATCGTTCATCGCACTAGGTAGGTCTTCAGGACAACAACCTGTATCCACACATAGCTGCTGAATGTACGTTCGTGCTGGTCGTCCTGCTTTTGCGCGGCCATGTGTGGGGATCCATAAGAGTACATCTCTTATGAGTTCATCTCTGCTTCTCCAGCAGTATCCTGCATGTCTGGTTCGCCTAACTTGAATAGTTTTCGTGATAGGGGGCAGGTGGCCGTACAGTTGGTGTCTTGTGGGGTGTTGCTGCCAGGACTTGTTCAGGATTGCACACGGTTTAATTGTCAAAAACATGTCTATTTCAAACTATTGAGTTTATTCAAACAGTTTTGATTCAAACAATTCAGTTTAATATCGGTATAGTTAAATGTCGAGACAGTTCTATTTCAGACAATTCAGTTTAGCATAAATCCACAGTTTAGTTCTATTTGACCCAAAAATATGACGTTATCAGGTACTAAAATTCCGGGCCAGAATGGACTTGGGAGTGATGGCAATAAAGGTGTTCACCGCATTCCCCAAAGCTCCAGCATAACTGGAACCTCAACATCAGATACTTTTGTGTCATATCTAGAACATTCTTACCCCTCTGCAGTGGTGCAGTCAGTGTATTCTACAGCCCCCTACGACTAGACAAGTGTTAATTTGGTTTAGTTTCTATGTTTAAAGTCATATCAACATTTGTGGGTTATTTAATGCCAAAGTAGAGGGACAGTTGTACTACGATTGATTCTCGGGAAACTTTAGATTTGCCTCTTGTGTGGGTTGGTATGCAATTGAATGCTTCTCTATATAGGGGGTAACAATGTTATCATATTCATTTAGAGTGAATTTAAGATGTCATCTGAAGAGTAATAAGCTTATTTCTTACAATTCCTGTAGCGAATTTGCATATATATATATATATATATATATATATAGATGGATGAAGGGATGCATACTCCCCTTCCCTAAAAAGGGGGACCTCGGATTAGCCAAAAACTACCGAGGCATAACACTTACATCCATAGCTGCCAAAATCTACAATGCCCTACTACGAAACCGAATAGAACCCAAAATCGACAACATACTTAGAAAAAAACCAAAATGGCTTCCGAAGAAATAGATCCACGACCTCAGAAATACTAACCATCCGCAGAATCCTTGAAGGTGTACGGGCAAAGAACCTACAAGCGACATTAATATTTGTCGACTTTACCAAGGCTTTCGACTCCATTCACAGAGGAAAGATGGAACAAATCCTACTAGCGTACGGCATACCTAAAGAAACCGTAGCGGCAATAACGATTCTCTATAGAAACACTAAAGTAAAAGTACGATCACCGGATGGAGACACAGAATACTTTGACATTGTAGCAGGAATACTACAAGGGGACACACTGGCCCCGTACCTCTTTATCATTTGTCTAGACTACGTACTTAGAACATCGATTGACAAAATCAAAGAGAATGGCTTCGAACTGACGAAGAGAATAAGCAGAAGATACCCCGCAACAACAATTACCGACGCCGACTACGCCGATGACATAGCGATACTGGCAAATACACCTGACCAAGCCGAAACACTTCTGCATAGTTTGGAACGAGCAGCAGCAAGCATAGGCCTCCATGTTAATGCACACAAAACGGAATATATGTGCTATAACCAAACGGGGGACATCTCCACTCTAGAAGGAACCCCACTTAAACTAGTAGACAAATTAACGTACCTAGGAAGCAGCGTCGAATCAACCGAAAAGGACATCGAAACGAGGTTAACGAAAGCATGGACAGCTATCAATAGGCTATCGATTATATGGAAACCTAACCGATAAAATGAAACGCAGTTTCTTCCAGGCAGCGGTCACATCGATACTGCTATATGGATGCACTACATGGACGCTTACAAAACGGCTGGAGAAGAAACTAGATGGCAATTACACAAGAATGCTGCGTGCAATCCTGAACAAGTCCTGGCAGCAACACCCCACAAGACACCAACTGTACGGCCACCTGCCCCCTATCACGAAAACTATTCAAGTTAGACGAAGCAGTCATGCAGGACACTGCTGGAGAAGCAGATATGAACTCATAAGAGATGTACTCTTATGGATCCCCACACATGGCCGCGCAAAAGCAGGACGACCAGCTCGAACGTACATTCAGCAGCTATGTGAGGATACAGGCTGTTGTCCTGAAGACCTACCTAGGGCGATGAACGATAGGGAGGAGTGGCGAGAGAGGGTCAGGGATACCCGTGCTGCCAGCACGATATGATGATGATATATATATATATATATATATATATATATATAATATATATATATATTAGCTGAGGGGACAGTTCATGTAGTAAAGGTTTACCTGTTTGCTTCTTATTTCCACGCTGAGTCAAGCGAATGTTTACAAGAACGATCCCCTGAACGGAAACTAGTTCTTCAAGCGACAAATCTGCCACATAGATTTTAGCTCTTTTAATCCCTCCTTTGAATATAATTAGATAATCTCAAACTACTTTTAAGTTATTTGGTTCGGTGTTATTTGATTTTTTCCCCCCACCTTTTTATTTATTTTCATTTTTTTTTTTAATTTAGTCTTTAGATATACAAACCTGTTCGCCAATTTTATTTTGGTTTGGATTGGTTGTATTACATATCAGCAATTGTCAGTTATTTTCATGTCAAATCCTGTTTTTACATACATATTAAATGCGATTTGTAAACACATTTTGTAGATACACACAATAAAATGATCAAACAGTTATATATTTAACAATTCAATTTAGAATAATTCAAAGTTAAATCCTGCGAAATAAACAAGTCAATTAAACATAAGCCACTTGTTTACACACAGTTAAATGTCAAAACTGTTCAATTTCTAACAATTCAGTCTATCATAAGTCATTTGTTTTCACTCTTTAGATCTCAAACAGCTCTATTTAACTCATTGATTGGACCTTCTCAGGTGCCGCCACTCTGGGCCAAGGTGGACCCGAGAGCGATGGCATTTGAAAGGATACTCCGCATTTCCTAAATATCCGCCCCTACTAGTGTCCGACCATCAGATTGTTTAATATCATATCCAGGAGACTCGTAAATAGGGTGGGGGGTCATAGCACTCCTCAGAGATGCAGTCCGTGAATTCTACAAGCCCAGCAGACTGGCCTGCTTGTTCTCGTGAGAAAATTTTGATAGATATTTATCATATATATGTAGGTAGATCGGCATCACTTTGTTTTTTTTTTCCGAAAAATTAATTCTTCGAAATTTGACCGATCGAAGTATGTATATCTTAAAGTGGAAAATTAATTATCAGTGATGAAAAATAAACCTTCTTTATCAATGCATTACTGTCTTACTGATCTATTATCATGCATATATATATATATATATATATATATATATATATATATATATATATGTTTACAGAACGATCACCTATATATATATATATATATATATATATATATATATTTCAATATTGCTCTCAACAAGTCCTGGCGGTAACACCCCACGAAGTACCAACTATACGGCCACCTGCCTCCCATCACGAAAACTATCCAAGTTAGACGAACCAGACAGGACACTGCTGAAGAAGCAGAGACGACCTCATAAGTGATGTACTCCTATGGACCCCCATATATGGCCGAGCAAAAGCAGGACGACCAGCTAGAACATACATACAGCAGCTATGTGAGGATACAGGATGTAGCCCTGAAAACCTGCCTGAGGCGATGAACGATAGGGAAAAGTAGCGAGAGAGGGTCAGGTATATCCGTGCAAGTGGCAAGACATGATGATGATGATTATGATGTATATATATATATATATATATATATATATATGTATATTGAATAGAATCTGTCTTGTATTTTAATTCATTTGTTCCTCTCTTGATGGTTTCTTCCTGTACAGGAATTTTTACCGCTAAGAAATACTAACACATTGGCAGCTGAGAAAGAAATTCAATTCCATGTAGTTACAAAAATATTTGTCACATAAAAAAGTTGGGTCTAAAAATCCTCCTCTATGAAAGCTCCCATAAGCCATTTATTTCTGTCTGCCCCAAGGGGAAATAATGTTTTTCACTTACAGACTTTCCCCATCTACCTTCCTATCACAAAGAAACCCCACCAAATTCACTCAATAGCATTCATTCATATAAATAACTCTTTTTTGTGTCCGTTTTTTTTTTTTTGTTATTGTTATAAGCTCTATGTAGCTGTTCGAGGCATCGTTACTTCGTCTTTTTTTCTCTAATGGAATAGATGATTTAAAAGCCTAAGGCCTTTGGGAATACCCATAGTAAAAAAAGAAATGGGATGGATGCGTGTGAATCGGCACGTTTCGGGGGGAAAATGAGGATTCAGATATGAATTGGGCTAAAAAAAAAAAAATTTTGATCAAATATATATATATATATATATATATATATATATATTTAAATGTTTTATAAATAATATGTAATAAAACTTAAATTTGGGTTAGGGATATTGGGTGGCTGGAATTTTGTTGGCTTTTCCAAATCTTCATTCTAAGTTTCTCATTATTTCTTTGTCTGAAGATGCAGATCGATCATTTTTACAAAAAATAGATGGAATGCCGAAGTAAATATTATGACAAAAAATGATTAATTCATAAAGGTTTTCCTTTTACATATATATATATATGTATATATATATATATATATATATATATAGAGAGAGAGAGAGAGTGAAAGAAATGACAGATTAAGAGTTTCTAAGGAAAAGATAATATTCCAATGAATTTTTATAGTATTAACTTCTTGTTTATATCCGCATGATTGGATGTTTGTTGATACAACGACCGCCCATAAAAAAGTACACCCCCAACAATTTTGAAGAATTATACATTTCTAAGCGAGAGGTACGACTAGTTTATGTATTCCGGTTGGCTGGCGTTGTAGAATGCACCAAATGCATCTCTGTAGAGGGATGAAACCCCAGTCTAAACCACAAAAGCATATCCTGTTATGCCACAAAACCTCCCCAATTGGAATTATAGAATACTCGGATTGCATCTCTCCAGAGGGGTTAGGCATCGACCTAAGTGCATCCTTGATATGACACTCGACCATTTGATGAATATGGATTACCCATTCAGAGCCATTACACCCAGGTAAAAAAACTGTCCCGGAGTTGTAATATCTTCTGGTGCCACGTTAATAGGTCAAATAGAATTATTTAAGGATTTTCCGTACTTAGAACTCTTTATCTAAGCCTGTGCAAATAAGTGGCTGATGTTAAATTGACGAATTAGTATTACATAACAAAACTTGGAGCAAATTAACTGTGTGCAAGAAAATTGATAATGAAAAGAAAAAAGAATTGGCAAAAGTGAGGACTTTGCTCAGCCGGGAGTGCAAAGTCCTCACTGCTGTCTGTTCTCTTTCTTTTGTTTAAAAAGGTCTGGTCGTCTGGCCGAGATTAGGTAAACCGTTTGTATCGCAAAATCAACGAGGAGTTTTGCGTCTCATTTTCCAAGATAGATGCTGGGTTGTGCATTTACCATTTGTTCATGGGGTTAAATTATTATTATCATTATTATAATTATTATTATTGTTATTATTATTTACCAATCACTCGAGCGGGATATGACACAAGGTTAATTTTTAAGCGGAGTTTAACAGGTTTGAATTCAGAGTTTTCTTTCTCCTGGACTAGTTGCCTCATCAAGGCTGAAGAACCTACTCAGTCCTACTATTTACCCATAGCTGGAGGGAGAATAATTGGATTCATACCTTTCCCAAGGGTATTATTATTATTATTATTATTATTATTATTATTATTTACCCCTTTAGAGTTTTTCACATAAGTATTAGCTCATGGTTTTTCACTGGAGTTTGAGTGACAGCAAGTCTCCTCAGGTCTCCAGCACTCTTTTCCGTATTCTGGCCGTTCTCAATAATGTTGTCATTTGGATAGTCTCTACCCGTCCGCTAACTTGCAAGTCCTCCAGGTCTTTTAATAATCCTTTAGTTACTGTGCCTAACGCACCAATCACAATTGGCACAATCGTTACTTTCATGTTCCACAGTTTTTTCAATTCTCTAGCAAGGTCGACGTATTTATCCTTCTTTGCACATTCTTTCAGTTTCATTCTGTGATTAACTGGGACAGCAAAGTCGACAAATTTTGCAAATTCTCTTCTTTTGTTAATTATCATAAGGTCTGGTATTATTATTATTTACTCATTAGAGTTTTTCACATCAGTGTTAGCTGATGGTCTTTCACTCGAGTTTGAGTGACAGCAATTTTCTTCAAGTCTCCAGGACTCTTCTCAGTATTTTTGCCGTTTTCAACAATAGTTGGTCTCCTCTCGGCTGCCTCCAGGCCCTTTAATAATCCTTTAGCTACCGTATTATTATTATTATTATTATTATTCACCCCTTTAGAGTTTTTCACATCAGTGTTAGCTGATGGTTTTTCACTGGAGTTTGAGTGACAGCAAATCTCCTCAAGTCTCCAGGACTCGTCTCAAGATTCTGGTCGTCCTTAGAGTTTTTCACATCGGCATAATTCTTCTTAATATTCTGGCCGATCTTAATAATGCTGTGGTTTGGATAGTCTCCATTCGTCCTCTTATTTCCAACTTCTTCAATCCTTGCACTATTCCCTTGGTTAGTGTATCAAGAGCACCAATTACAATTGCTAACACCGTTACTTTCATATTCTCCAGATTTTTTTAGTTCTCTTGCAAGGTCCAGGTACTTACCTTTTTTTTCGCTTTCTTTCATTTTTGCTCTCTGGTCAGCCGGGACAACAAAGTCTACACTCGGCGAGCTCTATTTCTTGTTGTTTATCACTAGGTTTGATCATCTGTCCAAGGTTTGGTTATTATTATTAATATTACTATCATAATTATGAACTCTAGAAGTATTTTTAAAATTATAAGAGCTAGAAGCCTGTTACTTCAAGTTTAATGCGGTGTGCTCAACCATCAGACGGAAAAAAATGTATATTTTTATGGTACCATTTACTGTCAAACGAAGACAAATTAACGTTCTGTAATATAATATCCAACTTCTGAGATCAGTGAATGTGGTGCCTTGCTGTGAGATCGACAACAAAAGTTCAATCATGAGAACTCTCGCTGTAGATGCGAGAAACAGTTACTCACGAGAGTTAGAGATTTTTGAAAAAGGGCCAGTTAGTTCCTAAGTAACCGATTGAGCTAGACGAAACTAGTAAAATTTCCGGGCTAAAGAAACCACATCTCGTCATTGGGTGGGGGCAATGATAAAGTTTAAAACAGATCTTTTTGAAGAAGAATATTATATCACGTCTTCCTATTTCTGAGACTGGCCCTTTTCTTGGATTGCTAACTCTTCGTCTCTCTTCATTTCCGCTTTTTTTCTTCAAATCGTTCTTCAAGATCCAGCAAAGCCAATTCTTCGAGTATTATCACATCATACTGTTCAATATTTTTCTTGTGACTTTGCTTGATAGCATATCAACATTTTTAGGTTATTCAATACCAAATCCATATTTTCAAACGAACAGTAATGGTTCAATTTAAGACATATCAAGGATAAATAAGTTCATGCCTTTTCCCAAGTTGTATCTCTGAAAGTAAACGTGATAGAGTGAATGAAATTCGAAATTGCTTCCCACGATTTCGCTTTTAAGGGTGTCACATGACTAATCTATGAAGAGTTATCTTCAAAATTTTATATAGATGTTATGTTCTTTGAGCGTACATCATATTGGTAGCGCTCTCTTACGAGGCTTGAGCTAACTTTTATCAAACCTATAATTCCTGAAAGTATACGATTCCCTATTTAGCAAGAATTAGGTATGGGTACTGGTCATTATTTTGTAGATTTTGCTGTGAATGCCCAAGAGGAAAGAGCTGACCACTTCCAACAAAGAACATTGTCAAAATGGCTGATTCACATCATTCATGTTTAGATTTGAAAAATTGTACTCTCCATGTGTTTATTGCAAATCCTTCAGGCTGATATGGTCAGTGTGTACAATATAAGGATTGGTGACTGGCCAAATGTTCTAGTTGTTCGTCTTGACCTGATCAGAGAATGGAAATTATCGGAATAGGGGACCGCCTCAAAGCAGCTTCTCTGTTCCTGAATGAGACGTGCACTAGCGAAAATGTTACTATTTTATATCATCATGCAAAGAGACAACTACAGGTGACCAATTTAAAAGGCTGTCAGCAGAATAGACCATTTATCAATGCCGCTAAATACAAAAATGAATTTGGTCAGTGGAAAAGTGGAACTATATTCTTGTGTTCGACAAGTCGACATTCAGCGTGTCATTAGCCGAAAGTGATTTTGATTTCAAAATGCACGAATGGCAAGGAATGTTTACCCATTTTACCAGGGTATGTCATAAAAATTCATCTTCTTACTCGCACTTCTGAAGATGAGTGGAATATCGATATTGTCACTCTCACAGTAACTCTGACGTAGAATGGTATATACCATAATTGGGTGAAATAGATCTGTTTCTAAATAATAATTCTTAGCAATGCTAGAAATTTGGGCCCCTCAAGTGGTGTAATAGTTAACAAGATAAACTTCTAAACCTACACCAGGCAGTTCGTGGGTGCCTTTGGTGGTGTAACGGTTAGCTAGCTAAACTAGCAAATCTAGACGTGTGGGTTCGAGTTTCATGGGGTGCTCTATTCATTTGGCTTTGTACCACATCGAAGCAAAAAACGTTTTTAAATTACTACACGAGTCAGTTCGAATCTCATTTATACGGTCTTGTGCCACATCTAAGCAAACAAAAAAACTTGGTAAATTTCTTGCCTTAGAAGAAAAAGATAACCGTTAACAAGTTCAAACTTCAATATTTTTTTTCGAGGTTTAATGTTAGTTATTTGAAACCAGATATTTTTTTGCAAATTTTTGGCTATTAATGAATAGGAATAATCATTTAAACATTGTATGTGTGTACAGATTATAATCATTAGATAAGAATCAGCCAGTCCAGAAGGTTAAGTCCGTAAAATGCGTCTATTTCACCTTTGCAGAATATTTAAGGCCCCATCACCGACCACGAGTTTCTTGGATAGGGTAGTAAGCTGCATCAGAATGTGAGGTTCCTGTTCTGGTGAATATGGAGTACCTCTTTATTGCCATTACTTCTCGGTTCACAACAACCCAGGGAGGTAATACTGGCTAGGATCCCTTCTAAAGGTCAAATAGAACTGTTTTCTTTTATGGTTCTATTGATTAGTATTGATATTTATATTGAGATATTATATTGAAATATTAAAATATCAAATTAAAATATATCAATATATTTTTAATCTTACTGAGATCATCGACCTGTATATAAGAAAACGAGCTTTAGCTCGTTTAAAACTGTCTCCTACAAATGATTCGCTTACAAATTATATATATATATATATATATATATATATATATATATATATACGAGACTCAATAAATAATTTTCCAGACATTTTTCGTATGGGTACTTTTATTGATAGTACACGCATGAAGCTCTAGTCCCCTTCGAAGTAATCTACTCCGGCAGCAATGCACTTGTTCTACCGTTCCAACAACTTCTCGAAGGCCCTATTGAAGTCCTCTTGTGTGAGCGTGTTAAAGACTTTCGTCACAGCCTCTTTCATCTCCTCACTTGTCTCAAACGACAGCCTCTGAGCTTAAGGAATAAGCAAAAGTCACAGGGAGCAAGGTCTGGACTATAGTGAGGGTGAAGAACTGTCTTGATGTCCATCTTGGTCAAATAGTCAGTGACAAGGATATAGTTGTGGACTGGTGCATTGTCTTGGTGGAAATGCCACTGACCCGATTTGATGAGTGCTGACCTCTTCCCTAGGAATTTCTTCCTGAACTCTCTTAAAACCTCAACATAGTAACCCTAACCCTAACCCTTTGGCCAATCAACTCTGGTGTATTGACTTCCTTACTCCTTCCACATCTCTCATCATCCCTTACAGATTCTCTGCCTTCCTTGAATCTCTAATGCCATTCAAAAACTGATGCTTGATTCATGCAAGATGTTCCAAAAGCCTTCTGAAGCATCCCATACTTTTCTGTGACACTTTTTCCAAGTTTAAAACAGAATTTTATTGCATATCGTTCACGTCCAGAGAGTTTTATTGAAAATCACCAG
>OY757943.1:47451598-47484098 GCA_963585895.1 Sepioteuthis lessoniana | reverse complement strand
GATAGAGGCGTTGAGTCTCTACGGTTCCAGGTGAGCATTGTCAGAAGATAGCGGTTTCAAATCCTACCCAAGCCGGCCAGAGGTTTACTTGGTCAAAAACGTGGTGCGATAGACAACAACTATGGAAGGCAGTAATTACTGGGGATAGGGTTACAAGACTCAGCATTCCTATCCGAGGTCGCAGTAAATCACCTGAAGAAGGCCAGAGGTGAAATTTGGCCGAAACGTAGTGAAAGAAGAAACAACACACACACCAAAAAAAAAAAAAACCCAACCAAGATGAGGTCAAAAAGTCCGCAATAAATAAAAATTAATTCTCATAATTTCTCTACTTAAAAAATGCATGTCTTTATTCTTGCCCTTGATATTATAATAATTACGCGGATACATATTTCCAATCCTCTTGTGAAGAGCTTGGGCTCTGCATTCTGTGGTCGCTGGTTCGATTTCAAGCGGGGGATATCTAGGTGAACACGGCTGATCAGACCTAATAATGTAACATAACCATGATATAGATATGTGAAATGTACATTTGTTCATTGAATGTTCATACGCATAGAAATCCGAAAAACACGAAACACTGACGACTTTCTTGGTTCAGGTACGAAACTTTTATTACCTTCTTTAAGTTTAGGTTTTCGACACAAGGAGAAAGAGACACAATTTTTCTATGCTGACTGTTCGTCCATCGTCAGCTCTCAACTCACTGACTCAACCAACGCGCGTGCGCACCCTGCAGTTCACAAACTGAACTGGCCTCACCCAGGTCCGAAAAATCAACTGGCTTCGTCTAAGTCCAAATTTCCACTCATTGTTTTTATTCAAAATCACTAACAATCCCAGCCCATCGCTTCCGGGCATGACGTCATTCCCATCCCCAGTTCTATCTCCTATCGGGGGCGTTTATTGTGACATCTGTGATTGTCACATCCTCCCCGTACGCGCGTGAACACCTGCGTTAATGCCTGCACCGACCCATGCACTAAGCCGAAATGTTCTAAGGCTAACTAAACCGAAAGAAAAAGATATATAAAACGAAAAATGATAATATAAAAAAAAATCCTTCCGCAATTATATAACAATAAGGTCGAAACAGCTGCTAATTGTTTCTGTATATCTCTTTCAATGTTTGCCAGATTTTCTAGTCGTTGTAATTCAATTCACATTATAATTCTGCTCCTTAAAAAATGTACACATATAAACAAGATGAACGACTCTATTAAATTTTGTCTACGAAAGTTAATACATTCACTCGCTTTTTAGACCACCTAATAAAAATTGACAGGGGGGTGTCCTCGTGGTGTAATGTTTAAAGCGATGGACTCCGGAATCGTAGTACGCGAGTTCGTGCTTCAGTCGCGCTATTACGTTCACTTTCGGGCAAATACCTTTGGAAAAGGTATGAACCCCCTAATCCTCCCAGCTATGGGTTAAATAGTACCACTACTGTTCTTCTTGGATAATGGCTTTGGCATTAAATAACCTACAAAGGTTGATATGCCATTAAACAATGAAACCAAACCAAACCAAAAATTGACAATAACAGACATCCACAAAAAATATTATACGCAAAAGTATTTTCAATACAGATATTTTCACTCTAAATATCTGAAAGACAGCCTTTCTTACTCACAAACAATTAGACAAGGAATCTGAACAGACGACAACAGATTAAAAAGACAAAATGATAAAGTTAAATAACAGTTCTCAGCGAAGGGATATTCCCATATGTTAATCGAAAACCAGACAAAAAAAGCCATCTCCATCCCGCGGCAAGACATCCGAAAACTTAGACCAAAGATGAAGATGAATCGAACCTCATTCGTAACAACTTACAACAATACTCTCCTTTCACTTGCTCTAATGATTAAGTACAGGTGAGACATTTTGAAAATAAAACCCGAGTCAAATAATATCTTCAAGAAGCAGGTATACTAACCAATCGTTGACCAAATAACCTCAGGGGGGTGTCTTCGTGGTGTAATGGTTAAAGCGATGGACTACGGAATCGTAGTACGCAACCTCGTACTCCAGTCGCGCTATTACGTTCACTTTCGGTCAAATAACCTTGGGAAAGGTATGAACCCCCTTATCCTCCCAGCTATGGGTTAAATAGTACCACTGTTGTTCTTCTAGGAGAATAGCGTTGGAATTAAATAACCTAAAAAGAGTTGATATGCCATTAAGCAAAGAAACCAAACCATTTGGAAAGGTATGAACCCCCTTATCCTCCCAGCTATGGGTTAAATAATACCACTGTTGTTCTTTAGGAGAATAGCATTGGCATTAAATAACCTACAAAGGTTGATATGCCATTAAACAAAGAAACCAAACCAAACCAAATAACCTCAGAGAAATGATCCGTCGCAACAACATTCTGAACAATTAAGTAATCCTTTAGAAAGCCTCCCTAAAATCCACTAAATTTTGCCCAATATGCAATATCAAGAACAACGTATGCTGCAAGCAACTGAAATCAACCAACCCATGGTGTGGTTGTCCTCGTTGTGTAATGGTTAACATGGTGGACTGTGGAATCGTTATGAACGAGTTCGAACTCAAGTCGCGCTATTGCGTTCACTTTCAGACAAATAACCTTGGGAAAGGCATGAACCCTCTTATCCTCCCAGGTATGGGTTAAATAGTACCACTACTGTTCATCTAGAAGAACGGTACCTGCGGTGTAATGGTTATAGTCGTAGGAAATGGACACAGCGATACGAGTTCAAATCCTGGACGTGGCTGATTGCATTTCACATAGCACTAATACCCTTGGGAAAGGTATGAATCCAAATATTCTCCCTTCAGCTATAGGTAAATAGTACCACTCGGTGAGCCAATTAGTCTAGGAGAAGGAAAACTCTGAATTCAAACCTGTTAAACTCCGTTTAAAAATTGACCTAGTGTCATATCCTGCCCGAGCGGAGGGGTTGGTAAATAGTATCTAGAAGAACGGCTTAGGCATTAAATTACCTTTAAAGGTTGATATGCAATTAAACAAAAAACTTCAAACAAACCCATGCGTGAGTTTTTCAACTAAACAGACTTTAAAAAATTACCAGGATTCAAATTACAAAAAGCAAAAAAAGTAATTTATTTGCTGGAATATATATTCTGCCGAAAGCAATATGTTGGAAAGTCAAAATGGCTTTGCCCAGTCGGCTGGGGCTATAGAATACACCGACTGCCTCTCTGCAAAGGGGTAAGACTCCCCTAACGAGTGTCCAAGATATGACACTAAACAATCTGATGGTGAGGTTCCAGCAGTTTGGTTTTATAGCATTTCAACGATGGCAGATAATCTAATGTCAAATCCAGTTTATACATATATATCAATAACATATGATTTGTAAACACATTTTCTTGATGACATTTCTAAACCAGTCCAAGCTATTTTTTTAACTCAGATAAATGATTACAGTTATTGCTAAGAAACACGAATAATTCCACTTACTGTTAATCATTTGTTTGAAGTCGTTAAAGGTATTGCTATTTAACACTATTTTTCCATCCAATAGTATCCTTTTGCACATAGTAAAAAGGTTTCAAATATTTCTATGTATCACTAACAATTCAATCAAACATTAGTCATTTGTTTAAACACAGTTAAATGATCCACCAGTTTTATTTCAAACAATTCAATTCAACAGAAATAATTTATTTGCATACAGTTTAAATGTGAAACAGTTCTATTTAACGTCTTGATACAAACCTATCAGGTCATACCATTCCTGGTTAGAGTGGATCTGTGATCAATAGCAAAGAAGAGGTACTCCAAATTCCTCAAAGCTCCACGACGGGTATGCCCAGTTGGGTCGGGTGATAGAATACACCGACTGCTTCTCCGCAGAGGGGTAAGACTCCCTCGACGAGTGTCCTGGATATGACACTAAACAATTGGATGGGAAAGTTCCGGTAATGCAGGAGCTTTGGGGAATGCGGAGTACTCCTTCATTGCCATCGATCCCAGATCAACTCTGGCTCAGAGCAGTACCACCAGATAGAGACCTATTTATGCGTCAAAAATAACTAAACTTTGTAATTATGCTAAACTGAATCAGTTTGAATAGAACTGTTTTTGAATTGATTCCGTACTTATGCTCACCTGAAATCCTTGAAATAGAACTGTATCTTGACATTAAAATTGTGTACTTATGCTAAACTAAATTGTTTAAAATAGTACAGCTTTTTGACATTGAAACTGTGCACTTATGCTAAAGAGAATTGTTTGAAATAGAATTGTTTTTGACATTAAACATGTGTACTTATGCTTAACTGAATTGTTTCAATTAGAACTGTTTTGGCATTTAACAGAGAATAAACAAAAAACTATACTTATAGCAAACTGAAGTGTTTGAAATAGAATTATTTTTCACATTGACACTATGTACTTAAGCTAAACAAAAGTGTTTGAAATATAACTGTTTTTATATTTAACTGTGTGTAAACAAAACACTATACGTTCACAAAATTGAATTGGATTGAAATCAAACTTTTTATCTGTATAAAAATTGATTCGGCATTATTAACCTATACACATTGATATGCCATAAAACCTAACCAAACCAAACCAATCCAAGACTAAAGCCTCACCATCGGATGGTTTAATGAAATATGCAGAACACTCGTTGTGGGGAGTCTTACTCCTCTGCAAAGATGCTTTCGATGTATTCTACAGCCCCAGAAGACTGGACTCTCGTTGGGGAAGTTTTAACCCTCTCCAGAGATGCAGTTGGTGGATTCTACAGCCCTTCCCCGCCAGCCGACTGGGAAAACTTGTGAAGGGGAATGCCAAGGGAAACAAACACTTTTTTTGTAAATGGCCTCACAGTTGGGAGGAAGCCAGATCAATTTCTTCCTCATAAGTGAAATTCTCATTTGTTAAGTGCTCTGACCACAGGCGAAAGATGGTCTACTGAAGGTAATGGGACAGGGAAACTTAAAATAATTTACAATCAATGGTGGATATGGTTTGCCGCCAGTAGATTTTTCGTTGCTCCTCTAATAGTTTGGTTTGGTTGGCTTAAATGGCATATCAACCATCACTGGGTATTTAATGCCAAATCCAGTTTTTACTAATGCGTTAAATATAATTTGTAAATACTTTGTAGATACGCACAGTTAAATGATCAAACAGTTCTATTTCTAAAGATTCAATTTAGCATGTCATTTGTTTGATCAAACTTTTCTATTTGACCCATTGGAAAGACCCTATCACCTGCTACTACACCGGGTCAGAGTGGACCAAACAGTGAAGGGGCACTCCAAATTTCCCAAAGGTCCATCATTACTTGAGCCTCACCATCAGATTGTTTGGTCTGATATAAAGAACACTCGTTACGAGCAGAACTTATCCTACTGAAGCGATGTAGTCGGTGTTTTCAACAGCCTCACCCCACTGGGCTAGCTCTTCTTGTGACAAATATATTTGGTAACCGTAGTCGAGGGCGACCCGAAGGCTTTTTTTTCGATAGCTACTACACCAAAGTGGAGGGGGTGTTATTTTTCTGAAGAATATTTCTTTTTCCCTTACAAAAATAAGAAAATATAATAAATATTTCTATTTCTTCATCAGGATGTGTGAGAAGAAAATCATCGAATCACTTGGGCAATTTTTAATTCAAATAATCCCAGATTTCAAGAGTATGTGTAGAAAGAATTTAATATCTTCTTTTTCATGTTTCATGCTGGGTTTTTTTTCCCTGTTCACGTATTAAAATACGATTCTCATGAAAAAAAAAAAAGAATTTCGAGTATTTCCGACACATGGTAAAATTTGTGATCATTTAAATGATCAGATAATTAGACCACGTAATCATTTCAATATTTCTCAAAAGCCTATTTGCCCAGTCGGGTGGGGCTGTATAATACACCGACTGCACCACTGCAGAGGGGTAAAACCCAGCCCTAAAGAGTGTGACACTAAACAATCTGATGGTGAGGTTCCAGCAGTGCTGGAGCTTTTGGGAATACAGAGTACCCCTTCATTGCCATTGCTCCCAGGTCCACTCTGGCCCGAAGTGGTAGCACCTGAGAGGGCCCTATCTATGGGTTAAATAGAACTAACAGCATACTTATGCTAAACTGAATTGCTTGAGTAAACTGAATAGCTCGAAATAGAAATGTTTTTGACAATTAAACCGTACTTACATTTAAACTGCTTTTGCTTAACTGAATTATTTAAAATAGAATTGTTTTTCGACATTAAAACTGTATTTTCACTTAAATGGCATATAACTGCTTGAATAGTTTGAAATAGAAATGTTTTTGACAATTAAACTGTGTACTTATGCTAAACTGAATTGTTTTAAATAGAACAGATTATTTACATAAAAATGGCTAACCTATAAAGGTTGATATGCCATAAAACCCACCAAACCAAACCAAACCAAACCCCTATAGATCTCAAATGATATCGAATTTTGAAACAATATATACTATTTTGTCGTATCACAACTCTTCAGTGTGGCTAGACACGCCAGATTCCCGAAGCTGGGATCGAAATCCGGCTGATTCAAACGCCAATCCAAGATTCTACCACTCAGCCCGTAGGAAACCAGCGCAAGCGAAGGAAATTTAAACGCTTATGTATTACAAATATTTTGTTTAAATATATCCGCTTAACGGCTACAGAGAGATCAATTCATTTGAAGAGCCTTGCTTTACGCTAGTGGCAATAATTTAATTCCCTTGTTAGAGAAATAGAATTGAAAATAGAACTGTTCATATGAATAAAAATGGAGTTGGCATTAGATAAGCTACAATGGTTGATATGCCATAAAACCAAACCAAATCAAAGCAAATCAGACCAAAATCCAGTCGACGCTAAAACGCAAAAGTGATTATTGCTTCATTTTGCCGCTATTGAGAGGGAATATATTTTTACGGAGCGTATAGGCGAACCAGACATGCAGGACATTGCTGGAGAAGCAGAGATGAACTCATAAGAGATGTACTCTTATGGATCCCCACACACGGCCGCGCAAAAGCAGGACGACCAGCACGAACGTACATTCAGCAGCTATGTGAGGATACAGGTTGTTGTCCTGAAGACCTGCCTAGGGCGATGAACGATAGGGAGGAGTGGCGAAAGAGGGTCAGGGATATCCGTGCTGCCAGCACGATATGATGATGATGATATGCGATAAGAAAAGCGACCTAAATGAAAAATATTTTCTAATATAAATGTCATTAATTTAACTTATATATATATATATATATGTATGTATGTGTGCGCGTGCGCGCGTGTGTGTGTGTGTGTGCGGGTGTATGTGTGTGAATGCACCTAGGCGATTAGGTTTTCGTTTGGTTTCAGAGGACCAACTTTCAAATCAATTGTGCCAGACTGTCTGGGTTATTTATTTTACTGGATGTATGTGAATGCAAAGTTTTATTTCAAGAGAGGGTACTTAAGTTTTGCCTTGGTATAGACTTGTTATTTAGTTCAATGGTGTACCAATCTTTGAGGGTTATTTTATGCCAAATCTTGTTTTTACATATGATTTTTGCATGAGTTTGTTTTTTTTTTGCACATAGTTAAATGGCATATCTCTGTTAGTTTTTATACGTGGGACATTAAATAAGTTATCAGACTTTTTTGTACGGGCATTTAAAATTGTTGTAGACTCTTGAAAATTCAGTATGTTATTGCTATCCATCTTATAATATGACTGACCAATTTTTATGATTTCAGCTTCGAATGAACAACTACAGCAGGAATTCGAATACAGTCAACTAAAGCCTGATTGGCACAGCTGGTGAATTTCAAAAATGCAATCTGACACTTTAGAAGAACGATGTGCAATAAAATTCTGTTTTAAACTTGGGAAAAATGCCACAGAAACGTATGGAATGCTTCAGACTGCTTTTGGAGCATCTTGCATGAATCAAGCATCAGTTTTTAAGTGGCATAAGAGATTCAAGGAAGGCAGGGAGTCTGTGAGGGATGATGAGAGGTGTTGGAGGAATAAGGAAGTCAAAGGGAGGAGAAATGTTGATAGGCCAAAGGATTAGGGTTAGGGTTACTATGTTGAGGTTTTAAGGGAATTCAGAAAGAGATTCCTTGGGAAGAGGCCAGCACTCTTCAAATCGGGTCAGTGGCAGTTCCACCAAGACAATGCACCAGTACACAACTCCATCCTTGTAATGAGACTATTTGAGTAAGATGGGCATCAAGACAGTTGCTCACCCTCCCTATTGTTCAGACCTTGCTCCCTATGACTTTTGGTTATTCCCAAAGCTCAGAAGCTGTCGTTATGAGAGAATTGGGGAGATGAAAGAGGCTGTGACGAAGGTCATAGACACGCTCACGCAAGAGGACTTCCATAGGGCCTTCCAGAAGTTGTTAGAATGGTAAAACAAATGCATTGCAGCCGGAGGAGATTACTTCGAAGGGAACTAGAGTTTCATTTGTGTACTATCAATAAAAGTGCCCATACGAAAAAAGTCTTTAAACTTATTTAATGTTCATCGTATATTACAGTAGACACCCCTTTTGTCTGATTGTAATCGTCGTTGGATATTTACAAATCGACATGAGTTCAAATACTAGACGAGTCTGATTGCCTTACACATAGCACCAATATCCTTGGGAGGGATTCGAATCCAATTATTCTTCCTCCAACTCTGAGTAAATACTAAGGCTCACTGGGTTCTTTAGCCTTGATTTGGCAACTATTCTAGAAGAAGGAAAACTCTTACCTTTTTTTAATGATCCAGACCTCATTTGATTGCTCAATTCAATGATTTCATATATCGCTTGAAGAGATTTAAATGCTTTCAAGTATTGTAGTTTAACACTAATAATTCTATTTGTGGACAATTAAATCTTTTCAAGTATAGTCGACGAATGCCTAGTTCTACTTGACCCCTTGTAGGACCCAAACAGGTTCTACCACTCCGTTCAGGAAAAAACAAATAGTAATTCTAAGAACGGGCACTCCACTTTTCCGAAAGCAGTGGTGCTGGTGTCTAACCCTTCGACGGTTTAGAGTCAAACTTCAAACACAACGCTGATTAGGGAGCCTGGCCCCTCCACACTAATCAAGTCAGCTGCAGCCAACTGGGCTGTAGTTAAGTTTCATAGAGAGAATACCTTTCAAATTTGCGTAGTTGATCACCGGATTTTATTTTTCGATAGACGTTTGTGACTGCCAAACCTAGTCGGCTCAGGCGTTAGAATACACCAACAGCTTCTTTGCAGGGGTGGGGGGTAAGATACTGCAATGTGTCCTGGATATGACGCTAAACAATCTCATGGTGAGGCTGCAGTAACGCTGGAGCTTTGGTGAATGCGGAGTATTCATTCATTGCCATCGCTCCCAGGTCGACTCTGACCTGGAGTGGTAGCACCTGATAGAGTGCTACCTCTGTGTCAAATAGAACTAAACTATGTATTTATAAAAAAAAATGAAATTGAACTGTTTTTGACATTGAAACTGTGCACTAAACTGAATTATTTAAAAAAGAACTGTTTTTGTATGCTAATTTGAATTGTTTGAAATGACAACGTTTTTTGACACAGAAACTGTGTACTTATGCTAAACAGAATTGGTTCAAATAGAGCTGTTCCTATGTATAAAATGGATTTGATATTAAATAACTTACAATGGTTGGTGTGCCATGAACCCCAGTTAAATCCATCAATCCATTTTAAAACGAGGGTGATTAAAATTTATGTTAAACCTAAATGTCACATGTTTTTAGTCTATTTTTCATTTTCCCCCTTTTGATTTTATGTTTATACGTCTGTAAATTCAGGAAAGCCCACGAGGTTTAAAGTTCTGGACTTTGGCTTCGATGTAGCTGAGTCCGAGCTCAAATCCCACTATTCCGTTCACTTGCAGAAAAGATATGAACCCCTGAAACCCCTGTAGAAATAAAATAGTATCAACGTTGTTTTTTCTATAATAGTTGGCCCTGGCATTAGAAAACAACAAAGGAACCCACCAATGTTTTTAATTCTTTCTATGAGGGAGAATTTTCCAACTCTTAAAATTGTTACCGCTTGAGCGAAAATGCTGTTCTTCAGGTCTAAAATTGCCGTGGTCCATAGTTTTGTTTAAATTTTTATATTTCTTTAATCTAAATGTTTCGTTTGCTTTCTTTATGGTATATCAACTTTTTTAGGTTATTTAATGCCAAAGGTATTCTCCTAGAAGAACAGGAGTAGTATTATTCAACCCATAACTGGGAGGATAAGGGGGTTCATGCCTTTCCAAAGAGTTTTGTTATCCGAAAGTGGACGTAATAGCGCGACTGAAGTTCAAACTCGATTACTAAGATTCCGAAGCTATCACTTTGACCATTACACCACGAGGACACCACCTAATATAAATGTATTTTTTTCTATGCATAGATTCAATGAAATACACAGGAATTCTTTAATTTAAAGGAAATCTTCAATATATTTTCAATTCTTTTGACCAACTCTAAATAAACAAACTGTTTTATCAGAACACATTTAGTAACTTGGATATAGCACTAAATACTATGAGAGTGAGAATCAAGTCCTGTGAATTACCTCTTTATTGCCATTACTCCCACGTCTATAAGTCATATAGAACTGTTTAATCTTTACTATGGATTATCATTAATATGAGAAACAATTATTTATGTTAAATGGCAATACTTGAAATCATAACCAAATGATGAATATTATATCGAATTATTAGAATAGGAAAAAATAATTAAAACGATATAATTGTATGCAAATAAATGATATCTCGTTCGTTAAGAATAATGTTACCAGCGAACTATTTGATCACAAATTATATATATATATAGTCATCCACAGTCAGATCTGTTTCGTTCTATCAGAACTCATCAATGTGGCTAGACAGTATCACCCCGTTGCTGGGATCGAAACCCGGTTGACTCAAACACGAAGCCAAAGATTCTAACCATTTAGCCACAAGGAGATATTAGCTGCGAAGTAAATTTTAAAAGGTTATGAATCACAATCACTATTGTTCATATACATCCGTTCAACGGCCGCCGAGATCTCAATTCAAATACGAAGAGACTTGCAATAGACGCTAATGGCAACACGATTACTTCTTCGCTAGAGAACTCGACCCTATATATATATATATATATATATATATATAAGTAAGTAAAGTTAGCGACCATAGTCGAGGGTGACCCGAAGGCTCCCTTTTCGATAGCTACTACACCAAGGTGTAGGGGAGGGCGCTACTCCATTCCCTGGATTGCTCCACTTTACCCTTGAACCGTACCTTATAATGCTGAGTGTTAAGCAAGGTGGTATCAAGTTCCATTGCTCTGTAAAATTAATTACATTGAGCTCTCCACCAGGAAAATTTAAATGTTCAGCTCTTGAATGATTTTCTTGTCCTGAAGGAATTACTCCCAACTCTGGTTTAACTGGACCGAATAATACTTATATATATATATATATATATTTCTTTGAACATAATAGACATTTTTTGGCTACATGTTTTTTGTTGATCCTTTCATATTGACGTAATGATTTTATAATATTCAGCGGTAATTGGTTTATGTATCTTTCATAATTACTTATTTCCCAAGTACTTTCTTCCCGAATTTCGGTGATCATTAGGGGAGGATCTATTACAAAAGTGATGTCACTTTTGTATGTACGTTACTACTATGTAAGAAGATGAGCGTTTGTACCGTTGCAGTGTGTAGTGTTTACTTTTAAGTTTGTTTCTATAAAGTGTTCCCTGATGATGGCCCAGAGTCGGGCAGAAATTGCTTGGGAAATAAATAATTATGAAAGATACATCAACCAATTCCCGCCGAATATTTTAAGATCAATACGGCCATATGAAAGGATCAACAAAAAATATGTTGACAAAAAATGTCTATTATGTTCAACGAAATACGTATTAATGATGAAATGCTTTATATATATATATATAAAGCAGGATTTAGCATCAAATATCTAACAATGGTTGATATGCTTCGAAACACAACTAAGCCAAGAGCAAATTCAATTCCCTTATGTTGCAAAGTTATTTCTTGTTAAAAATTTTAATATTATTTAAAAAGAAGAAAAAATAAAGGCCGTAGTATTTAGAACTTTGTTGGACATTACCTGCTAAGTTCCCAAGATGCATATTTAAATTGGTTTCTTTTCTGTTTTTTTAATTCTTTATACGTTTTTTAACCTCATATTTAAATCAAGTGAAAGCGAAAGGGTGGAGGAGAGAAATTGAAACGGTCGTAGCCAAAGAAATACGCGAAGGTTTTCAATTCTTCGAGCATAGTTCTTATGGAAATTGAAGCCAAGCTCACGGACGCTGCTGCGTTGAAAGTCATTTCCTCGAGGAAATTGTACATGTCAGTCATTGGTTAAAAGAGTTCCGAGAAAGCGTTTGGAATGGTTACAGGAAATGTTCCTTGGCGCCGAGAGACGTTGCAAAACGCGGGAAAAGAAGTGGCACGAAAGAAAGAAGGAAGGAAACAGAAAGTGAGAAAGGAAGACAAAACTGACGTTTAAAGTAGATAAACACGTGATGAAGTCCTTTTCTGTATTTGTAGGAGTTCGGAAGTTTTTACACAAAACTTGACAGACTGACCGTTGAAGAGAAGGGCCTTTTGTTCTCATTCTGAGTCGGATTTTAATTTTACAGCATCTGCATTTAAAGCGAGGCAGCAAAATATTTCCATGAAAAATAGATTGAAGAAAAATCTGAAGCCTTATATATATATATATATATATATATATAATGATAATAAATAAATTCTGGTGAATTTTGCTTTATAAATTTTAAAAACTTTTATAAACTTCATGAAACCTAACGTCGCAGAATATTTTCCAGGGATTATATATATATATATATATATATATATATATATATATATATATGTATATTTATATATATATATATATATATATATATATATATATTTATTTATTTATTTATCATCATTATTATAATAGCTCTATCCTAGATATTGAGCACTCTCCATATTATATTGCACTTGATTCGATACAAAACCAAGTGCAATATAATATGGAGAGTGCTCAATATCTAGGATAGAGCTATTATAATAATGATAATAGATATATATATATATAATCCATGGAAAATATTCTGTGAACTTAGGTTTCATATATATATATATATATATATATATATATATATGTGCAAGTGTTGTTCAAAAAGTTTTAAACTTACCACAGCTTTTAGATTATCTTTGTATGGATCTCACCCGCAAAGAAATTGAGATAGCAATTTACATTTGTATTTTTTTTTTGTTTTATAAGAAATTATACTGTTTGTAGATCACTTAATGCCAAGTCATATTTATACATATACTAAATAAATGATTTTTAAACACATTTTCTTGATAACGCTTTTAGAGGAACCTGAGCTTTTTTTGCACACATAATTCGTTTCAAAATTCCAATCAAATATGAATTATTCAACGAACTATTAATTATTTGTTTGCACACAGTTAAATGGTTTCTAGTAGTACTATGTAACGGTATCAATTTAGCAACTATCTTTTGTTTGCACGTATTTAATTGAACATTATTTGAGAGTAAATGAGTGGTTTTTCTTTCATTTTCAAATGAGTAAAAAAAATTCTTTAAACACAATACTTACTACACAAATAAAGTTGGCGATCAGAAGGCTCCATTTTCAATAGCTACTACACCAAGGTGTAGGGGAGGGTGCCACTCCTTTCCCTGGATTGCTACACTTTACCCATGACGCGTACCTTATATTGCTGAGTGAGTGTTAAGCAGGGAGGTATCTAGTACCATTTTTAAAGTTTTTGGTAAGACACGACCTGGGATTGAACGGAGGTCTTCCGGATCATTGGCGAACACTCTAACCACTAGGCCAATGAGCTGGTTCAATCAACTATATCCAATTATTATTATGGAACACAACTAATTCCATTCAATATTAATCGTCTTTCTATTTCTAGCAATTCCATTCAACATAATTCATTTGTTTGCTCACAATCTAAATATTTAAAAGTTTTATTTGACCCGTTGATAGGATCCTATCAGACCCTACTTATCTCGGCAACAGCAATGGTGATGAACACATACTCTATATTCCTTAAAACTGTAAGAATAGACCGTCACAATCAGATTTTTGTCAATGCAGAAAACTCATTGGTTGGCCTTACCTCATTGTAGAGGTGAAGTTGGTGTCTTCCACAATCCCAACCGACTGGGCTGAAATGGTAGTGAGTTGCAAAAAGATATGTATATACGGCGTATCACACCCACTTCAGTTTTGTCAAGGCATTTAAAAAATCAATAAATAAACTTTTTAAACACATGATATCTGGTGAATCATTTTTTATTTACACTAGCTTTAGAAAAATCCCCAGAAACGTGGATAATTCGTAAGAACATCACACCTGTGATTAATATTAAGATAGCTAAATTACATATCATTATAGTCTTCGAAGTAATCATGGTCTACTTCCAAATGAATAATTCATTTATATATATATATATATATATATATATATATATATATATATATATATATATACGTGTAATATTCACTCGGCGTTCGAAAACAATGCGTGTGGATTATTCGTGCATAGAATATATGAGGTATTTCATATAAATCTATGGGAGGGCTCGATGTATGGCTATTGTTTCATATACATATATATATGGTTTATATATATATATATATATATATATATATATATATGTGTGTGTGTGTGTGTGTGTGTGTGTGTGTGTGTGTGCCTGTCTGTGTCTCAGTCTGTGTGTTTGTCTCTGTATGTAGGTATGCAGAAGATGCGTTTATTTATTGTTAAAAATTCTGCCTATGTAGAATGTTTTGTTTTTTAGATTAAACCATCATGAGGGCTATGTTAATATTTTCAAAGTTTTATCTTATGAATTATATTGAAATTTAGAAACAAAAAAAAATATGTGTAAATTCTTAACATTATATTGTCATTAGTAAAGTTTCATTTTAAATGTAGGTGACGTTATTGGTGCTCGAATTTTTATTTAAAAGCGTTACATATTTGCAATAGACTTTAAAAATATTCATACATTTGATTAGACATTTTAAAACAATTTTGCTATTTGAAGAATATTATTATAATTAACGAAAAATATAAAGTGAGAATAAAGTGAGGTGCCCGTGGTGTAATGGTTATCGTCGCTGGATATGGACACGGCGACACGAGTTCAAATCCTGGACGAGACTGATTGCATTTCATATAGCACTAATACCCTTGGGAAAGGTATGAATCCAATTATTCTCCCTCCAGCTATGATTAAATAGTAGGACAGACTGAGTTCTTGGTGAGGCAACTAGTCTAGGAGAAAACCTGTTAAACTCCGCTTAAAAATTGACCTTGTGTCATATCCTCTCCGAGCGGAGGGGATGGGTAAATATGATAATGTGAAAATATAAATCAATGATTAATACAAAGCAACTAATTTGGATGAGGAATCTTGTATGCTTTTATCCTTAATTTTATTAAAAAGGGACAAGTCAAAAAAATAATGAACATTTTTGATAGTATCATGATGAGAAATAATCCTAGATTTAACAATCACTCTGTGTTGTTAATCATTTATAATTTTTTTTCTTAGTTAAGATTTACTTGTCAGAAGGATTTTACCTGTTATCTTGATCCAAACCTGGCTCAGTGCAAGTGATTGCACTCATACAAGATATAGAATAAAGACAGTTTGCAGTATGTTTACCTTAATAATTCGCTGTGACTGGGAGGGAAGTGACGCTAGTCGTTTCTCATTGGCCAATACCATTTTAAAAACTCATTAGCAGTAGCATTTTAAAATATTTTCTTTTGAGGTGTGAACTGAGTGATTTTGCACGCTTGGCGTATTTTTATAGCAGGATCGCCGGCTGGAACAATAGTTTCGGTAGGTTCGATTGGGAGAGCAAGTATGATTATGGAAGACCCGAAACTTATAAGGACCCTAAGAACTTCATTGACGAGGCGATTCTGCGCACTTTTTTAAGTGTGTGACTACAACAATAACTAAATTTTTTTAATCTCCCATAATAGAATTGTCATTAGTTCCCTATAATGTTTTACTTCCTTGATTTTGTTTTTAACCATTTTCATTCCCCCCTTGAGTTTATATAAAGTTTTTGATTGTTCGTTAAGATTCATCCATACATTTCAAGTTAAATTCAAAGCATTTGATAGAATACACACCCGAAATATATATATATATATATATATATATATATATATATATATATATATATGCATGTATGTATGTATGTGTGTATGTATTTGTCAGTCCAGTTAAACCGGAGTCGGGAATAATTCTGTCAGGACAAAAAAAAAAAAAAAATTCAACTATGAACATTTAAATTTTCCTGGTAAAGAGCTCAATGTAACTGACATCACAGAGCAATAATTTCTTTAAGAAAAACAAAAAGCAGTCACATTAGAAGTATAAATTTATTTCCATCATGTTATGGGTATTGATATGCAGCAAAAACACCAAAAATAACAGAACTTTTTCAGATCTAATGGATAAAATTATTCACAATAGACTCAGGAAGGAAGGGTAAGAGGGGGTAGAAGAGGGGTTAAGAGTTTCTTCCCCATATTTTTATTACCGGTTGGAATTGGAGTAAATTAACTTTTTTCAATTTTAAATTCTCAATACATTTCAACTTTAAACTCAAGATTTAATAATAATTTAGGGGAGTAAAACATTCCTTAATAACCTTACGTAAGGATACAGTAATACTTATATATATATATATATATACAGAGAGAGAGAGAGAGAGAGAGAGAGAGAGAGAGAGAGAGAGAGAAAGAGACAGACAGATAGATAGACAAACAGACAGACAGACAGAGAAATACAGTGGTAGTGTGAGGAAAATATCGCCATCCATTTTAAATTATTGCTATTTCATGTAACATTCTAAGCTGTAGATAGAGTGTACAGTTGCAATGAATATATATATATATATATATATATATAGAGAGAGAGAGGGGGAGATGGAGAGAGAGAGAGAGAGAGAAAGAAAGAGACGGACAGAGAGAAATAAAGATAGAAAGACTGATAGAAACAGTGAGAGAGAGAGAGAGAGCGAGAAACGGATATGGGCAGAGAGAAAAAGAGAGTAGCTTCGATGAATAAAATTTCACCATTATGATTTATTAACATTTCTTATTACAGTCTAAGCAGTAGATAGAGTATACTCTCGCAATATATATATGTATATATATATATATATGTGTGTGTGTGTGTGTGTATGTGTGTGTGTGTGTGTGTGTGATAAAAATACGTGGAAAGCTGGATAAAGCACATTTATCAGATTTATCCAACTTTTCAGAAATTTCTATAATACTGTCAGATGCACTACCAATCTATATTTTCAATATATATATATATATATATATATATATAGAGAGAGAGAGAGAGAGACAGACAGACAGACAGACAGAGATATATAGAAAGAGAGACAGACAGGGAGAAAGAAAGAAAGAAAGAAAGAAAGAAAGAAAGAAAGACAGACAGAAGCAGCGAAAGACTGAGACAGAGAGGCAGAAAAAAGAAGACAAAGAGAGAAAGAGGGTGTCTTTGTGAGTAAATTATCGCCATTTTAAATTATTTCTATCTTATGTGACATTCTAATCTGTAGATAGGGTATACACTCGCAATGAATATATATATATATATATATACATATATATATATATATATATAGAGAGAGAGAGAGAAAGGGACAAACACAGAGAGACAAAAAGACCGACAGAGACAACGAGAGACAGAGATATAGAGGCAGTGAGAGGCCAACTAAGAAAGAGAGTGGCTGTGATGAGTAAATTTCACAATTTTGATTTATTAATATTTTCTATTAGAGTCTATGTGTGGGGATCCATACACATGGCCGCGCAAAAGCAGGACGACCAGCTCGAACGTACATTCAGCAGCTATATGAGGATACAGGATGTTGTCCTGAAGACCTACCTAGGGTGATGAACGATAGGGAGGAGTGGCGAGAGAGGGTCAGGGATATCCGTGCCACCAGCGCGATATGATGATGATGATTACAGTCTAAGCAGTAGATAGAGTATTCACCCACAATATATATATATAATATGGAAGGACTGGTTGACGGCGAGAAAAAAAATTATGTCACACCAATCCCTTATACGTCCCCCAATATATTTAAAATATGACTGCTTCTCTGTACATATAGAGAGGGGCGATCTAAATCAATACAGATCGCCTCTAAGATGTTAAATTGGACTTCATCCCTAGCTCTTTGTAGAACAGAATATATATATATATATATATATATATATATATATATATATATATATATATATATAGTCATCCACAGACAGATCTGCTTCGTTCTATCAGAACTCATCAGTGTGGCTAGACAATAGCTTCCCGTAGCTGTGATACTAAGAAAAAGAGGGGGGTGTCTTCGTGGTGAAATGGTTAAAGCGATGGACTGTGGAATCGTAGTACGCAAGTTCGTACTCCAGTCGTTCACTTTCAGGCAAATACCCTTGGGCAAGGTATGAACCCCCTCATCCTCCCAACTATGGGTTAAATAGTACCACTAATGTTCTTCTAGGAGAATGGCCTTGGCATTAGATAACCTAAAAAGAGTTGATATGCCATTAAACAAAGAAACCAAACCAAACCTAAGAGACAGGTAGAGAAAGAAAGTAGCTGTGATGTGTACGTTTTGGCCATTTTTAATTATTACTTTTGAGCACCTTCTTTATTTAGTAATTATGTTTATCAAGAATTCCTATCTTATTAAATATCAATCTTCTATTTTCTCATGGTGAAATGGTTTCACGTTTGTTAATTAACTCTAGTAATTGTATTCAGTATTATTAATTCGTTAGATTTTTTTGCAATCTTCATATAATTTTATCTTCACAAATGACCATAGATTTTAGAGCCGATTCAGATCAAGACATTATGATAGCTATTCCATTATCTTCTTTCCTGTAAATCTTTCATGCTCAAATAGTTCACGAAAAGGCTCCTTCTCCTGTATTTAAATTTACCCGTGAATTATTTAACGTCAACATCTTAAATTAATCATTCTGATACCAGCTACATTTTTTACTTTTGTTTTGACATTTAAATTGATTTGTTTAAAATCAGATGTTTTTTTGAATAATTGAACTTTATGTAATTTCTTTAATAAATAAAAATAAACGTCTTAGAGACCCAATATCTGATAGAATTTTCTGGTATTAATAGGAATGTTTTTTTAAGAGTGTGTATCACCCTTCTGCCTGTGACAGTTTTTTGTCACAAGAAGAAACTCTTTGGTAAGTCTTACCTCTTTGTAGAGATGAAGTCTGTTTATTCCACAACCCCAAAGGACAGGACTGAAATAGTAGTGTGCTTCAACAATATATATATATGAACGATACATATATATATATATGAACGATTGGGAGAAGTGGCGAGAGAGGGTCAGAGATATCCGTGCCTGCAGCACGACATGATTATATATATATATATATATATATATAATTATCATCATCATATATATATATATATATATATAATCATCATCATATACGGATATCCCTGACCCTCTCTCGCCACTTCTCCCTATCGTTCATCGCCTCTGGTAGGTATTCAGGGCCACATCCCGCATCCTCACATAGCTGCTGGGAGTATGTTCAAGCTGGTCGTCCTGCTTTTTCCTGGCCATATGTGGGGGTCAATATATATATGTATATATATATATATATATATATATGTGTGTGTGTGTGTGTGTGTGTGTGGCTTATTACACCCATGGGCCAATAAGACGCATTTTAGTTTCGCAAGGCATTTTAAAAACCAATAAATAAACTTTGGAAATACTTAATATCTGGTGAAGCATTTTTATTAGCACTAGCTTAAGAAAAATCCCCAGAAACATGGAAAATTTGAAAGAGCATCTCACTTGTGAGATTACTGCAGATTGTATATGTTTTTGGTTTTCTCCTCTTTTTTCTATCTGGTGCATAACATGGGAGATAGGTTAGTTGGTTGGTTGGATTTTATTCCGTATCAATGATTGAAGATTTTCTAAAGCTAAATCAAGTTTGTACATGTGTGTCATATATAAAAAAAGTAATGTTGGAGACTTTTGTCGAGGTTGACCTGGAGTTTCCCTTTTCTGTAGCTAATACACTGAGGTACAGGGAAGGATGCTACTCCATTCTTATGATTGTTCCACTTTACCCTTGATCCTCACCTAATAGTGCAGAGTGCTAAGCTTGGGCGCATCAAGTACCATTTTTTTAGACTTTTGTATAACTCGACCTGGGATTGAAACCTGGTTCCCGGATCTTTGGCGAACACTCAACTCATTAGGCTAATGGTCAGATAGTATATGATTTGTGAAAAAGATTATGTTGATAATATTTGTAAACCAGTCGAAGCTAATTCTTGGCCCACAGTTCAAAGTTTTAAAGTATTCCACTCTAAGAATGATTCTATTTACGAATAATTATTTGTTTTGATACTGATGGATATATGTGGTGAATTCAATATGTTTCCAAACTTTTTTTTTTATACAAGCATTTAAAATTGTCATAGACTCTTGAAAATTCAATATGTTATTGCTATACATCTTATGAGATAACAGACCAATTTTTATGATTTCAGGTTCAAATTAACAACTACAGCAGGAATAGGAATACACCCTACTAAAGCCTAATTGTCACAGCTGGTGAATTTCAAAAGTGCAATCTGGACGTGAGGACACTTTAGTAGAACGATATGCAAATTCTGTTTTAAATTTGGAAAAAATGTCACAGAAACGGATGGAATGCTTCAGATTGCTTTCCGACCATCTTGCAGGAATCGAGCATCAGTTTTTTAGTAGCATAAGAGATTCAAGAAAGGCAGGGAGTCTGTGAGGGATGATGAGAGGTATGGGAGGAGTAAGGAAGTCAATAGACCAGAGTTTATTGGCCAAAGGGTTAGGGTTAGGGTTACTATGTTGAGATTTTAAGGAAGTTCTAAAGAGATTCAGTCGGAAGAGGCCAGCACTCTTAAAATCGGCTCAGTGGCATTTCCACCAGGAAAATACACCAGTCATATGTGGGGGTCACAGACTATTTGACCAATGGGCATCAAGACAGTTCCCCAGCCTCTCTATAGTCCAGACCTTGCTCCCTGTGACTTTTGGTTTTTCCCTAAGCTTAGAGCCTGTTGTTATGAGACAAATGAGGATATGAAAGTGGCTGTGACGAAGGTGATCGACACGCTCACACTAGAGGACTTCCATGGGGTCTTCCAGAAATTTTTAGAACGGTACAAAAAGTGTATTGAAGCTGGGGGAGATTACTTCGATAGGGACTAGAGTTTTATGTATGTACTATCAATAAAAGTAGTCATACGAAAAAACGTCTGGAATCTTATTTAATAATCCTCGTACATATGATTTTTCAGTGAATAGTCTGTCGACAATTTCGTTACGAAATGAGTTAAAACTAAATTATTTACACATTAGAGTTCCAATTCTCTTTTATACAGTTAAATGGTTGTAATAATTGTTGTCTAGCACGAGAAACTCAATTCAATATCAACTATTTTTTGCAGGCAGTGAAGTGAGTACAAACATTTAAAACTAAATATTTGATTCAACACTATTCATTCATTTGCACACAGTCAAATGGTTCCAAGCATTGCTATGTGATATCAACAGCTTAATTAAACATCAGTCATTTATTTAATCACAGGTATGGTTCGTTTGGTTTAACGGCGTATCAACCATTGTAGGTTATTTAATGCCAGATTCGGTGTGTACACGTATATTTTATATAGATGATTTGCAAGCATTATTGAAGATTTAGATATTTCCAAATTCATTAAAAATTCAATTAAACATCAAACGTTTGTTAATACACAGTTAAATGATGAAAAAGTTCTATTGTATTTTACGGCATATCAATCATTGTAGGTTATTTAATGCCAAATTCGGTGTGTACACATTTCTTTCAAATGTGATATGAAGAGTTTAATCAAACATCAGTCATTTATTTAATCGCAGGTATGGTCCGTTTGGTTTAACGGCGTATCAACCATTGTAGGTTATTTAATGCCAGATTCGGTGTGTACACGTATATTTTATATAGATGATTTGCAAGCATTATTGAAGATTTAGATATTTCCAAATTCATTAAAAATTCAATTAAACATCAAACATTTGTTTGAAAAAGTTCTATTTGATTTTACGGCATATCAACTATTGTAGGTTATTTAATGCCAAATTCGGTGTGCACACATTTATTTTAAATACATGATTTATGAACATTAATAAATAGTTAAATAGTTCTAAAATTATTAACAATTCAATCAAATATCAAACATTTGTTAATACAGCGTTCCATTTCGAAGAATTCAATTTAGCATAAGTATCGAACAGTTCTATTCAAAACAATTCAAGTTAGCAGTGGTCAAAGATAAATGGTTCTAAGTCTTGCTATGCATCATTAACATCGGTCATTTATTTACCCACATTTAAATAACCAAACAGTTTTATTTCTAACAATTCAATTTACCCATGGTCAAAGTTAAATGTTTCCAAGTATTACTTTGTGTCAGTAACAATTCAATTAAACATCAGGTATTTATCTACACACAGTTGAATGATCAAACATTTTTAAACAATTCAGTTTAGCATAAATCATTGGTTTGCATTAAGTTTAAATGTCAAACAGTTTTCTTTGACTCATAGATAGGACCCTATCAGGTGGTTCCACGCCGAATCAGAATGGGCCTGTGAACGATAGCAATGACGGTGTACTCCGCATTCCCCAAAGCTATAGCATTTCTGGATCCTCACTATTAGATGGTTTGTGTCATATCAAGTACACTTTTGAGTGAGGGTCTTACCCCTGTGCATAGATGCAGTCAATGTATTTTACAGACCCAACCGACTGGGCATTTGTTTAAGCACAGTAAAATGGTTAAACAGATATTTTTCTAAAAAGTTTATTTAACGTAAGACATTTATTTGCAGAGAGTTTTAATGTTAAACAGTTCTATTTGATTGATTGAAAGGACCCCATCACTCTTGACGAGAGTTGGCCTGGAAGTAATGGCAATAAATAAGTTCTCTAAAAATTTTCAAAGATAGAGCCTCGCCATCAGATTGTCTAATGTCTCATTCAGAACACAGTGTTCTTTTTTATACATTTGGACAAATGCAGTTGGTGTTTTCTACGACCTTAGTTGTCTGGGGCCGTAGAATACACCAACTGCATCACTGCAAATTGGTAAGACCTCTCCCAGCCAGTGTTCTGGACATCACAATGCACAATCTGATTTCGATGCTCCAACCTCGGAGATTCGGGGAATGTCGGGTGACCCTTCCTTGCATAATATCGGGTCCATTCTGATCTGGCGTGGTAGCACCTGATAGAATCCTACCTATGGGTCAAGGGTGTGGAAACAAATGACTGGTGTTGAATTGTGATTGTTATATAGAAATATTTTAAACGATTTAGCTGTATGCCAAAAAGTGCCCAGGTTCGTTTAAGTAGGTTATTTAAATGATTTTACAAATCATATATCTATTTAATATATAGGTATGAACAAGATTTGGCATAGTTGATATACCATAAAGCCCAACTAAACCACTACTTCGACATTGTAGCAGGAGTACTTCATGGGGACTCACTAGCCCCATACCTCTTTATCATCTGTCTAGACTACGTACTTGATCGATTGATAAAATCAGATAAAACGGCTACGACCTGACAAAGAAAAGAAGCAGATGGTACCCCGAAAAAACAATTACCGACGCCGACTACGCCGATGACATAGCAATTCTGGAAAATACACCCAACCAAGCTGAAACACTACTGCATAGTTTGGAACAAGCCGCCGCAGGCATTGGCCTCTATGTCAATGCACACAAAACTGAATACATGCGCTATAATCAAACGGGCGACATTTCCACACAAGACGGAACCACTCTGAAACTGGTAGACAAATTCACCTACCTTGGAAGCAGTGTCTTATCCACCGAAAAAGACATCAAACACGGCTAACAAAGGCATGGACAGCTATCGATTGGGTATCGATTATATCGAAATCAGACGTGACCGATAAAATGAAACGCAGTTTTTTTAAAGCAGCGGTCGTGTCGATACATGGATGCACTAGTTGGACGTTAAAAAACCGGCTGGAGAAGAAGCTAGACGGCAATTACACAAGAATGCTGCAAGCAATATTGAACAAGTCCTGGTGGCAACACCCCACAAAGCACCAACTATACAGCCACCTGCCTCCCATCACGAAATCTATCCAAGTTAGACGAATTAGGCACGCAGGACACAGCGGGAGAAGCAGGGATGAGCTCATAAGTGATGTACTCCTATGGACCCCCACATATGGCCGAGGAAAAGCAGGACGACGAGCTCGAACATACATTCAGCAGCTGTGTGAGGATACGGGATGTGGCCCTGAATACCTGCCAGAGGCGATGAACGATAGGGAGAAGTGACGAGAGAGGGTCAGGGATATCCGTGCTGGCGGCAGGACATGAAGATGATGATTTGTTATGCCATAAAATCAAGCCAAACAGCCCCGTCCGACTGGGTTGTACAGGGAAGGCTTAATTAGATTAAGATAATAGCCTGTTTCATAATCCAGGATTTTAATTAAAGAATATATTATTTAACTTACGGTTTATGGTTTGTATTGTAAGGATTTTTAACTATATGTAGTTTTTTTCTTTGACAAATAATATATAGTGTACGTGTATTTTCAGTCGAATATGGCCGATGCAGGAATTATTGACATGGAGACTGGATTTAAGTGATTGGAAATGTGGTTTGTAATAAGATTGCGCAAGAAAACGTTTAAAAACAAAGAACAGGTTTATTCATTCTGCCATCACTATCTCTATAATCGGACGGAGCTTAGTGATGCCAACAACATCAATGCTAAATAAGACAGATGAGTAAAGAGACTACAATAAAAAAATGAAGGAATGAAAACGTTCGGTATAAAGCGAAAACAAAATAAGTATGGATGTCCAATATAGAAGCAATTAAGTTGGTAATGTTGCCAGGATTGGAAATTTTCGATCAGGTAGAAAATTAAATGCATATATATATATATATATATATATATATATATATATATATATATATATATATATATATATATATATATATACATGGGGGAATGTAAAACACTAGAAAAAAAGAAAGAGATAAGCCTGTGACATGCATGTAAAAGATTAGAATGATTTATATGCAGATTAAAAGAGGAAGAAGAAGTTAGCCGAAAAGAATTAAAGAGAAAGGCATTGGAGTAGAGCTGGAATGCAAAACAGAAAGATTTATGTATTAAAAGAAGGAAGGAAGGAAGGAAGGAAGGAAGGAAGGAAGGAAGGAAGGAAGGAAACCGTATAAAACTGACGAATGCAGAGAACATGATTTGTATGAATATTTACGGAAAGGGAGAAAGAAAAAGTTAGATAAAGTAGGAGAAAGAGAGAAAAAAGATAAGGGCCGAGATAATTAACGGTAAAAAAAAAACAAAAAATGAAATGGATTAAGAAAGAAAGAAAGAAAGAAAGAAAGAAAGAAAGAAAGAAAAAATGACAGAAAGAAATGTAGGAAGAAGAAATGAAAGTAAATAATTGAGAAAGAAAGAAAGAGAGAAAGAAAGAAATGTAGGAAGAAGAAAAGAAAGTAAATAATTTAGAAAGAAACAAAGAAAGAAAGAAAGAGAGAAAGAAAGAAAGAAATGTTGGAAGAAGAACTGAAAATAAATAATTAAGAAATAAAGAAAGAAAGAAATGTAGAAGAAGAAATGAAAGTAAACAATTTAGAAAGAAAGAAAGAAAGAAAGAAAGAAAGAAAGAAAGAAAAAAATAATTGAGAAAGAAAGAAAGAAATCTAGGAAAAGGAAATGAAAGTAAATTATTGAGAAAGAAAGAAAGAAAGAAATAAAGAAAGAAAGAAAAAAATAGCAACAAGGAAACAAAGAAAGATAGAAAAAAGAATGAAGTGTATGAAGAAAGAAAGAAAGAAAGAAAGAAAGAAAGAAATGTTTGAAGAAACGCCGGAAGAGAAGAATGGAGAAAGAAATAAAGAAAGAAAGAGAAACAATGAAACAAAGGAAGAAATTGAGGAAGAAACAGAAAGAAAGATTTAAGGATGAAAGAAAGAAAGAAAAAGAGGAATGAAAAAATTTAAAAGAATGAGGCAAAATAAAAAAACTGGCGAATGCTTTAAATATAGCTGATTCAAATTTGGGGCTCGATATCAGTGTTCGAACACCACTCAAATCTAAAATGTTTCATGCTAATGTCACCTCGTTTTAATATTGTCACTTCTCAATCCCATTAAACTTCTTCATTTATCATTGCGCGTTTGATTTAATTTTTATTACATATCAACCCTTATGGGTTATTTAAAGACATATCTTTTCATATATATATATATATATATATATGATTTGTAAAAGAATATCTTGTGGCTAACACGATTTTTACACATGTTGTCAAATGTCAGTTATTTGTACACAGCGGTTTCAAATAATTTTATTGGTCAAGTATATCTAAAATGAACAGATTGTGTACAACTGCATGATTTGAAATAAATAATAATCGTCAGTAAATAATTGATCAGTTCTACTTGACTCATATATTGGATGATAACAATTACTAGCAATCAGGGTCAGTGGGAACCCGGGATTAATATTGGTCAAAACTTCGGGTCTTGCACCTCACCATCAGATAAAATTTATTGTCATACCAAGGACATTCGTTTTCTCTCAAAAGTGCCCTTTTTGTTTTTTTAAAATTTCTTTTCCCCAAAAAATGCAGTCAGTACATATATATGTATATATGTGTGTGTGTGTGTGTGTGTGTGTGTGTTCACTTTTTTCAGTCGATCTAACCATATTTGGCCAACCAAACAGGTATGTTTATTTACAAAGGGATCTATGGTTAGTGGTATTTGTGACATGTCAACGCTTCTTGGGTTATTTCACTCCTAAGTCACTTTAATAATCACAGTCTTTATCCATATAACGTACAAAATGTACCTTTACAATCATTTTAAACTGTTAAACAATCCATTGTCTAAATCATAATTATTTGACCTCTAAGTGGAAAACTAGCAGGCTCAAGAACTCCGAGTCAGAGCCTACCTGGGAGTAATGGCAAGGCAGAAGTGAACACGATGCCCAGAACTTTAATTCTGGAGACTCACGATTAAATGTGTTTTAGAATTTTAGATAATGTTTAATTATAGTTAAAATTTTTCCGTAAAATCATCATCATCATGTCGTGCCGCTAGCACGGATATCCCTGACGCTCTCTCACCACTTCTCCCGATCATTCATCACTTCTGGCGGGTCTTCAGGGCTACATCCCGAATCCTCACATAGCTGCTCTTTGTATTTTGGTGCTGGTCTTCCTGCTTTTGCTTGGCCATATGCGGGGGTCCATAGGAGTACATCTCTTATGAGTTTGTCCTTGCTTCTCCAGCAGTGTCCTGCGTGTCTGGTTCGTCTAACTTGTATAGTTTTCGTGATGGGAGGCAGGTGGCCGTATAGTTGGTGTCTTGTGGGGTGTTGCCGCCAGGATTTGTTCAATATTGCTCTCAACATTCTTGTGTAATTGCCTTCTAGCTTCTTCTTCAGCCGTAGTGCATCCATATAGTAGTATTGATACGACCGCTGGCTGGAAGAAACTGCGTTTCATTTTATCGGTCAGGTCTGATTTCCATATGATCAAGAGCCTATAGATAGCTGTCCATGCTTTCTTTAGTCATGTTTCGATATCTTTTTCGGTTGATGAGACGCTGCTTCCGTAAAATAAATACGCCACATTTATAAGAAAGAAATAAGATACTTCATTAGTTTGGTTAAGTTTTATGGCATATCAACAATTTTAGGTTATTTTAAACCAAATCCATTTTTATTGGAATAAACAGTTCTATTAAAAAACGTACTGTTTAACATGTGCACCGTTTTTGTTATCCGCAGTAAAATGTAAAGACAGTTCTATTTCAAACAATTTAGTTTAACATAAGCACGCTGTTAAAATGTCAAAAACAGTTCTTCCTAAGATAGTTTGCTTGTATGTCATATCAAACAATGCAAATTGTTCGATGCCAAATGCTGAGTAGACTTATATATTAAATTCTCATAATCTGCGATCATTTTACTAATAATATTTTCGAACAAAAATGAGCTCATTATTCTTCACAGTCAAATCATTTCAATTATTTCTATATCATTCGAATCATTCTATTTAAAAATATTCATTCATTTGCACACAAATGATGTTTTGATTAGTTGTTTGGGTTGATGGCATTTTAACTTTTGTAGGTTATTTAATGTTAAATAAACAGTTCTATTTCTATTATGTAAATAAGCAGTTCTATTTCTTTTACGTAAATAAACAGTTCTATTTCTTTTATGTAAAAAAACAGATGTATTTCTTTCATGTAAATAAAAAGTTCTATTTCTATTATGTAAATAAGCAGTTCTATTTCTATTATGTAAATAAACTGTTCTATTTCTTTTATGTAAATAAACAGTTGTATTTCTATAATGTAAATAAAAAGTTCTATTTCTATTATGTAAATAAGCAGTTCTATTTCCATTATGTAAATAAACAGTTCATTTTCAAACAATTCAGTTTAACATAAATATACACTTTAATTGTCAAAAACATTTCTATTTCAAGCTATAAGTGCAGTCAAACAATTTTGATTTAAACAGTTCAGTAAAGTTTGAGGATAGCTTTTATTTACACACGGTTAAATGTCAAAGCAGTTCTATTTCAAACAATCCAGTTTAGCGTAAGTACAGTTTCAATGTCAAAAACAGTTGTATTTCAAACAATCCAGTTAAGCGTAAGTACAGTTTCAATGTCAAAAACAATTGTATTTCAAACAATCCAGTTAAGCGTAAGTACAGTTTCAATGTCAAAAACAGTTGTATTTCAAACAATCCAGAAAGTCACCCTTCTTCTTCGGTCGGCAAGACTCAACTAACTGTCTTTTCAAATCTCAGCCCACACTTCCGGTGCGTGACGTCACTCACGTCCTTGGTCACATCCTCTATCTGGGATTCTTATTGTGACATCTCTGAATGACACTTCCGTTCCGCGCGCGCGTGAACACTTGCCCTCATGTTTGCACCTAACTAACCTATGCTCTTAGCCGAAATGTTCTCAGCCTAACTAAACCCAAAGGCAAGATATATAAAACGAAATCCCCCCGCCATTATATTAAATAGTTACGCAGTTTAAATGTCAAAACTGTTCAATTTCAAGCAGCTCAATTTAGCATAAGTACACCGTTTAGTTCTATTTGACCCATAGATAGGACCCTATCAGGGGTTACCAAACCAGGTTAGAGTGGACCTGGAGCAATGTCAATGAAAGGATACTTCGCATTCCCCAAAGTTCCGACAATACTGGAACTTCACCATCACGTTGTTTAGTGTCATATCAAGACACTCATTAGAGGGATTACCCCTTTACAGAAAAGCAGTCGGTGTATCCTACAGCCCCAGCCGACACAGGCAGATATTTCTTTCAGGTTTATCATATTTACCAACCCCTCTGCTCGGGCAAGATGTGACACAATATCAATTTTTAAGCGGAGTTTAACAGGTTTCAATACAGAGTTTTCCTTGACTAGTTGCCTCCCCAAGGCTGAAGAACCTAGTCTGTCCTACTATTTACCCATAGCTGGAGAGAGAATAATTGGATTCATACCTTTCCCAAGGTATGCCATGTGAAATGCAATCAGTTTCGTCTAGGTTTTGAACTCGTGTCGCCGTGCCCATTTCCTACGGCGATAACCATTACACCACGGGCATCTCAGGTTTATTGAAATGTCTTTTAATGATACATGTTTTTATTATTATTAGTTGAAGAAATAATTAATATATTATATATTCAGGGGTAGTTGAGCCAGTCAAGTCGGTATATAGACAAGGACGGGGTGATTAAAGCGAAATCGGTGTTTTGATCGTTTTTCTACCCCGAATGAGATTGATGTGTCTATGTAATAACTTACATCTTTCGCTGTATATTCTTCTCTCGTTTCAAGGGCAACTGCTATGAAATGATGCAGTCGGCTATTAGACTTTTCGTATTTGAAAGAATTGTGTGTATTTTGGGAAATGTTACACGTATTGATACTAAAGTGGTCGGTGAGGTTACGTTAGAGTATTACCGACAAGAAGTAACAATTTATTACGTTATCACTCTCAATCACAGCCCAGTCGGGCGGGAATGCAGAATACACCGAATGCATCTCTTCAGATGTTAACCCCACTTTCAGCCAGTGTTCTGTGGCCCAGTCGGCCTGAACTGTAGAAAACCCCGAATGCATCTCTGTAAAGGGATAAGACCACGCCTTCAACGAGTGCCCTGTACCCCAGTCAGCTTGAATACACTTAATGCATATCTGTAGATTTGTACACCCCACCCTTCACTTCAACGAGTGTTCAGTGACCTATTCGGCTTGGACTGTTGAATACACCTACTGCATCTCTGCAGAGGGGTTTGACCCCGCTTTCAACGAGAGTCCGGTCGCCCATTCAGCTTGGACTGTAGAATACACCTACAGTATCTGTGCAGAGGGGTAAGACTTCCCCTTCAACGTGTATCCTATTTTACTAATACTAATTAATTAAAAACTGAAGGAATAAACATGCAGATCAAATATTGAAATTGGCTACACCAAAAAGCTAAAATATTAAAGAAAAAATATACTGATATCCGAGAACATCTTGGCGAGTCTTGGAAGAGTTTTTAGTAACGTGTTGGCCAGTAAAATCTTTGTTATTTGATTCGAACTCTCGCTTCACATTTGGATTAATAACGCTATAAAAGGTATGAACCCCATTACTCCCTTAAATATTGATTAAAATGTACCACTACTTTTTTAAAAGGATACCTTTGGCCTTAGGTAACCCACTAACGTTGACATGGCATTAAAACAAAGAAAGAAATCTTGCCATGGGAGAAGAATTACTCTTTATTTAATAAAATCATTTATTTCTTTTTCATATAAATTTTTAATCTTTCATGTCGTAGTTTTGTAGTTCTACCCTTTTGTACGGAACAATCCAAATTAATTTTATAACTGAGGCCATAAAGACACGTAATTACACCCTTTATGTAATATCATAAGAACAGTCATGCGATTTGATGTAATTTAAATATGGGCTGAACAAGCGGTATATTTACGTACCAGCTGGGTGAGGAATTAATTAGCTTCGTTCCAGGGGGCTCTTCTCCCTTCAAGGCAGCCCCGTAGTCTAAAAGGGTTAAGGGCTGGGTTTATTGCCCGGTGCCGGAGGCGCCTCTGAAGGAAATTGCTGACGGAACCTTTGCAATTTTCCCCCCACTCCTGGGAGGCTTACTTCCTGCGGGCAGCCCAAATTAAACAAACCACGTGACTCATTTTGGCTTCGTGGGGAGTCTAGTAAATACGTACTTTTCGATATTTTCCTTACTAGACTAGGTAATTATTAACTCATGAAAAGCGAGTCTTACCTGGATAGCTGTATGCCTTTTAATCTATCTATCTATCCACAAACATATGTGAATATATATAAAGACGATTGATTAATAACAGTAGGCCTCGTTATATATATATATATATATATATATATATATATATATATATATATATATATATATATTGCACGACACTTGTATATATACTATTAATATTTATGCGTATAAATCCCAACTATCAGTTTCACGTTCCATGAATTCAGTATTCGTCTACACTTTTAGCGCAAAAGTTAAGTGAGATGTAAAGGAAAGTTTGCTGGCTATAGTGTCTTTTTTTTTTGCATATCAGCACTTGTAGATTATTTTTGTCTGTTTCTGTTTATACATACATACATACATACATACATACATACATACATACATATATATATATATATATAATTTGTAAACGAATAGTTTGTAGTTACCATTTTTTACGAGCGAAATGTTTTAAGTATTGCTATTAAACACAAATGGTTGTCTTGCCCAGTCTGTTGGGGCTGTAGGATACACCGTCTGCTTCTCGGCAAAGGTGTAAGATCCTCCCCCAACGAGTGTCTTGGATATGACACTAAACCATCTGTTGCTGAGGTTCCAGTAATGCTGGAGCATTGGGGAATGCCGGGTACCCGTTCATTGCCATTGCTCCCAGTTCCACTCTGACCTGGAGTGGAAGCACCTTATAGGGCCTTATCTCTGGGTCAAATAGAACAAAATTGAATTATTTGAAATAGGGACGATTGTTTGTCTAAAAATGGATTTGGCTTCAAATAACCTAAATGTTGATATATCATAAAACTTAAACAATCACCTAACCAACTGAATAGCTTAAAAGAGAAATGCTTGAAAATTAAACTGTGTACTTATGCGAAACTGAATTGTTTGAAATAGAAATGGAGCCTCACCATCAAGTTTACTTTGGTATCATAACTAAGATACTCGTAGGAATGGCGAGTCTTTCCTGGGTTGGTAAATGAAAGAATAAATATCTT
>OY757943.1:47319098-47446598 GCA_963585895.1 Sepioteuthis lessoniana | reverse complement strand
CCATTTTTTTTTTAAATTATTTCTTATTTTTTTGCTGTCGTTCTGATTTCCGAGAAAGAATAACAGTTAGAACCGGAGTAAAAATTTATATGGTGTAATAATAATGATAATAATAATACTGTGGAACATGAAAGTAACGATCGTTCCAATTGTGATTGGTGCGTTAGGCACAGTAACTAAAGGATTATTAAAGGGTCTGGAGGACTTGGAAGTTAGCGGATGGGTGGAGACTATCCAAACGACAGCATTACTGAGGACGGCCAGAATACTGAACGAGTCCTGGAGACTCGAGGAGACTTGCTGTCAATCAAACTCCAGTGAAAAACCATCAGCTAATACTGATGTGAAAAACTCTACTGGAGTAAATAATGATAATAATAAAGTAAAAAAGTAAAGTTATCTCCCTTTAGTCGAGGGTGACCAGAAGGCTACTTTTCAATAGCTACTATACCGAGGTGTAGGGGAGGGCGCAACTCATTTCCCTGGATTGCTCCACTTTACCCTTGATACGTACCTTATATTCCTGAGTGTTAAGCAAGGAGGCATCAAGTACCAATTTTAAAATCTTCGGTATGACGTGACCTGGGATTGAACCCAGGTCTCCCGGACCATTGGCGAACGCTCTACTCACAAGGCATTATTTACAACGGTCAGAATACTGAGAAGAGTCCTGGACACTTGAGGAGACTTGCCGTCACTAAAACTCCAGTGAAAAACCATAGCTGATGTAAAAAAACTGTAAAGGAGTAAATCCCGGCCAAAAGACTAGACTGCATAATAATCAACAAAAAAAAAAGAAGAAAATTTGTAAAATTATCGACTTTGCTGTCCCGGCGGACCACAAAATAATTCTGAAGGAAAGTGAAAAGAAAGATTAGTACCTCGACCTTGCTAGAGAATTGAAAAAGCTGCGGAACATGAAAGTAACGATTGTGCCAATTGTGATCGGTACGTTATGCACAATGACTAAAGGATTATTAAAAGGCCTGGAGGACTTGGATTGGCGGACGGGTAGAGACTATCGAAACGACAGCATTGCTAAGAACGGCCAGAAACCTGAGACGAGTCCTGGAGACTTGAGGAGACTTGCTGTCACTCAAACTCCAGTGAAAAACTATCAGTTATCACTGATGTGAAAAACTCTAAAGGAGTAAATAATAATAATTATAATAATAACCACGACTTTGCCAGGGAGTTGATAAAATGGGTTAAATGAAAGTGACGGTTATACCAATTGTAATTGGTACAGTTACCAAAGGACGGTTACAGAGACAAGAGGATTTAGAAATAACGGGACGTGTGGCGACAATTCAAACTAGAGCAGTGTTGAATTTTGCCATAATACTGAGAAGAGTCCTGGAGACTTGAGGAGACTTGTTGTTACTAAAACTCCAGAGAAAAACTATTACCGAACGCTGATGCGAAAGACTCTCCATGAGTGAAATAATAACCTCGACCTTGCCAGGGAATTGAAAAAAAATTGTGGAACATGAAAATGACTGTAATAGCTATTGTACTGATGCTCTTGATTGATACAGGGAATAGAGCACTTGAATGTAAGAGAACGAGCGAGGCCATCCAAACTACAGCATTATTAATATCAGCCAGAATACTGAGTAGAGTCCTTGAGACTTGAGGGGAATTGATGTGACACAAACTCTTGTGATAAACTATAGGCTAACGATGGCGAGAAAATCTCGAAAAAGAGTTTACTTCAACTTGATCGACTTTACTGTCCCGGCGGACCACAGAATAAAACTGAAAGAATGTGAAAAGAGAGATAAGTACCTCGAACTTGCTAGAATTGAAAAAAACTATGGAACATGAAGGTGACAATTATACCAATTGTGATGGGTGCTTTTGGCACGGTAACTAAAGGATTATTAAAGGACCTGGAAAATTTAGAAGTTGGCAGCGAGTGGAGACCATCCAAACAACAGCCTTATTGAAAATGGCCAGAATACTGAGAAGAGTCCTGGAGATTGAGGAGACTTGATGTCACTCAATCTCCAGTGAAAGACCATCAATTTACGCTGATGTAAAAAATTCTTATGAGTAATAATAATATTGAAAGAAAGTGAAAAGAAAGATATGTACCTGGACCTTGCTTGGGAACTGAAAAAACTATGGAACATGAAGGTGACAATCATACTAATCGTGTTAGGTGCTTTCCAGACTTTTTGTACAGGCATTTGAAATTGTCCTAGACTCTTGAAAAATCAGTAAGTTATTGCTATACATCGTATGAGATGACCGACCATTTTTTATGATATCAGGTTCAAATGAACAGCTACAGCAAAAATTGGAATACACCCTACTAAAGCCTAATTGTCACAGCTGGTGAATTTCAAAAATGCAGTCTAGAGGTGAGTACACTTTGGAAGAAAGATATCCAATAAAATTCTCTTTTAAACTTGGAAAAAATGCCACAAACGTATGGAATGCTTCAGACTGTTTTCGATCCACTTACATGAATCGAGCATCAGTTTTTGAGTGGCGTAAAAGATTCAATTAAGGAAGGAAGGGTGTCTGTGTAGGATGATGCGAGGTGTGGGAGGAGTAAGAAAGTCAATTCACCAGAGTTGATTGGCCAAAGGTTTAGGGTTAGGGTTACTATGTTGAGGTCTTAAGGGAGTTCAGGAAGAGATTCGGTCGGAAGAGGCCTGCGGTCTTCAAGTCGGGTCAGTGGCATTTCCACCAGCACAATGCATCAGTCCATAACTCCATCCTTGTCACAGACTATTTGACCAAGATGGTTATCACCCTCCTTTGATTAAACTGAATAGCGAGAAATAGAAATGTTTTTCACAATTAAACCGTACTTACATTTAAAATGAGTATTTATGCTAAACTGAATATTTGAAATCGAACTGTTTTTTAACATTGAAACTGTATTTACACTAAGCTGAATTGTTATATAGAACTGTTTGAATAAACTGAACAGTTTGAAATAGAAATGTTTTTGACAATTAAAGTGTGTACTCATGCTAAACTGAATTGTTTGTAGAAATGATTATTTACATAAAAATGGATTTGGCGTTAAATAAGCTCCAAAAGTTGATATGCCATAAAAATTCACCAACCAACCAACCAACCAACCAACCAACCAAACTAATCAATTGCTAATCATATATCCATTTAAATGTGCGTGAAACAATGACAGATATTTCATTATTATAATAATATAGCAGTACTTAAAAACAATTTAACTGTGTGCAAACATATGAATAAATATTTTTTAAAAATTATTCATATGGGATAGCAATACTTGAAACCATTTAACTATGTGCTAACAAATGCTTCAAAGTAAATGGTAATATTCCTTTTAGATAGAAATACTTGAAACTATTTTATAGTGTACAAAAGAATGGGCTCGTCCAAAAACGTATATACAAAATGTATTTTCAAATAATATACCAGGATCATTAAATAAGTTTCCAGACTTTTTTCGTGCCGGCACTTTTATTGATAGTTTCCACATGAAACTCTAGTTCCCTTCGAAGTAATCTCCTCCGGCTGCAATGCACTTGTTATACCGTTCCGACAATTTCTGGAAGGGTCTATGGAAGTCCTCTTGTGTGTGCGTGTAAATCACGTTCGTCACAGCCTTTTTCATCTCTTTCAACTAGTACTCAACGCACTAACTTTCTTTCAATTCTCCACAAACCTCTGCGCGCTTCCGGTGCGTGACGTCACTCGCACTCCGTCACCCGTTTCGTCTCGGACTATTGTCACATCTGAGTGACACCTCCATTGGCCCACTGGCGCCCGCGTTAACATCTGCCTCAATGTTGCACCTAACTAACCCATGTTCTCAGCCTAACTAAACTCAAAGGCATGAACCGAAATCCCTTAGCCATTACGTTACACCCTGGTCCACTTTCTTCCACATTGGTTGTACTTGTTTGATCCCAATCAATTCATCAAATGGAAATATTAATAATATCATCATCATCATCATCATCATCATCATCATCATCATCATCATGTCGTGCTGGTAGCAAGGATATCCCTGACCCTCTCTCACCACTTATCCCTATCGTTCATCGCCTCTGGCAGGTCTTCCGGACTACATCCCGTATCCTCACATAGTTGCTGAATGTATGTTCGTGCTGGTCGTCCTGATTTTGCACGGCCATGTGTGGGGGTCCATAAGAGTACATCACTTATGAGTTCATCCCTGCTTCTACAGCAGTGTCCTGCATGTCTGGTTCGTCTAACTTGAATAGTTTTCGTGATAGGAGGCAGGTGGCCGTACAGTTGGTGTCTTGTGGGGTGTTGCCGCCAGGACTTGTTCAAAATTGCACGTAGCATTCTTGTGTAATTGCCGTCTAGCTTCTTCTCCAGCCGTTTTGTTAGAATCCATGTAGTGCACCCAAATAGCAGTATCTATGTAACCGCTGCCTGGAAGAAACTGCGTTTCATTTTATCGGTTAGGTCTGATTTCCCTATAATAGATAGCCTATTGATAGCTGTTCATGCCTTCATTAACTTCGTGTCGATGTCCTTTTCGGTTGATGAAACACTGCTTCCTAGGTAAGTGAATTTGTCTACTAGTTTAAGAGGTTTTCCGTCTAGTGTGGAGATGTCACCTGTTTGATTATAGCACATATATTCCGTTTTCTGTGCATTGACATAGAGGCCTATGCCTGCTTCTGCTCGTTCCTAACTATGCAGTAGTGTTTCGGCTTGGTTGGATGTATTTGACAGTCTCACTGACATCGGCGGAGTCGGCGTCGGTAATTGTAGTTGCGGGGTACCTTCTGCTTCTTTTCTTTGTCAGCTCGAAGCTGTTCTCTCTGATTTTATCAATCGATGTTCTAAGTACGTAGTCTAGACAAATGGTGAAGAGGTATGGAGCAAGCGTGTCCCCTTGAAGTACCCCTGCTACAATGTCGAAGTAATCTGTGTCTCCATCTGGTGATCGTACTTTCACTTTGGTGTTTCTATAGAGAATCGTTATTGCTGCTACGGTTTCATTAGGTAGGCCATATGCTAGTAGAATTTGTTCCATCTTTCCTCTGTGAATGGAAACGAAGTCCTTGGTAAAGTCGACAAATAGTAATGTCACTTGTATGTCTTTTTCCCGAACACCTTCAAGGATTCTACGGATGGTTAATTAGGCATTGGTGAAATATCGTTTGAGTTTGTGCTTAATTTCAAAATATCTAATCTGTTATTAATTATTTTCTCAGCTAGTGGTGGGAGAGCCTCTTGATGGCTGTCCATGCCTTCATTAACCTCGTGTCGATGTCCTTTTCGGTTGATGAGACGCTGCTTCCTCGGTAAGTAAATTTGTTTACTAGTTTAAGAGGGGTTACTCAACTTTAAATCATTCAATAGAATCGATAAAATTTCTTCGAAATTCTAAGAACCCGTTAAGTGTCTACAAATGAATAAATGATATTGATCAAAATTCCTGGTAGGACAGTCTAGGTTCTTCAGCCTTGGTAAGGCAACTAGTCTAGGAGAAGGAAAACTCTGAATTCAAATCTGTTAAACTTTGCTTAAAAATTGACGTTGTTTCATATCCTGCCCGAGCGGAGGGGTTGGTAAATATATATATATATATATATATATATATATATATATATATATATACGCTCCCCCATGCGGGTTGAGAACCCTGGAGTAGGAATTTTCGGTTGCTGCTCGCATAATTCAAAGCTCTTCGAAATAATTGTGCACTCTGGTAGCCGATAGGGTATAAAAATATAAACAAACGGAAGCTGCTGCTGCTATGTAATTCCCTTTGCCAACGTGGTACGCTTGTTGGCCGAGCGGTCTAATACTAAGTCTAACGTAAAGTTGGACGGGTTTCAATTCCGGCTTCAAGCGTCCTACCTGTCTAGCCACACTGAAAAGTTCTGATTGAACGAAACTGTCTGTCTGTGTATAACATAATGGTCGATGGATTTAGGTTTATGCCTTTGGGTTTAGTTAGGCTGAGAACCTTTCGGCTCAGCACATAGGTTATTTAGGTGCAACATTAACACAGGTGTTCACTCGCACGCGCGGGCAGAGTCGACGTGTCACTCAGAGATGGCACAATATCCCACATTGGAAGCGGGGTTACGGAGTGCGGGCGACGTCATGTAACGGAAGCGCACGGAGGATTTTGGGAGATTTTGAAAAAGTCAGTTCGTAGAGTTGAGTCCAGCCTCGGAAGAAGACGGTTGGCTTTCGCTTGTTCGCGGAGGCCTTGGGTTGGTGACGCACGAGAGGGGGCAAATAAAAAAGCTAGCATAGAAAGATTGTGCCTCTCTCTCCTTAGGTCGAAGAACCTTTAACCTCAAAGATTATAAAATGTTTCGTACCTGAACAAAGAAGTCGTTATGTGTTTTTCGAATTTCGAGATTCCTATGTTCTATGTTTATGGTCATTCGATGTACATTTCACACATAGCCATATCATGGCTATGGTACATGTGGATGACAATATAAATATATATATATATATATTAGTGGTTAAAGTGTTCTCCAGTAGACCGGGGTTCAATCCCAAGTTGAGTCATATCCAACACTCAAAAAATGTTACTTCATGACTCCTAGCCATTATAATGTATGCAGCAAGGGAAGAGTGGAGCAAACCAGGAGAAGGTGTAGCGTCCTCCAACACCACAATGTTGTAGATATTAAATAGAAGGTCTTCGTCTATTGTAGGGTAACAATCTCAACTTCAATATATACGATCAGAATCTAGCGTTAAATAACCTACAATGATTAAATTACCGTAATATACCCGCTGCGAACAAACCATCACAATTTTGATCGTATGAAAATAAATACAACATTAAAATCTCACGTGAGGTATTTTTTATCAAGAATCGGCACATCAGATGTATGCGATATATACTATGCATTCTTCTGTGTGGAGCAGCGTATTTTTCTTTATTTAAAACTTTTAATTTTTTTTACGACAAGCGACATTAATATTTGTCGACTTTACCAAGGCTTTCGATTCCAATCACAGAGGAAAGATGGAACAAATCGTACTAGCGTACGGCATACCTAAAGAAACCGTAGCGGCAATAACGATTCTCTATAGAAACACTAAATTAAAAGTACGATCACCGGATGGAGACACAGAATACTTTCACATCGTAGCAGGAGTACTACAAAGGGACACGCTGGCCCCGTACCTCTTTATCATTTGTCAAGACTACGTACTTAGAACATCGATTGACATAATCAAAGAGAATGGCTTCGAACTGACGAAGAAAAGAAGCAGAACGTACCCCGCAACAACAATTACCGACGCCGACTACGCCGATGACATAGCGATACTGGCAAATACACCTGACCAAGCCGAAACACTTCTGCATAGTTTGGAACGAGCAGCAGCAAGCATAGGGATCTATGTTAATGCACACAAAACGGAATATATGTGCTATAACCAAACGGGGGACATCTCCACTCTAGAAGGAACCCCTCTTAAACTAGTAGACAAATTCACTTACCTAGGAAACAGCGTCGAATCAACCGAAAAGGACATCGAAACGAGGTTAACGAAAGCATGGACAGCTATCAATAGGCTATCGATTATATGGAAATCAGACCTAACCGATAAAATGAAACGCAGTTTCTTCCAGGCAGCGGTCACATCGATACTGCTATATGGCTGCACCACATGGACGCTAACAAAACGGCTGGAGAAGAAGCTAGATGGCAATTACACAAGAATGCTGCGTGCAATCCTGAACAAGTCCTGGCAGCAACACCCCACAAGACACCAACTGTACGGCCACCTGCCTACTATCACGAAAACTATTCAAGTTAGACGAACCAGACATGCAGGACACTGCTGGAGAAGCAGAGATGAACTCATAAGAGATGTACTCTTATGGATCCCCACACATGGCCGCGCAAAAGCAGGACGACCAGCTCGAACAAACATTCAGCAGCTATGTGAGGATACGGGATGTTGTCCTGAAGACCTACCTAGGGCGATGAACGATAGGGAGGAGTGGCGAGTGAGGGTCAGGGATATCCGTGCTACCAGCGCGATATGATGATATATATATATGTATGTATGTATGTATATTGTTATCGAATTGAGTGTTACGGGGATTTATAAATGCACGTGTATATATGTTTATTCAGGCATTACTTTCCGAACCACGCACACACACACACACACACACACAGACATATATATATATATATATATAAGTATATGCGCGTAAACACATACCCTACACATGCACACAGGCACATACACACACAGATAAATAGATGGATACATGCTTGCACACACGCATAATACACTTGTTTATATATTGATGTATATATATATATATATATATATATATATATGTGTGTTTGTGTGTGTGTGTGTGTGTGTGTGTGTGTGTGTTTGTACAGATGCATGCATGAAAACGCACACACACACACACACACACATAAATACACACAAACACACGCAACACATGCATACATATACATACAAACGCGTGCGCCCACACACACACACACACACACACACATACGCACACAATTATATATATACTGTTTCTAAAAATGGTTTGAAGCGGCCAAGATTACTTTAAAAAAAATTAGAAACGTTTAGAAGTGGCAATCATTTGTCTCTGCAACGAACTAAAAATTTCATAAACGAAGAAAAACATTGTAAATTAAAAACAATGAATTCGACAAGGAACACACATCCACATAGATACATATATACATACATGCACACTCACCCATGTATATATTTATATATATACACCAATAATCAAATACTCTCGAAAAATAAATCCGTCTTAAAACAGAAAACACGTAAAATTACTTTTCGGACGTACCGTTCGATTTTCTTATTATTTTCTTTCTTTTCTTTCTTTTTCTTTTGTTAAACATTTACTTTCTATACAGCATCTTTCTTCGTCTGCTGTGACGCGCATGCGCAGAAAGATGTGGCCAATAGATTAGTTCCGGTAAGAAAACGACAAAACGTTCTGGATTGCGACATTCGGGCAACAAGGAAGATTAAAATGGCGACCGGAATCGGTGACGGCGGCAGAAAATTGGCGGGAAAAATAGAATAAAATGGCAAAAAACTTATCAGAAAAAAGTAGAACTGACCCGGGCTTTAGTAATTGGAAAACTCTAGCGATAAAGAAAGAAACTAATAAAGAAATAAATAAACAAAATAAATAAACAAATAACAATAGCAATGAAGTTATTATAAACACGACAGTATTCTTTGAGGGTATCTCAGAAGGACCCCATCTATCCCGAGGATTTGGGGATCTTGTAATCAGTTCTGAGGAATGAAATCCACAGAACAACTCTGTGGTTTTATACATCCATTTGCCCAACCGCTCCATACGATCAGAAGGCGACAAAAGGTCATTTTTAAGTGTGGTTTTATGGGTTTGAATTTAGAATTTTATTCTCCTTGATCAGTTACTATACCAAGGTTTAAGAGCCTAGTGGACTCGGTTATTCATTGGACGACTAACTAAAATTTATCTACAGCAGTTTTGTGTCGATACAGGATGTAGTCTGGAAGACCGGCCGGGAGTGATGGACGATAGAGACGGGTGGTAAGAGATGATCAGGGAAATCCGTGTTAGCTGCACGATATGAGGATGATGGTGATTCTTCGTCAAACTATTGGTAAATCGTAGAACAAATTGGGTTTTAGTGAGAGTATTTCCGCTATGTAACATACAAACAGACTTGTCCAGGATTTGAACTCGTGTTTCGGGGAACATTCCCTGCAACCATAACCATTTCCCGTTTGCACCATTGTTAGTCTCTTTACGTACAAAAATGTGTAATCCAACGAGAAGATTAAAGAGCAAGAAAAATAAGTAACACATGAAAAAAGAATAACCACTAGGTTGATAAGGCTTTTAAAACCGTAAGTTTCAGAAGAAAATGTTTGAATGTAGAAGAAATTGATGTATAGTTTTCTTCTCAATTACAATATAAGGAGGAAACAATTTGGTTTGGTTACTTTGTTTAAGGGCATATCAACCTTCGTGCATTATCTAATACCAAAGACGTCCTTGTAGAACAACGTAATTCATACCTTTCCCAAGGGTATGAGCCTAAAAGCGAACGGAATAGCACGACTGGTGTCCTATTTCGCTTGTTCCAATGTCGCAGTCCAGCACATTAGCTACATCAGGGTGACAGCTGTAGCTGTAGAATACACCGACTTCATCACTGCAGCTAGTTCCCTTGACATGACGCTAAACAATCAAATGCTCAGGCTCGGGTAATGCTGGAGCTTTTAAGAAATGCAAAATACCCTTGAATGACATTACTCCCTAGTACACTCTGGCCTGGAGTGGTAGCACCAGAAAGGGCTCAATTTATGAGTCAAATAGAATTGTTTAACATTAAAACTGCGACCAAACCAATTACTAATGCTAAATTGAATAGTTTGGAGAAGAACTGTTTAATCATTTAACTGTATGTAAAAAAAATGTGTTTAATATGATTGTTAGTGATACATAGCAATACTTGGAACCATTCAACTTTGATCTTTGAACAAAATTCAATTAGAAATATTTGATCATTTTGTTGTATAACATACCATTCGAGAGACGCGGAAGTTGCATATTCCATTGGCGTAGACGGGCTTGGCTGACAATATGGGACAAGGTAAAATCCCGCGGTACAGTCATAGACTGATGCTCCGGGAGAGAGTGACCTGTGAACTGCATGACAGTTATTTCCGCTTGATGACGTTCAAACATGCCATTCCAAAGATTGAGTGGACGATTGAACTATTATATAACTCGGTGAAGACAGGAATTCAGTTAGTTTGGAGACCAGACCCGTTGGTGACAAGATGTGGTAGAGAAAGCTAGCACCCAGCGGAGTGGGCCCTCAGGCCCCCGGTTGAGCAGCCCTGGAGAACAGGCAAGAGACGCTGGTGGCCATAAGAGTGGGGGTCAATATGTTGCAGTTCTGTTCGGTCTCCAACTCCCTCTCACAAGCAACCTCTCAAATAAGGTGAGAGGTATATTCTTCTAAAAGACTGCTTCGCTCGTCTTTATTATTGCGTCAATATGTTTTCTGCGTGTATATGTGTATATATGCATATCTATTATGTGGCTATACAACAATTTAACTGTGTATAAACAGATGAGTGGTATTTAATTGAATTTTTAATGATACGTAACAATAAAGTTGTCTCCCTTTAGTCGAGGGCAACCAGAAAGCTCCTTTTTCAATAGCTACAACACCGAGGTGTTAAGGAGGATGCTACTCCTTTTCCTTGATTCCCCCACTTTACTCTTGATATGTACCTTACATTAAGGAGTATTAAGCAAGGAGGTATCAAGTACTATTTTAAAAGACTTTGGTATGATTCGACCTGAGATTGAACCCAGCTCCCCCGGACCACTGGCGAACACTTTACCCACGAGGCCAACTTGGAATTAATTAACTTTGTTTACTTATGTTTACAAACTATATATATATATATATATATATATATATATATCATGTCGTGCCACCAGGACGGATATCCCTGACCCTCTCTCGCCTCTTCTCCCTATCGTTCATCGCCTCTAGCTGGTCTTCAGGGATACATCATATGTTCCCATAAACGAAAGATCCCAGTCTTTTTTTCCATTGTAGCAAAATCACCGATAACTACTCTGTCACTGATGGTTATTATCTGATAGTGATAGGGAAAGAAAAAAAACAGAACCGACCACAAACATAGGATCCTCTTTTGATTTATCCCATCCTTTCTGTTTTTGAGGCGAGGGAAGTATGTAGGAATGGATTACGGATATAATGTGCTGGGTTTGATTAGCTGCTATATGTATGTTCGAGCTGGTCGTCCTGCTTTTGCTCGGCCACATGTGGGGGTCCATAGGAGTACATCATTTATGAGCTCGTCCCTGCCTCAGTGTCCTGCATGTTTGGTTCGTCTAACCCGCATCAAATACACTTCAGTAAATTTCTCATTTTTTGTCAGCAAACAAAAATGTGATATCTCCTCCGTTCACACTGTCGGTTCGCATCTGTTTTGAATAAATTGAAAACAAATATTTTTATCGAGATTAAAATAATTGTTTCTATAATCCCATGTAACACACAATTGAGTTTACGTTCATGGGAAAAATAGGAACAAAAAGTTCGTTGGCCTTTAAAAAAAAATTGATTAATTTGTTGCATGACCCACGTATATATACATATATCAGTTAAGTTGGCGACCGTAGTCGAGGGCGACCAGAAATCTCCTTTTTCAATAGCTACTACAACGAAGTTTTGGAAAGGGCACTACTCGTTACCTAGGATTGTTCCACTTTAGCCTTAATACGTACCTTATATTGTTGAGTGTTAAGCAAGTAGATATCAAGAACTATTTTTAAAGTCTGACGCGACCTGGGATTGAACCCGGACCATTGGCCAACACTCTACCCACTAGACCAATAAGCCGGTGCATATGTGAGCGTGAAAGAGTGAATAGGAGTGTGTATCCGTGTTTGTGTTTGTGTAAATATATAGACAGAGATATAATATCGCATTGAATGGAAGAAAATTAAGATATGAAAACCAATTTAGTGAAGTGTTTATATATTTATTGACGTTTCTCGGTTTATCTGAAAAGAATTGAAGAAAAATTAAATTTTAGGGAGAAACGTTGGAAACATATTAAGAAAAAAAAATAGAAAAAAACTGTTTCTGATGAATCCTATTCAGGGCTAAATGTCATAATTATATAAACACCTTCCAAAATTGGTTTTCATATAATTGTTCCATACACACACACACACACATACACACACACGTATATATATATATATATTGTGTGTGTGAATGGAGAAGGGAGTTAGTTTTATTTCTACCCAAAAGATACCAACATGATATTTTTTCAAGTAGAACATTTTATAAAAAGTGCTTTTATATATTCATGTATAATTATCTTTGTCTATTTCTCTCCTTATATATATATATATATATATATATATATATATATATTAGGTGTGTCGAAAAGTTACAGGACTGCTGTCACAAACAGTTTTTTAAAATTTAAAACCACAAACTGCGAGGTATATCCTTACTCTTATCCCCCTAAATTAACCCTCCCTTTTATTAAGATCATCATCAACATGTCATACTACTAGCACGGGTTACCCTGACCCGCTCACCATTCGTCTCTATCATCATTTGCATCTCGCAGGTCGTCTATTCTACATCCAGTGTCCATATGGGGCTGTCGTAGAAAAGTTCTCTTTAGTCCTCCAACACTGGCTCGTTTCGTGTGAAGGAGTCCATAGAAGATGAGCCCGTCCTTGTTTCTCCAGCACTGTCCCGCATATCTTCTTCGTCTTATTTGGATGGATTTAGAGATAGGAGATAGATGGCCATACAACTGCTTGTTTGTGGGATGTTGCTTCCAGGATTCGTTCAATATAGCTCGTAACATTCTTGTACAATTCCTGTCAAGCTTTTTCTCTATAGGATTTATCAGCATCGATATAGTATATCTGACACAAACGCTGCATGGAAAAAAATGCATTTTATTTGATTGGATAAATCTGACTTCCATATTATCAATAAACTAATTCCCATTAACTAACTTCTCCATTCTGCTCTGCAACATAACTATGCACTGCTGGAAGAATTCTTCTGGGATGCCCCTCAGTCTCGTCATAACAGCCCTCTTGAAGGCCTTTACGACATCAAAACACATACTCTATATATTCTTTTTAGTCTTTGGAGAGAGAATGTCATATGGAGGAAGATTTAGTGAATATAATTTTTATCCAATAAAACAATGTTCCTCTCGTCAAGGAAATTCTGGGCGCTCCGAGAATTTTGAGCAGGTATAAAGTCATGGTGTGGCAGACATGGTTTACTCTGCCATAACTTTCGTCTCTTCTCCTCCACTGAGTGAAGCATACTGCGCAGGATCTCAGGGAATTTTTTGATTGATCGTCAGGCCTTGAGGTCAGAATTCAATTTGTAGGATGCCCCTCACGTCGGATAATCTGATAAAGATGACTTTGGACTTGAACAGTTTCGTTTTCTTTGGCCTCACTGACGCCGGATATTTGATCTGCTGATACTTTACTGTTCGTACGCAAAAATCTATGTCTCATCATCCGTGATAACTCTACGAATTAACACTGATTCACTTTAAAAATGCTCGATGTGGGGTTCTATCTGATCATCATACAACGGTTTTGCCACCGTTTTTTGTATGTCTTTCTGCATGTCAAAGATTTTCCCTATTAATCTTCCTCACACTTTTCTTTTTCATGTCACGCTGACTTGAACAATCAATCCACTTGTCGTTGCCATTCAGTCTTTCTTATTGAAGACCTTCCGCTCAGGGAGTTATCTTTCACTTCCTTGCCCCTCTATCTAAACCTTTTTGTGCCACAGAAAAAATGCACATGAGATTGTGTTGTCTCTATACAATTGTTGAAGCTTTGCCAATGCTTGTGAGGAAGTTTTACCCAACCGAATTGAAAAAAGTCAGATTTATCCGTTACTCGGTGTACTTCGTTCGTTCATAAGGATTCATAGCCGAAGAATCTGAAAAAGAGGCGTGGTAAACAAAAGATTGGTTTGTTGGTTGATTAGGTTTTATGGCACATTAACCTTTGTAGGTTATTTAATCCATTTTTACAAATATTTCAAACAGTTCAGTGTAACATAAGTACACAGTTTAATTATCAAAATTATTTCTGTTTCAAGCAATTCAGTTTAGTCAGACAGTTCTAATTAAAAAAATTCAGTTTAGTATAAGTATACATTTTGTTTACATATAGTTAAATGCCAAAACGGTTAAATTTTCAAAAAATCAGTTTAACATCAGTACAGTTTTAAAGGAAAATACAGTTCTATTTTTATCAATTCATTTTTGCATAAGTAGGCAGTTCTAATATCAAAACAGTTCTATTTCAAGAAATTCGATTTAGTATAAGTATGCAGATGTTCTACTTAACCTATAGATAGGGCCTTATCTGGTGCTAAAACTGCAGACCAGAGTGGACCCGTGAGCAGTGGCAATGAAGAGTTGCTCCACATTTCCCAAAGTTCCAGCATCATTGGAACCTCACTATCAGATTGTTTTGCGTCATAACTAGGACACTCGTTAGGGTCTTACCCATCGGAAGAAGTGCGTTCGTTGTATTCTGTAGTTCCAGCCAACTGGGCAAACAGAAGCTTGGGAAAAAACATACAATTTCACCGTTGCAGAAAATTTAGACCCCGTTGTGACCCCGCCGTGGTAACAGTTGACGAACGCAAGAAACTCGGTTTAACAACCCAAAGATTTATTGACTACCTTAACTTGTAGGCAGTCACCGAGAGAAAGAAAGAGAGAATAGAAATGAGTCGACTGCGTCAACTAGACAAAGATAAACAACATACCATAGTGAGAAAGAAAGACACGACCCAGGCCTCGAATTTTTTCCTGATTCTAACAAGCTTGTCCAATGTGTTGCTTATAGTCAAATGCTTTTTTGTAAAACACTTCCAAAATCGGGGCTTTTGAGACTGGTGTCTATCTGTACGTCTTCACCTTATCACGTCTCGCCATCAAAAACGAGTCGTCTCTTCACTTCCGCCCGGTGTTGGTTGTAAGAACATCCACTTCCGTTCGTTCCACACATACGTAGAAGGTTTTGAACCCCAAAGTTTTTTCTAGTCATTCTAAATTACTACGAGTGTTTTGTCCTGTTGCTTAGAACACTGTCTGATACTTTTATTCATTTATTTATTCTATTTTAATTTTCTAGTATCCGTTCAATTACGTCACACAATGGTTGTCGAAAGCTAAAATTCATCATTTATTTACCAGAAAAAAAAGGTTTAACAAATAAGACATAAAACACTTTTCTTCAGTATCAGAACTGTCGATCTAAGTGAATTTTATTCAATACAAATTTGATTGAATTATTAAAAATTAATGGAATAATACTTTCTTTGGGAAGGAATAAGAAACTATTTTGGATTAAATAATTCAGTATTGAGGTAAAACCTGTCTTTAAAGAAATACTAGAAGTCCAAATATGCAAATCGGTTTACGGCGGTTGGTCATATTTAACCGAAAACAACCTTGTCTCCAATAAAATATTTCTCTATTGAAACAATTAAAGGTCTTTTAAACGGATTCAAAAAGGCAATAAACGGTGAAGATTTGCAAAAGACGTAAGTTATTTTTTCTAACTCTCTCAAAAATGTGACGAGTAATAGGGTTTGCACAAAGGGAAACAATTGAAGTAGCCTACAAATGACATCAACACGCTGCCTTGAAAATATCAAATGTTTTACAAGACAAATGAAGAAGAAATGGTTCGAAAGAGAATGCAAAGTTTGAGAGAACTGAAAGAAATTGCTTGAGTGAAGTGGGATTTACCCAGAAACAACAAACAAATCCAACGCTTAGACATAAAATACTATTAATATAGGATTGGCCTAGTGGTTAGAGTGTTCGCCAATGGCCCGGGAGACCTGGGTTCAATCCCAGGTCGAGTCATACCAAAGACTCAAAAAATGGTACTTGATGCCTCGTTGCTTAACACTCAGCATTATAAGGTGCGGATCAAGGGTAAAGTAGAGCCATCCAGGGAAGGAGTAGCGCCCTCCCCTACATCTTGGTGTAGTAGCTATCGAAAAGGGAGCCTTCGGGTTACCCTCGACTATGGTCGCCAACTTTACTTACTTATTATGGCGTGTGGACAACTGAATTAAAAGGATATTCAAGGAGGAATTAATAATCTGTATTCGCCAAGGTGATGATGCCGGAACTTGTCTGATGTCGTTCAAATGGAACAGATGAAGATAACGGCCCGAAGAAAACATGTAAATTGTCAATATCACAAATTATATTGAAGTATATGTTATTTAAGAAGATCAGTGAAGATGGCAATATCGCAAAAATCACTGAACATGTGTACATTTGAAATCCTAGATAAATTTCGCATTCCATCAACAGAAAATTGGTTTAATAGAGATGAAGTCATTTTTTCCGGGCGATAATGTATCTATTCAGAGAGCAAAAGGGATTTAAGATTTTCTTCCAGGAAGATACATAATATCAAATATATTGCCGCATTATGCAATATAATTGCAGAGGGATTTCGTTTTATATATCTTGCCTTTCGGTTTAGTTAAGCTGAGAACCTTCCGCTTAGTGCATGGGTTAGTTAGGTGCACACATTGAGTGCAGGTGTTCACGCACGCGCGGGGTGGATGTGACAATCAGAGATGTCGCAATAAAAACCCGAGGTAGGAAATGTGACCGAGAACGTGAATGACGTCATGCCTGGAAGCGCTGAGGATTTGGGAATTTGAAAAAATAACAGAGTTGAGATTTAAACTCCGAACCAAAAAGTTGAGATTCGAGGCTAGAGGAAGGTAGTCGATTTTTGCTCTCGCCTCGGCGAGACCAGTTGGGGGTCTACGAAATGTGCCGCGCGTTTGTTAAAGAAATTGTGTCTCTCTCCCCTAATGTCGAAAAACCTTAAACTCAAAAAAGTAAATAAAAGTTTCATACCTGAACCAAAAAAAAAAAAAAGTCGTCAAGTGTTTTGCATGTATTTCGGGATTCCCAATGTATATTTCATATATTCATATCTTGGTCGATCTCGGGGACCTAGGCAGCGGTCACATCGATACTGCTATACGGGTGCACTACATGGACGCTAACAAAACGGCTGGAGAAGAAGCTAAACGGCAATTACACAAGAATGCTGCGTGCAATCTTGAACAAGTCCTGGCGGCAACACCTGGCGTTTGAGTCAACCTGGTTTCGATCCCAGCTACGGGAATCTAGTATGTTTAGCCACACTGATGAGTTCTGATAGAACGAAACAGATCTGTCTGTGGAAGACTATATATATATAAGGTCTTTCTGATCGACCCACTCTGGCTCGTCCAGGTGTCGGAGTTCATCAAGGAACGTTGCTTATGAGTTCGTCCTTGCGCCTTTAACTGATTCCGCATGTATTGTTTGATTTATTGGGTTGGTTTGTGTGACGGGATGGCCATAAAGCTGTTGATTTTTTTTTTTTTGATTTTGCTTCCAACATTTGTTCAAGACAATAGATAACTTCCATTAAGTCTTTCTTTTCTCTCTCTGTTTTGATATACTTGCATAGGTTGAATATCATTTTATTTTATCGAATAGATCAAAATGTTGTATATTGACCTGCGACCCGGCCGGGCTGTCAAAATAGGAAATGCACCTGTGTAAATAACAGGTGCATCCGGTCGAGGAATTGCAGAGTGTAGCCTTGACCGTGGATAGGTTGAATGAGTGCAATTTGTGACGCCTACAAGAAGAAGGTGGACGTGGAACAATTATATAACACAGTGCACAGGAAATTCAATCAGTTGGAGAGAAAATGCGGTACAGAAAGCCAGCACCCAGCAGAGAAAGCCCTCAGGCCCCCAATTAATCATTTGGGGATCAGAGGAGTTGGAGATAAGATGCAGTAGAGAAAACCAGCACCCAGAGAGGCTGGCCCCCAGGCCCCTGGTTAAGCAGCCCAGGAGAACGGGAAAGAAACGTGGTTATGGCCAATAGAGTGGGGGTCAATATGTTGCAGTTCTGTTCAGTCTCCAACTCCCTCTCACACACAGCCCTTTCAAATAAAGTGAGAGGTATATTTTTATAAGAACTGTGTCGCTTGTCTTTATTGTCTCGTTATGATTCTGTATATGCATATGTGTTTGTATAGTTGGTCATGGCTATACAACAAGAATCGTATATAAATTAATGGTATTTAGCGCCCTCCCCTACACATTGGTGTAGTAGCTATCGAAAAGGGAGCCTTCGGGTCACCCTCGACTATGGTCGCCAACTTTACTTTACTTAGATAAGAATACTTGAAATCAAGAGTTAACATTTTTTAAAATTAAATAAGCAACAATTAACCAATTATATTATTTTCTTTTGTTGTATCATGGTAAGGAAGTGATACACGGCGAAATAAAGAGTTAATTATTTATAACTGAAGTGGTACAGCCACAAAAAATATTGTCAGTCTATCACTGTTAGTGTTTCGTCCGGAGTTGGTCTTACTACTGACCAAGATCAAGCAGAACTACATTCATTCTCCGTCCCACGACCGAACAAGTACAGCACAAGGCCTTTTTAAAGTGGGTGCGGACGCTGGGCCGCAGCCCACATGCATCCGGCAAAATCCCAAAATACCTTCGGCCCTGTCGGTACCCGCTATGGAGGCGCCCCAGAAGCCAGGGAATAAACAACAAATAATTAGTAAAACAATTGGATCAAGCAGAACTTAAGAAACACGAAGTCTTTCATACCTCAACGATACCGGAAGTCACGTGGTACGAGCCACTATACAACATCTTTGTTCCATCATCATCATCATCTTGTCGCGCCGCCAGCACGGATATCCCTGACTCTCTCTCGCCACTTCTCCCTATCATTCATCGCCTCCTGCAGGTCTTCTGGGTTACATCCCGTGTCCTCACATAGTTGCTGTATGTAAGTTCGAGCTGGTCGTCCTGCTTTTGCAAGGCCATATGTGGGGGTCCATAGGAGTACATCGCTTATGAGCCCGTCCTTGCTTCTCCAGTAGTGTCCCGCGTGTCTGGTTCGTCTAACTTGAATAGTTTTCGTGATGGGGGGCAAGTGTCCGTATAGTTGGTGTCTCGTTGGGTGTTCAATACTGCTCTCAACATTGTTGTGTAATTTCCGTCTAGTTTCTTTTCCAGCCGTTTAGTTAGCGTCCAAGTAGTGCATCCATATAGTAGTATCGATGCGACCGCTGCCTGGAAGAAACTGCGTTTCATTTTATCGGTTAGGTCTTATTTCCATATGATCGAGAGCCTATCGATAGCCGTCTATGCCTTCGTCAGTCGTGTGTCGATATCTTTTTCGGTAGATGAGACGTTAGTGAATTTTCCAAGTGCAGGTTTAAATAAGGTATATAGTGTTTGGCAAAAGATCAAATATAGAGAGCAATTCTAGAACGGATGTTAGAAATAATTGGAACTCTTTAATAATAAAGACCCTTTCTCCTTTTCTCCTTCCAGTTTTTGTTAAATAGATTGTAATATTTTGGCCTTTGAACTGGCCAAAAATGCCATTCAAGGTGATGCACCGGAAGGAAGTGACACATTCTAATGGTAGTTATGAGAGGAAATCGCGTGGGTGGAAATTGGCTGATGAAATGGGACAAGTTACTATAAACCAACCCCTCCGCTCGGGCAGGATATGACACAAGGTCAATTTTTTAAGCGGAGTTTAACAGGTTTGAATTCAGAGTTTTCCTTCTCCTAGACTAGTTGCCTCACCAAGGCTGAAGAACCTAGTCCGTCCTACTATTTACCCATAGCTGGAGGGAGAATAAGGCGGTTCATACCTTTCCCAAGGGTATTTGCCCGAAAGTGAACGTAATAGCGCGACTGGAGTACGAACTCGCGTACTACGATTCCGCAGTTCATCGCTTTAACCATTACACCACGAGGACACCCCAAAATGGGACAAGGTAAAGCCCATGATACACTCATAGACTGATGCACCGGAAGAGAGTGACCCCTGAACTGCATGACAGTTTTTTCCGCTGGATGACTATCAATCATGCCATTCCAAAGATCGAGTGGGCGATCGATGGGCGATCGAGTGGGCGCTGAACTATTATATAACTCAGTCAAGACACAGTTGAGTTAAATTTGCTGTTAGAGCTTGAGTCGGAGTTATAGACGAGATGTGGTAGGGAAAGCCACACCCGGCCGAAGGGGCCCTCGGGAACCCCGATGGAGTTTGGGGACCAGAGAAGTTGCTGATAAGATGCAGTAAAGAAAGCTAGCACCCAGCAGAGTGGACCCCAGGGCCTCAGGTTGAGTATCTGGAGAACGAGAAAGACACAACGTTGACGGCCATAAGTTTGGGGTCAAAATATCAAAGCTTCTGTTCGGTCTCCAGCTCCCTCTCACGATGAAACCCCAGACAACCTTTTCGAACCCTTACAAATAAAGTGAGAGGTACAAATATTTTGTTAAAGAAGTCTTCCTGCGTCTGTTTATTATTGTGTCGTTGTGATGCTGTAGATGACAATATAACAAGATGAGAAGACAGAATTCTTTAGCTGGTTTGGAGGAAGGAAAATTGAATTTAAACAAGCGTTACCTTGATTAAAATCGTCCTTGTGTCGTGTCCAGGGTTGGGCAAATGAAATAGAAAATTTATTTAACCAAAGCGTGAAGGGTGATGTTATCTCTGTGCACAGCCTAAAAGAGAGCGTGTTTAGAAAAAGAACAACAATGGGGAACTATTTTTTCACCAATCTATCTTTTAAATAAGCTTCAACCAATAATTGGTAGAAGTATTTCGCAGGATGTACACAAGACCAGCCATGCACCACCTTTCTCACAAATAGTCGTCTTTTCTATCGCCAAATTAAAAGAAATTTTGTGTGTAAGTGTCACGCCATAAGCTAAAGATGTCGTCTGCTTCTGAGCAATGAGCAAATATCTTTGGACCGAAAAAAAAGAAAGAAAAAAATGAAAATGAAACAATAAAAACAGAAAAAAAAAAGGAAATTTGTAATTCTGTCTTGATTGATCAGTTCTGCAAACTTTGATTATCAGTGACTCGGGTCGTACAAATCGGAAAATCGATCGTACAAAGTTGATTAATTACTAATTTAGAAATTCACAGACTCGTTCTCGTCCAGAAGATTGCAAATCCCACACGGATGTGTGTCCCAGAATAGATTTCCTCTACCTTTCTCTTTTCGTTCGATTTTTGAACACACACGTACCTCTCCATATATATGTATATATATATATATATATGTATGTACGTATGTGTATGTATGTATGGTAGGTAAGAAATAAGATATACATGGGATAAAACACACAGTTCAGAGTTTCATGCTTTTCCTTGAGCCAGTTATCAAATCTGAGTGGAGATAGATAGACGTATCGATTACTAACTCACCTGACGATCGAACACGTGAACCACTAAGTCATGAGTTTTTCTGTGTGTTTTATAACTTAATCATATCCATATTTACCAACCACTCCGCTCCGGCAGGATATGACAGAAGTTCAATTTTTCAGCAGAGTTTAACAGGTTTGAATTCAGAGTTTTCCTTCTCCTAGACTATTTGCCTCACCAAGGCTGAAGAACCTAGTCTGCCCTACTATTTAACCATGGCTGGAAGGAGATTATTTGAATTCATACCTTTCCGAAGGGTATTAGTGCTATGTGAAATGCAATCATTCTCGTCCAGGGTTTGAACTTGTGTCGCCGTGTCCAACGCATTTCCAACGACGATAATCATTATACCACGGGCACTACAATTATAACTTAATCATATATATATATATATATATATATATATATATATATATATATATATATGTAAAGAGGATTTGGCATTAAATAACCTATAATGGTGGATATGCTCTTAAACTCAACCAAACCACACCATATCTCTATTTTATATGTATGTATACAAAGGATGTGGCATAAAATGACATACAATGGTTGTTCTGCCATTAAACCCAACCCCACCAAATCATTTAAATCTAATATACATGTATAAAGAGGATTTGACATTAAATAACCTCCAACGGTTGATATGCCATAAAACCCAATCAAACCACTTCATATATTCTAGGATCATGAAATAAGTTTCCAGACTTTTTCGTATGGGCATTTCTATTGATAGTACACACATGAAACTCTATTCCCCTTCGAAGCAATCTCCTCCGGCTGCAATGCACTTGTTGTACCGTTCCAACAACTTCTAAAAGGTCCCGTGGAGGTCCTCTTGTGTGAGGGTGTCAATGACCTTCGTCACAGCCTCTTTCATCTCCTCAATTGTCTCATAACGACAGTATCTGAGCTTAGGGAATAACCAAAAATCACAAGGAGCAAGGTCTGGACTATGGGGAGTGTGACGAACTCTCTTGATGCCCATCTTGGTCAAATAGTCTGTGACAAGTTGGGAGTTGTGGACTGGTGCATTGTCCTGGTAGAAATGCCACTGACTCGATTTGAAAAGTGCTGGCCTCTTCCGACTGAATCTCTTCCTGATCTCCTTTAAAACCCCAACATAGTAACCCTAACCCTAACCCTTTGGCCAATTAACTCTGATGTATTGACTTCCTTACTCCTCACATACATCTCATCATCCCTCACAGACTTCTTGCCTTCCTTGACTCTCTTACGCCACTCAAAAACTGATGCTCGATTCATGCAAGATGCTCTAAAAGCAGTCTGAAGCATTACATACGTTTCTCTGGCTTGTTTCCAAGTTTAAAACAGAATTTTATTGCATATCGTTATTCTTCACGTGTCCTTTCGTCCAGATTGCATTTTTGAAATTCACCAGCTGTAATAATCTGGCTTTAGTAGGGTGTATTCCAAATCCTGCTGTAGCTGTTTATTTGAACCTGAAATCATAAAAATTGGTCAGTCGTCTCATAAGATGTATAGCAATAATATACTGAACTTTCCTGAGTCTACGACAATTTTAAATGCCTGTACAAAAAAGTCTGGAAACTTTTTGAATGCACCACGTATTTGGTATGTAAGTATAAAAACGATTTAGCATTAATTAACCTATACTGGGAGATATACTATAAAACTCAAACAAACAAAATCTTATTTATATCAATATGTATGAATAAGAAGGATTTCGCATAAGATAATCACCAACGGTTGTCGTGCCATAAAACCAAACAAACCAAATTATATAATATAATAGATATGTGTAAGGAAGATTTGGCATTATATAACCTACAATGTTTGATATGCCCTAGAACCAAAGCAAACAAATAATTCTTGAACTGATTTATTTGACCCACGTGTGACACCAATTGCATCAGAATGCACTCAACACGATTTAGAAGTCTAGAACTGGTGCTTAAACACCGGATACAGTCGAATGCTCTACCCAGATCACGTGATGAATCGAGACCGAACATGATCTACCAATCTAAGTTAGTGTGTATCAAGATGTTATGGCTATAAAAGAGCATGGAACACACCACAAAGCGCCAAAATTGCAGTCCCATCGCATGATTCTTTTTAGTGTCATAGAAAGGAGGGGAGAATGTTCCTCATTTGCGGATAGAATCGCTGTATTCAATAATCAGATGTCTTATGTATCTCATAGTGAAATATGTCAATATATTTTCACCAATTCCTGGTATAATATATATATATATATATATATATATATATATATATATATATATATATGTGTTTGTGTGTGTGTGTGGGTGTGCGTGTATATATATATATATATGTATATCATTCATGTAAACTAAGTAAAAAATTAACTCTTATGGAATGATTCTTATATAGTGCTTGATTTATGTCTTTTAATTTTTAAAGTATATCTACAAACTCGAATACAAGATATATTATGCCATATATATATATATATATATATATATATATATATATATATATATATATATATATATATAATAAGCTTGTTGGTCCTCACTAAATACTTTATGGTTATGTGTCGTAAAAAGTACAATATCATATGGAGAGTGCTCAATATCGAGGATAGAACTATTACATAATAATGATAATATATATATATATATATATATATATATATATATATATATATATATATATATATATATATTTAATCCATGGAAAATATTCTGCAACCTTTGGTTTCATGAACTTTTTTGGTAAAACAACAATCATCAGGCAATATATCGGCTGCTTGGTTTATATATATATATATATATATATAGAGAGAGAGAGAGAGAGAGAGAGAGAAATAGAGAAAGAAAGAGTGAGGGACAGAGAAGAAATATATGTAGAGGGACACACAGGCATGGACACATATATATATATATCTATGTATTATTCAATAGAAGAACAGCAAATAAGCAAAGTTTTTGCATGAAAAGCATGTTCGATTCAATTATTATTGAGTATGTACAAACCATATTAACAGTAGAATTAAAAACACTAAAAATCCATTACTTTAGATTTCTTGTACTCGGCACAATCTTCTGAGAGAAATTAAAAGAATGGATTCTAATGATATATGTATATATATATATATATATATATATATATATATATATACAGGCACACACACACGCGCATATATATATATATATATATATATATATATATATATATATATATATCAGGTTATATTTTCGAACGTTCTTTATACTCAGTCTCTCTGGGTGTGGCATTTATTAAGTTAAAAAGTTTTCTTAAGTTTGTCAATTTGCTGAATGTGTACTCAGAGAAGGTCAAACCAATTCTCTTTTATTAACCGTCTTAATGAACCGCCTTTTTATGATACTCAACAAATAAAGGAAAAAAAAAACATTACCATCCACTTTTTTGTGCTTCATAAACAAATTTCGCCAATAAAATATTTATTAATAAAATAACATTTTCCGTGAAACTTGATGTAATGTAACCGGAAACATTTTCAATCCATTTTCACACCACTAAGGCCTTTTCTTTATTCATTGGTCTATTTTTCATAAAATGGACTTTGACCAGTATATTTCTGATAAATCATTTAGAAACTTTTTTCATAAATGTTGTTGTTCAAATATTACTTATTCATGTGGCATGGACATTCGAAAATCCTGATAGAATGTCCCTTTTCACAAATGCCTCAGGTTTTGTTGTGGTTTTGAAGGGCCAGAAATGAATAACACAAAAAGATGTAAGGTTACACCAGTCTTCGACGGCAATTACACAAGAATGCTACGTGCAATCTTGAACAAGTCCTGGCGGCAACACCCCACAAGACACCAACTGTACGGCCACCTGCCTCCTATCACGAAAATTATTCAAGTTAGACGAACCAGACATGCAGGACACTGCTGGAGAAGCAGGGACAAACTCATAAGTGATGCACTCTTATGGACCCCCACACATGGCCGTGCAAAAGCAGGACGACCAGCACGAACATACATTCAGCAGCTATGTGAGGATACGGGATGTTGTCCTGAAGACCTACCTAGGGCGATGAACGATAGGGAGGAGTGGAGAGAGAGGGTCAGGGATATCCGTGCTACCAGCGCGATATGATGATGATGATGATGATGATATTTGCGGAAATACAGACAGTAACGGATACCGGGAACTGACGAGACTCGCTTGCCTCGTTCATCTAGCCCGTCACTACTTATAGTGTCAAGGAGGGTACATGCACTGAGGTAATGGAGTATATCACCATAACAGGTTTTTACTTTTTTAATGGCATTTCAACCTTCATGGGTTATGTTGGCGACATATTTTAAACAAGCCAGAGCTTATATTGTTATGGTTACAGGTATTTCTATTTAACGAATATATTTGTATTCTTCTATAATTATTATAATAATAATAACCTATAGGCAACTAAACAGATTAGAGTAACTCTTACTATTGAACAAGGATTTTTTTGTTAGCACACAGTCTCATGTTTCCACCTATTCCTATCTAGTACGAATAATTAGCACACAGTTTTATTGTTTCAAATATGCAGATTTAACAGCTGTAATTTACAAGAAATTTTATATAATTTTGTGTGATTTCGTTGGGACTTATCAACAATAGTAGGTTATTTAATGCTCAATCCAGTTTATATTAAATATTAAATTTATATAATTTGTAAAAACATTTTGTAGAGAACATTTTTTATCGAGCTTGAACTCATTTTTTGCACACGGTTAAATGTATAGAATTTCTATCAAAGACTAATTATTCTCCTCACAATTAATTGTTTGCACACAGTTAAATGTAAAGTATTTCTATCAAAGACAAATAATTCTATTCACAATTATTTGTTTGCACACAGTTAAATGTAAAGTATTTCTATCAAAGACTAATGATTCTATTCACAATTGTTTGCACACAGTTAAATGTAAAATATTTCTATCAAAGATTAATAATTCTATTCACATTTATTTGTTTGCACACAGTTAAATGTAAAGTATTTCTATCAAAGACAAATAATGCTATTCACAATTATTTGCTTGCACACAAATAAATTAAAAATTTAACAGCCCACATTTAAAGGGATATGAAGCCACGGGAGTCGCCTGTTCTGATTCTGGCTAACGGGGACAAGTGTTAAGTATTCCTGTATTGTTACTGCAGTCAGGATTTAACCGTTACGCTATGAGTCCTGCTGGACACATAGCGTAACTGTTATAGACGTTGGTTCCCTAAGCTTCTAAGAAAACAATCATCTGGAGGTTGCAGGTTCAATCCTGACGACAGGCGAGTAACAATACAGGAATACTTAACACTTGTACTCGGTTATGGCAAAGGGAATCAGAACAGGCGACCCCCATGGATTCAATAAAGGACGTAGTTCGAAGTTCCTTGAAGGTTCCCAAGTTCGACAAACACCTGAAGACGGCTGGAGGACATATCGGCCGAAACGTTGTGTTAACAACAATAAAGATGAAGACAATATTTCGAAAACCCTTAATAATAAAAATCAAGCTTTGTCTAAGAAATTTAGACAACTAATATCCAGTGTGGAAATAACTATAAAGATGAAGACAATAGTCCGAAAACCCCTTAATGATAACAATCATTAAGCTTCATCTAAAAAATTTAGAGAACTAAGTTTCATATTTTATCTCAAAAGATAAACGAATTTACAATCATGGCATCCGTAAACTTGTTGACAAATTGAATGACGTTCGTGGGGTCAATAACAGTTAAGTAAATAATTAAATATTTTTGTATGCATATTTTTTTTCATTCATAATCCACGCTCTAAAATAAAACTGATATATGGTGGTTCATTTCATATAAGCATGTTCTCTTTGATTTATTTGGTTCCTTAATGAACAACTATCTGATAATTTCAGAAATCTTCATTGGCTATTTAGACAATTAAATCCTTCAGTGAAGGGCTGACTTTCTTTCTTCATTATCAACGCAGTTCTACTCCTGTGCAATCATTTTTTTCTCTGAGCTGAATCGAGCCAATTTTTAGTATCTTAGTATTCGCATTAAAAAGTAAAATTGGTGACCGTAATCAAGGGCGAACGAATGGCTTCTTTTTAAATAGCGACTGCATTAAGGTGAAGGGGGGGGGCGCCACTCCTTTCCCGTAATTGCCCCACTTTACCCTTGGTACGTACTTTATAATGCTGAGTATTAAGCAAGGAAGTAGCAAGTACCATTTTTGAGACTTTCGTATGACTCCCACCGGGGACTGAACGCCGGTCTCCTGGGTCACGGGCGAACACTCTACCCACTTTGTATGTTTTTCATGAAAACATGTGAAAATATTGGTTATGAAGTAGGAATTGATTTAAATAATTTTCTAGTTGACCAGTAATTGCGTAATTTTGAATCATCAGACGCTTTTTAAATGCTTATATATATATATATATATATATATATATATATATATATATATATATATACGTCATTCAATAAGGCGATTTTTAAACTACAAAATGTAGACTCTAACGTGTTTGGATAATTTTATAGCAAGATTTTTTAATCTCGAAGAAATATTTGATTTGAGAATCTTCAAAGTGGCCCCAAACCGACGGCTCCTGTCTTGAAAAGATTTCTGTTATCGCATTTTTGCTGAGAATTTGTAACCATGAAAAACTTAAAAAGGAATGGGTGATGCTTACGGATAAACACGTTTTACACAAAAAAATACTCACGAATGGATTAAACGATCCCGAGTCGAAAAGACAGTCTAATTGAAACACATTGATTGACCTTTTAATAAAAAACTTATGTATGTCACGGACGGTAAAGAAGTGTTTGCTAACATTTATCTTAGACATAAAAAAACAGGTGACTACTGATACCTTGAAAATGGTTTTACGGTAAATATTGCTCCCTATTGCCAACTAGTAAGGCAAAATTTCCCTTATTTATTGTTTGATCCTACAATAGGAACAGAATTGGAAATACAAAGAGGTAATTACTTTTTTAAAGTTTGTGACCAAATAATCAATATCAGAACACAGAGCCTTCTATATTTAGCGCAATGTCATACCTCCTTACTTTTTTTGAGATGTACCATCACTTTTTTCTTAGATTACAACATTGTTCAAGAAATTGAATTTGTACTACATTGTAATGCAAGCCAGAAAATAAGAAGATAAAAAGACAATTGCCTAAATTGGTTTCTTGAGCATCTTAGTTTTATAAAATAAATCAGTCTAAATCTGCGGGTGTTTTAAAAAGTTCCAAAACACAGTTTTCTCGTATAAAATCCGAACGAGGGAATATGATAGCGTTATCTTTCTACTTACAGACATCGTACACAAAAGAACGAGTAGAAAGACACTTGATAGAAGATATTTTTACAGATGAGTAGAGACTTAACGGGGCATGTAACGTGTATCAGGAACTTACTTTAATCACCGACTTAGATTTCAACCTGAGAGCCAGCGATAAATAAGTTGGCTTCTCGCGCCAAAAGTTAGTCAATATCATTAACTTGATAGGCGTTTATGTCATTTCCTCTTTGACAAATGTCGATAGATAGATATTATACCATTTATCATCGCATATATGGGCAGCGTTCTCATTTATATCAGGGTGTAAGAAGATATGGTGATAACTGGAGGTAAACGTGTAAGTACGAAAACTGACACTTACGGAGTGTGGTCAAGAAATATATAGTATTTGATATTTTAGAAGGCTTATGGACCCCCACATATGGCCGAGCAAAAGCAGAACGACTAGCTCGAGCATACATACAATAGCTCTGTGAGGAACCGGTGTGTAGCCCTAAAGACCTGTCTGAGGCGTGAACGATAGGGAGAAGTAGCGAGAGAGGGTCAGGGATATCCGTGCTAGCGGCACGAAATGATGGTGATGAGGATGAAGGCATGAACTCCTCTTTATCCAACCAGCTATGGGTGAAATCGTACCACTACTGTGCTTTTAGAAGGGTGGTTTTGGTATTGAAATACCCAAGAAGTTGAAAAGCTTTTAAAAAACCAGTAGGTGCCCGTGATGTAATGGTTATCGTCTCAAACTCTTCCTCTAATTCTCTCTCTATCTATCTATCTATCTCTCAACATATATATATATATATATATATATATATATATATATATATTACAGTCTGTTCATATTTTGATAACGCTCTTCTCATCTATATATTCTTCAGTTCAATTTTCTTCATATATATATATATATATATATATATATATATATATATATATATATACTGGCCTTTTGTTTTCTGTTCAAACTATTCATTTCTATTTCTTTTGTTTAGTTACACTCAGAAGTCTTCGTCTTTTTAAAGTGAATATTTTCTGCTTTTTCCCCCCAAACGTAATTAGTTTACTGATTCGGACCAAAGCAAAGAAGTAATCTTTTGTTCTCTTTGCGTTTGTCTTCGATTCGTGCTACGCGATTTTTTCTTTTTTTTTTCCATCCCTTTGATATATATGTTTGTTCTTTGCATTTCATCTGTCGTCACTTGTCGCTTTTCAAGCTTCGTTTAAGTTATATTGTTTTATTTTCTTTTTTTTTCTAGCAAAACAAAGTCGTCATCAATATCAAATTTTTATTATTATTATGATTTACTACTTTAGAGTTTTCCCCATCAGTGTTAACTGATGGTTTTTCACTAGAGTTTGAGTGACAGCAAGTCTCCTCAAGTCTCCAGGACTCGTCTCAGTATTCTGGCCGTTCTTAGCAATGCTGTCGTTTGGATAGTCTCTGTCCGCCCGCCAATTTCCATGTATTCCTGGCCTTTTAATAAACCTTAAGTTATTGTGCCTAACGCACCAATCACAATTGGCACAATCGTTACTTTCATGTTCCATAGCTTTTTCAATTCTCTAGCAAGGTCGAGGTACTTATTTTTCTTTTCACTTTCCTTCATAATTATTCTGTGGTCCGCCGGGACAGCAAAGTCGACAATTTTACATTTTTTCTTTTTCTGGTCTTCAGATCCGTTTATATTTTAAAGTCCCATTGGAGTTTATGCGTGTCATTTTCTAGGACAGGTGCTGGGTTGTGCATATACCATTTGTTTGTATGGTCGAATTGAAATTTCCTGCACATTTCCCAGTGGACAACCTTGCCGACCAATCGTGTCTCGCCTTATACTCCTTCTGTGCTAATTTGCTGCATTCACTCCTTGGAGAGTTTTTTACGCCAGCATAAAGTGATGGTTTCTCACTGGAAACTAAGTGACAGCAAGTCTCCTCAAGTCTCTTGGACTCTCTTCAGTTGATTTTAATTGCCTGAATGTTCTCCACATGTATTCTGATTTCCAAGTTTTCCAAGTCCCTTTACCAAGGCTTTGCAGATTGTTCCAAGCGCTTCAATTATGATTAGTATTATCATTGATTTCATAGTCCAATAGTCCATATTTTTCTGTTCTCTACGAAGGTCCCAGTACTTATCTCTCTTTTCGCTTAATGGTTATCCCTTATACTTTTTAAATATTTCTGTGGCATACAAAAGATGGATAGATTGCTTACCCTATCTGTGAGGTTAGGATTTTCCGCATTATCGGTAAACACGTTATCGGTCTCTAGTTGCTGTGGGCAGTTCTTTTTTTAATGGATTCCCGGATCTGGGATATATACCTCTTCGTCATTCATTCGGATATACTTCATTCTTTTTTGTCCAGTCGGCTGGGGCTGTTGAATAGATTGATTGCACCACCACAGAAGGGTAGGACTCCCTCACCAATGAGTGTCCATGATATGACACTAAACACCCAGATGGTGAGGTTCCAGTGAAGCTGGAGCTTTGGTGAATGCAAAGCACCCCTTCATTGTCATAGCTCCCTTGTTAACTCTGACCCAGAATGGTAGCACCTGATTGGGCCAAATCTACGGGTTAAATAGAACTAACTGCAGACTTATGCTTAACTGAATTGTTTGAATTAGAACAGTTTGACTAAACTGAATAGCTTAAAATAGAATTTTTTTGACAATTAAACAGCACTTACATTAAAACTGCGCGCTTATGCTAAACTGAATTGTTTGAAAAGGAACTGTTTTTGACATTGAAACTGTACTTACACTAAACTGAATTGTTTAATATAGAACTGTTTTGACACTTAACTGTGTGTAAACAAAATCTGTACTCATACTAAACTGAATTAGCTGAATTATAACTGTTTGACTAAACTGAATATCTTGAAATAGAAATGTTTTTGACAATTTAACCGTGTATTCATGCTAAACTGAATTGTTTGAAATAGAACTGACTATTTGTATAAAAATAGATTTGGCGTTAAATGACCTGCAAATGTTGATATGCCATAAAAATCCAACCAACCAATCATTTATTCTTTTAGTTATTTGCTTAGCTGGAATATCATGAATGAATGTAAAATCATTTTTTAAATCTATAATCCATGTATGCCCTCGGAGCTAGGTGTTTTCCTATTTGGAATTTTCTTGAGTTTTGTTTTTAGTAAAGACTTGAACAAAAGCCCTAGGAAGACAGGGGTATTTCTGTCTCAATCCTTTCTTCATGTCTTGCAGTTATCTTAATGTTATTTTCCCATATGGCCTTTCTCTAATGTTCTTTCTGTTGCAATAACTTGATCTAGAAATATTTCGTTTGCTATACTTTGGGTTGTTCATTTATTGCAATGCTTTCAACCCACCCTTGCGGGTAAGATTTTCTTTCGTTATTTAGAATGTCCTGGTTTTTTGCGGGAGGGGGTCGGTTCTAGTATCTTTTGAGTCAAGCTTCTTTCACCGATATTTTTGTTTAATTTCTTCCAGTTAAGGACGTGCTCGTTGCGTAATGTTTATGTCGGAGAATATAAAGACAGTAACCCTGGGTTCAAACCTAGACCATGCTGTTTGTATTTAACTTAGGGTCTATTACCCATAGAGATGCCCGTGGTGTAATGGTTATCGTCGTAAGAAATGGACACGGCGACACAAGTTCAAAGCCTGGACTCGCAAGAAGCAAAAATAATAAAAGGATTTTAAGTCTATGCTTAACTATGGGAAAAGTGGTCAACTGATAAATGTGTCAGAGATTGAAATTTGACCATACAACCAAGTGCACAAACTAGGATACGTCATGGAGAATTAGGCGCGTATAAATCACTGGGTACCCGTGGTGTAATGATTATCGTCGTAGGAAATGGACACGCCGACACGAGTTCAAATCCTGGACGAGACGGATTGCATTTTACATAGCACTAATACCCTAGGGAAAGGTATGAATCCAATTATTCTCCTTCCAGCTATGGGTAAATAGTAGGACAGACTGGGTTTTTCAGCCTTGGTGAGGCAACTAGTCTAGGAGAAGGAAAATTCTGAATTGAAGCCTGTAAAACTCCGCTTAAAAATTGACCTTGTGTCTAATCTTGCCAAAGCGGAGGGGTTGGTAAATTGGTTTACCCATTGAAAAGGTATGGATCTAACTTTTCAGTCTCGAGCTCTGGATAAATAGTTTTTTTTTCAGTTCATTTATGTTACTCATTATGTGCGTGTTGTTCTTTAGCATACCTGTCCATATTTCTAATATCTTGACGTCTAAAAATAAGATTTCTTTAAAGATCATCCTGGCACTGTCGGTAATTCGTTGACTTAAATTTTTCGTATTCTTTCTAAATTTCGAGCATACTTTTCCAAAAACCTCTTTGTGTAGAATTGGTTTAAACCGTTGATTACATTTTTATCGAGAGTGACCCGAAGGTTCTCTTTTCAATCGCTACTACACCGAAGTGTAGGGAAGGGCGCACTATTTTCCCTTTATTGCTCCACTTTACCCTTGATCCGTACCTTATAATGGTGGTAATTTACTAAGCTTTTTGCTTAGATGTAGCACAAGGCTGCATGAATTGGGCACCTAATGAGAATCGAACTCACTCGTGTAGGTTTGCTAGTCTACCTTGCTAACCATTACACCACCCGAGGTGCCCCGTACCTTATAATGGTGAGTGTTAAGCAAGGTAGCGTCAAGTTCCATTTTTCTAAGTCTTTGGTATTGTTAAATTGTCATCTACAGCATCATAACAACACAACAATAACGACGCAATGACAAAGACCGACGCAGGAAGACTACTTTACTTTATTGCAAGGGTTCGAAAAGGGTTACTCAAGGTTTGCGTGTGAGAAGGAGCAGGAGACCGAACAGAACTGAAATATTTTGACACCCACTCTTGTGGCCGTCAACGGTGTGTCTTTCTCGTTCTCCCGATGCTCAACCGGAGGCCCTGGGGTCCACTCTGCTGGGTGCTGGCTTTCTTTACTGCATCTTATCAGCAACTTCTCTGGTCCCCAAACTCCATCGGGCTTCCCGAGGGCCCCCTCGGCCGTGTGGCTTTCCCTACCACATCTCGTCTATAACTCCGTCTTCAACTGTAACAGCAACTCAACTGTCTGACTTCTGTCTTGACCGAGTTATATAATAGTTCAACGTCCACTCGATCGCCCGCTCGATCTTTGAAATCGAATGTTTAATCGTCATCAAGCGGAAATAACTGTCATGCAGTTCAGAGGTCACTCTCTTCCGGTGCGTCAGTCTATGAGAGTATCATGGGATTTTTTAGCTTGTCCCATTTTGTTAGCCAATTTCAGCCCTAACGATTTCCTCTCCTAACTGCCTTTAGAATGTGTCACTTCCTTCCGGTGCATCACCTTGAATGGCATTTTGGGCCGGGTTGAAGGTCAAAATATTACAGTATGACTCGACCTGGGATTGAACTCCAGTCTACCGGACCATTGGTGAACACTCTACTTCGAACCATTGGCTTAATGAGTAGAGTGTTCAATCCCAGGTTGAGTCAAACCAAAGACTTAAAAATGGTAGTTGATACCGCCTTGCTTAACACTCAGTATTATTAGGTAAGGATCAAGGGTAAAGTGCAGTAATCTAGGTAATGGAGAATCGGCCTACTCTACACTTCGGTGTAGTAGCTATTGAAAAGGGAGCCTTCGAGTTACCTTCAACTAAGGTCGCCAACTTTACTTGCGTTTTTGTCTTCCCCAGCCTATTCATTTTGGCTTCTTGAAGATGTATTTCTGCTTATGTTTTTGACTTTGTTTAACCGATATTTTAACTGTCAGCATTCGCAGAGTGACGATCAGGCCCCTTTGTTTGATATTAATGGGGAATCTGCCGATTTTATTGACATTGGAATCTGTCATCTGAGTTTTGTGTTTATTCGTATTTATATTTGGCATGTTTCACGAGTTGTATATTATGGCTGCATTAAATGCAGGGATTTATTATCATCAGTCCTCCTATCACATATAAAACGTGGCATTCTTTCAAGGAATCTAGTCTAGTTTGGTTTGGTTTGTTTTAATAGCATATCAACCATTGTAGGATATTTAATGCTAAATTCATTGATATACATATAAACAGTTCTATTTAAACAATTCAATTAAGGTTAAGTATATTTTTTATTTACACCGAGCTAAAGGTAAAACAGTTCTATTTCAAACAACTCAGTTTCGCTTGAGTACACAGTTTAAGAGTCACAACCAGTTCTATTTATTACAATTCATTGTAGAAACAAAGTTAAATGGTCCCATGTATTGATATATATCAAGAACAATTCAATTAAAGTGTTATCCTTACAACAAACTGTGTTCTCCTTTCGAGAATAAAATTAGAGATATACTTTTATATGTACGAGTTCCTCGTGGTTCATAAAGACACAGCTGAATATACAACATAACTGCTACCCTAATCTTGTTTTCCTGTTCGTTCTAATTTCTCTTGATCTTGCAGTTTCTGCCTTGCTTTTCCCTGTTGCATCTCGGCAATTGCGTATACGGACGAGTTTTTCTTTCTACTTCTTTTCTGGTCATAAAGAGCAAACTTGGGGTCAAGTATAAGTAAGTAAAGTCCGCGACCTTAGTCAAAGGTGACCCGAAGGCTCCTTTTTCAATAGCTACAACACAGAGATGTAGAGGAGGGCGCTAGACCATTCCTTGGATTGCTCCACTTTACGCTTGATCCATACTTTATATTGCTGAGTGTTAAGCAAGGTGATATCAAGTATCATTTTTAAAGTCTTTGGTATGACGCTACCTTGGATTGAACCCATGTCTCCCAGACCATTAATTTGCATAGTCTGCGTCCGTTATAGTTTCTGTTGGATATCTTCGGCATCTTGCTTTTTTTAGTGTCAAGCCATTTTCTTTAATAATCGACGTTTGGAGTGTGTAGTCTAGACAGATTACAAACAGATAGGGTGCAAAGCAACAATATCGAAGAACTCCGTGTTTTCATTAGGTGAACGAACCTTGACTTCCTTACTTCTACTGAGTATCATTATGTCTACTGAACGAACCTTGACTTCCTTACTTCTACTGAGTATCATTATGTCTGCAACAGTTTCTTTGGGGAGACCATAAACTAAAAGTATTCGCTTCATCTTTCCTCTGAGTTAGGAATCAAATTCCTTGGACAAGTCTTTGGTCTGACTCGACATGGGATTGAACCCCGGTCTCCCGGACCATTGGCGAACACTTTACTCATTAGGGCAATGAACGGTAAGGTGAGGTATATATCATCAGTTTTCTTGTTCTATTGCTCTTATTTTGGCGTTTCTGCTTTGTTCCTTTTTGGAAAAGACCAGATTATCTTTGAGGGGATACTGCCCGGTTATTTAATGCTTTCACTAGATTTTTGCTGCTGATATTTGTTTCGAGAACTTCTCTTGTTCAACTGAAGTACTCTCTTTAAACGTTTCTTTTCTACTCTGTGTGCTTGAAAAGATCCCTTTCTCACTACAGGTGGTTGTACCCACGGCAGGTTAGGAAAAAGAAATTAATCACTGACTGAGGAGGAGTATTTAGTTGTACTCGTCCCAGCATGATACTCGGATTAAGATAGATAGATAGATAGATACGTACATACATAAATAATAACGGACTGATTTCCATAGTGATATAGATATGATCTGACAGACAAAAATTGACATAGATAGATATGGGTAGAGATGATAGATAGATAGATCTGCGTATATATATATATATATATATATAGAGAGAGAGAGAGAGATTGGAAAAAGTGAGAGAAACAGGAAAGAGAGAGTGTGTGTATGTGTGTGTGTGTGTGAGAGAGAGAGAGAGAGAGAGAGAGGATGAGACTGGCAGGCAGACAAATAGATATAAACGGACTTATGTACAGCGATATGAACGGAAGGAGATAGATAGATAGATTGATAGATATGAACAGACTGAGATAGATAGATAGATAGACAGATAGATATCAATGGATGGGGAGAGACAAATAAGTAGACAGATAGATATTAGTAGAAAGAGGTGGATAAATATAGACAGTGAAAAATTTGTGAACAGAACGATGTATATATATATATATATAAAGAGAGAGAGAGAAAGGTGGAGGAAGAGAGATGAACGCTATTCAAAAATAGACAGACATATATTTATACCTACATACATACATACATACAGTAAGCGAACAATAGAAAAGCCCCTCCCAACATCCGTGTCCTCTTCTGCCTCCGCGATTAAAAGTATAAACATTTAGGTAGATGGGGCATCTTTTATGTAATATTAAGGGAATGTCAATCATTTTTCCCACTTGAAATGTAGAAATAGACACTTTTAGAGACCCACTTAACGCCAACAATGGTCGCCGCTTACAAGTCGTCATCTTCAGATGAAAATCATCTCTCAATCATCAAACCCACTATTGTCAGATTTTTCGCCAAGCGGCTGAGTCTTCGGGAGATGCGAACGCGACAGCTGATGATCGAGAAATGACTTTGTCGTATCAATATTCAATGTGAATCCTTCATCTATCATATTCCTCCTTCTTGCAAAAACTTCCTTGAAAAAAAAAATCCAATATTGTTATTTTATTTTCAAATGATATCAGCTTTTTGCATGTTATATGATGTTGTACAGACAAGAACGATCACAGGTCTCTTCGATGTATGAACTGAATGGTATAGCTAGCTTGAAAGACAGATAAAAATAAATTTATTATCGAAGAATTTCCGAGTTGGGAATTGATCAGTTTGTGTTATATTTGTCTTGTTTTCTTAGACAGATTCTGGTTTGTGTATATACAATTTCTTAGAATATTCTCGTCTCTAGCGTAAATCCTAGTGGATCTTTTTTTCTTCAGTTCTTGTGTTTCATTTGATCTAGTTTGCTGCATTCCTATGATATCGCCATGAGATAGATAGACAGATAGATATAAACAGTAATAAGATTGATGTAAACAAGTATATATATATATATATATATATATATATAGGATTCACGGAAGGTTTTTAGTTTTCTTTTGACCACTGACTGTATCCCTTGATTTTTTTCAAGGGGTCGGACGAGGTTGGCCTTTTCTTTCTTTTTGACCTATAATTTTTTTTTTCTCCTGGGCGGTGATTCGAGATACTTTTATCTCTTGTTCCTGGCAGGGTTTTTTGGGTTTTTTTTTCTGGTACTGTGAATGCTGGTAGATATTAGATTAGTAAATATATATATATATATATATATATATATATATATATATATATAGGAGGTGCCGTGGTGTAATGGTTATCGTCGTAGGAAATGGACACGGCAACACGAGTTCAAATCCTGGACGAGACTGATTGCATTTCACATAGCACTAATACCCTTGGGAAAGGTATGAATCCAATTATTCTCCCTCCAGCTATGGGTAAATAGTAGGGCAGACTAGGTTCTTCAGACTTGGTGAGGCAACTAGTCTAAGAGAAGGAAACCTCTGAATTAAAACCTGTTAAACTCCGCTTAAAAAATTGACCTTGTGTCATATCCTGCCCGAGCGGATGGGTTGGGTAAATATGATAAAGTAATTAAAAGTAGTTTGTACCTAACAAAGAAAAATAACAATCCTATCACAACATGCACTCTAGCTGACTGCTGTTACGTGGGGTAGAAAATAGGAGAGATATATTTTTTATATACATTACAAGGTGTGTTTCATTCGCCCGTATTATTCCGAGACGAAGAATAAAATTGGAAAAGGAGGCGCCAAATGAATCTTTTCTAATCACGCATGATTTGAGGCTAAAGGAGGAAGAGAAAAAAAAAAGACGACGACAAGAAATGGAATTGCAAGTCAACCCCTTTCCACTTTTTACCCATCTCAGCTAGCCTTGAACTCTTGGAGTGAACTTTGGGTGACCTTATCAACCACGTGTTCGGCTCTAAGAGACAAGGAAGGACCCTTTTGGTTTTTGACTTGAAAACTGACTATAGCAGTAGCGGTTTTGACTTCGAGGCGTCCACATTCATCCCAGGGCTCTGTTTCACTACACCCGAAATGTGACTAAGAAAAAGGACAGCAGAAAACTAACTCCTTGTGGCAAGCTTCTTCGAGAAAAAGGAAAGAAAGAAAAAAAGAGAGAACGAAAGAAAAAAAAAGAGATTATTAACCAGTCCTAAACCCTCAGTGAGTAACGTATTTCTTTTGCCTCTATGTGTCTATCATGCAAATCTATTTGAGTTAAGATTCGTCTCGGACTTCTATATATACATAGTAACAGTAGTATTCCATCCCCTTTTGTTCTTAAAGCCTTTTTTTTATATATTCTTATTCTTCCCTAAATAAGTTGTTATTATTATAATAAAATTTTGTTGTTAAATCTTCAAATTGTGTTGCGTTGGTTTTGTGAGTGCTTGTCGCTTATTCTGCTGTGATTTACCGTGAGTCTTATATTGGAGAAATTCCCTTCCCATAGTTCACCCTTTTTTTATCGAACCTTGGGACATTCTCGCAATTTTATATATATATATATATATATATATATATATATATATATTATTATTCTCGTTGCGTGCCTGTTTTTGCAGTCCCTGTGAAAGTCGGTTCGTAACACTGCTCTATAAGAAATCCAAATATAATGCCAAAAAACTTACACCATTGTGACGGTTACTGTATTTTTGTTCCGAGGTTACATTATCCTGGAAAGACGGGGAGAATCTCCGTCGACAGTACCGTACCACCCAAGCTCTATATATTCTCCGTAACTAGTTATATTTTATTGATAGCTTTGAAAGCCCATATAACTAGCTAAGTATAAAGCTTGCGAATAGGTTTAATTTTCGAGATACAGACGAATGAGGATGTGTCAAGGGTCGAGAGGGCGACGTGATATAAATGAACACGTGAAGAGTTCCGAACTGGACAAACAATATGACACGTTGTTGTTTTTTTTTTCTTTATATATGTATCTTTCTTACATATTTTATTTTAAAGAAAGCACGATTATAACAACAGAAAAACACAAAGCAAAACAAATACAAAAAAAAAATACAGAAATGTCCTTCCAATAAGACACAGTTCTTTCTTTTTTTTTTCTTTCTCTCTTTTTTTTCTTTAACTTGTTTTAAAATTATTTTCTTGTCCCCTTTACAATTAAAGGGAGAGAACCTACTCGTTCTTTCTCAAATGTTTTTACTTATTTTTTTTTTCTTTCTTTCCCTTCTTTTAGCGAAGAACAAAAGTCTCTCCTCTTCGTCTTTAAAGTGGATATACAAATTTAAACAAATATGTTTTCTGCCGAAACTGGCTGCTAATGAACAAAATTGTTTCTTTGGATATTCTTGATACGGACCTTTATTTAGGTTACGTATATCGTTTGTAATAAAGTTTTTGACTAACCTTTTTCCTTTTCTCTCTTTTGTTATTTTTTTCTTCTCTTCGTTAATTTCTTATTAACGAATCGCAAGGCACCATTTTTTTCTTTTACGTTGCGCCTCAGTTTCTTGCCCAACGGATTTGACGGCTTCTATTAGGCCATTCTGTTACTAGAATTTCACCTTTCACCGGACCACGTGAAAAGGCGACCTTTCTCTTCCTTGGCGAAGCTCGGAACTGATTTTTTGGCTTTCGTTCTTTTTGGCGGTAAAACGCGCTCACTGCTCCGACCAATCGTATGTTTTTCCCTATCTGAGTCAAGACCTTTGCTCCTTCTCGGTTGGTCCTTCACTGTTGCTAGGGCTCGAAAACCCGCCGATCGCCTGCCTTACTTCCGGTCCTTATAGTAGTCCTTGGTTTCCTACATTTTAACCCTACCGTGGCCGATGGCCGTAACACTATTTATCGTTTTATTTGTTTAAAATACCATAATTTTTATATATGATGTACAATCAGCCCCCTCCACATCTGAAAACCTCAACAGACATTCCATAAACACTTTATTAAATACAAAAATAATGATAATTATTTTTACATTGAAATAGAAGCAATAGTATATAATCTTGTTAATCTCAGAATTAAGGAAGCTTAATTATTAGCTAAGTTGCACTCGTAGTTGTAAATAGATAAGTTCCATGTAGCAGAAAGAACCTTGTATTTTTGTTTGGCGCGTAATTTGATTTGACAGTTAGGATCGCCGAATATTTTCACCCAATCAGGATGGCTTGTCCTATTCAGCCTGAACCATCTTTCCAAGCAGCACCAAAAATTGAAGAAAGCCAGCGAAACACTCCCTTCCTCAGAAATCTTTAATAGGAACAGACGTTTTACTGTCTGCTCTGTAATAGCGGCAGCAGCATCATACACTATGAGGAGAACCATCTAGTTTATGGACCCCTTGCATCTATTGTTCTAGACCAAGGGATCCTAGTTGAAAATATATTAGATGATACGCTATAACAACTTCCTACGTTCTTTCCTTCCTACGAGACTCGCAGCATACTAGCATAAACCCTTTACTTCATGCTGCCATTAAAACCTTGATACAAAAACCTAACGACGTCTTCGTTCTTCTCCACCACCTTTATTTTCCATCAACATTTAGTGAGGGGATAACAACCAACGTAACCCCAACATAATCAACGCAATATCAACACAACCAACGTAATACCAACATAACCATATTTACCAACCCCTCCGCTCGGGCAGGATATGACACAAGGTCAATTTTTAAGCGGAGTTTAACAGGTTTGAATTCAGAGTTTTCCTTCTCCTAGACTAGTTGCCCTACTATTTGCCCGTAGCTGGAGGGAGAATTACTGGATTCATACCTTTCCCAAGAGTATTAGTGCTATGTGAAAATGCAATCAGTCTCGTCTAGGATTTGAACTCATGTCGCCGTGTCCACTTCTTACGACGATAACCATTACACCACGGGTACTTCCTCCATCGCTAAATACACCCTCAGATTTACAGATGGTCTAAAATTGATACAGAATATATCATTAATTAATATGCACATTTTAAATACATATCTAAGTTTACAAAAATAACATAATTATAAAAATAAAATAAAATAAAATAAAATAAAATATGAGGACAACTGAAGTCACGTCTGTTCCGCATGGCGTTCTTACACCCCATGTGACACCATGTTTACAGTTTTGGTAAAAAATTTGAACCGCCAACATCGTGTTCATTTATTTAAAAAAAAGTGTCTGACGATGAAGATTTACTTTGAAATTAATTAGACACATATAATTATTATTTCGTATTGCAATATCCCTCTAAATTAATTCAATATTATAAAATAATATAAAGTAATCGTAAAAAGGTCTGGACGAAATTAGCTGTTTGTGTTTTATAGCATATCAAACTTGTGACCTATGTAATTACAAATTCTATATATATATACAGATATATATATATATATATATATATATATATATATATATATATATATATATATATATATATATATATAAGCTCTTCTAATGAAATGAGCACTCTAGCATCCGTTAAGTCAAAATGTAAGCAATCAAAAGCTTATAAATAATGCCTTATAATTCCTGAGTTGGCTTATGTCACCTGTGGGCTAAGAGGTAAGATAATATGACCAACGTAAATTTGGGCGGGTTTCGATCCTAGCTTGAAGCGTTCTACGTGTCTAGCCACCCTAAAGATTTGTGATACAACGAAACAGTTTGTCTGTGGATGACAATATATATATATATATATATATATATATGTGTGTGTGTGTGTGTGTGTGTGTATTTTATGGAATGACCCATCTTCCAGGCACTCCAACAATAGCTGTAGTACTAACCATTATTTAAGTACTCAGAGATCATTCTGCGCAGGACTTTAAGTGAAGGAATCTCATCGTAGTACTTCAGCGCGGGAATCAAGTGATTGACCATTTCTTGTACTTAATACTACTCTTGCAAAGATAGTAATATTACTACTAATCTAATTGTTATATTAATAAACCCGAACTAATAAACCTGCCTTCTGTTATGCCTACCAAATGTGTTGTCTATTCTTTACCACTCGGAAGAACCTGTCATTGTATATCATTTACCATATAACATATTTGTATAATCCGAGGAATTTAGTGTAGGGATTATACGATTAATAATAATTCTAATGGTAGGAATATCCGCTTGAGTGCTCAGTGCCAACATCAATCTACTGTATAATTAATTTCAGATTAAATATACATCGAAACTCACGTGCCGAGCGAAAAACATTTTTTTTATAAAATTGAAAGAAAATATCAATTTAGAGGTTTTATTATAAATTAATTCCTGGTATCTGGTGACAGTCATCCGATGGAGACAGGAACACTGTTCAGTATTTGAATATATAAAAAATACACACACACACACACACACACACACACACACACACACACACACACACATATATATATATATATATATATATTTTAAGAAAAAAAAAAGAACGGTTATTTTAGGATTATAAATTTATTTCCATCCTGTTTTTCGTTTCTGGTGTGAACCAAAAACATGAAGAAAAATATAAAGGGACTTCTTCAGATCTAATGGATAAATAAAACAGAATAGACACGAGGGAAAATGGGGAGGAAGGGAGTTGAAGAGTTACCTCCTCGTTTTATTGAGTTTCCGTTTTTTATTTACCTATTTATTTTATTTTCAAAATTCTTCCGTCAGTTATAATTACGGTAATTTAACTTTTTTATTTATCTTAAGAAAAACAGGATGGAAATAAATCTATAATCCTAAAATAACTAGTCTTTGGTTTTTTCTTTAAAGAAAGTATTGCTCTGTAAAATTAATTACATTGAACTCTCTACCAGGAAAATTTAAATGTTCAAATTTTCTTGTCCTGTAAAAATTACTCCCAACTCTGGTTTAACTAGACCGAATAATACCTATATATATATATATATATATATATATATATATATATATATATATATATGGGAAGTAGATGTGGGTGTGTCTACGTCTCTTTAGTTATGGGTGCGTGTGCTTGCGCGCGCTCATGTGTGTGTCTCTGTGTGTGTGTTTGTGGTTTGTAAGTTATTAATTTGTTGGTAACATTGGTAAGTTGTTAGTTTGTAGGTATAATTTGGTTTCATGGCATATTAATCTTGTTGTTTATATATATATATAAATATATATACTTTATGAAAAACAACAAAACCGGTCACAGAGGATTATAAATTTATTTCCATCCTGTTACGCATTTTTGAAATTTTCAAAAATACGAAAAAAAATTAACAGGACTTTTTCAGATCTTTTAGATAAAAAAAAAAAAAAATCTGAAGAAGTCCTGTTGATTTTTTTTTTTTTCGCATTTTTGAAACTTTCAAAAATGCGTAACAGGATGGAAATAAATTTATAATCATATGTGACCGGTTTTGTTGTTTTTCTTAAAGAATTTATTGCTCTGTATTATTGTTACATTGAGCTCTTTACCAGGAAAATTTAAATATTCACTCATGAAGAATTTCTTGTCCTGATGGAATTACTCCCAACTCCGGTTTAACTGGACCAAAGAATACTATATATATATATAAATTTGTGTGTATGTGTGTATCAATAGGTAAGGGTGTCTTTGTGAGTGTCTGTCTGTGTGTCTGAGTGGTTTGTAATCAAATACTTTTAGAGTAACATTATTTTGAAATCCAACGGAGATCATTTGTTTGCATATAGACAGAAAATTTTAATTATTGTTATCCTAAACGAACAAATGTTTTAAATATTGATAATTTTTTTACACAGAGTTAAATGGTATCATGTATTACTATCAAATAATGATAATTCTGTTAATATTATTTATTCGTTTGGACATAGTTAAATGGTTTCAAGTATTGGTCTTGGGTTGTGTTCGGTTTTATGGAATACCAACCATTGTTGGTTATTTCAAGCCAAATCATCTTTTTACACACACACACGCACACACACACACACACACACACACACATATATATATATATATATATATATATATATATGATTTTATTTGGTTTGGTTTTATGGCATATCAAACATTGTAGATTATCTAATGCCAAATCTTCTTTAGACATATATATTTAATGTAGATGATTTGGTTTGCCTGGGTTTTATGTCATATCAACCATTATAGGTTATTTAATGCCAAATCCTCTTTATATATATTTACCAACCCCTCCTCTCGAGCAGGATATGACACAAGGTCAGTTTTTAAGCGGAGTTTAACAGGTTTGAATTCAGAGTTTACCTTCTCCTAGACTTGTTGCCTCTCCAAGGATGAAGAACCTAGTCTCTCCTACTATTTACACATTGCTGGAGGGAGAATAATTCGATTCATACCTTTCCCAAGGGTATTAGTGCTATGTGAAATGCAATCAGTCTTGTCCAGGATTTGAACTCGTGTCTATTTCCTACGACGATAACCATTACACCACGGGCACTCTATATACATATATATCAAATATATATGATTTAGTTTGGTTGGGTTTTGTGGCATATCAACCATTGTAGGTTATTTAATGCCAAATCCTCTTTATACATATATATCAAATATATATAATTTGGTTTGGTTGGGTTTTATGGCATATCAACCATTGTTGGTTATTTAATGCCAAATCCTCTTTATACATATCAAATATATATGATTTGGTTTGGTTGGGTTTTATGACATATCAACCATTGTAGGTTATTTAATGTCAAGTCCTCTTTATACATATATATTAAATGTATACGATTTGGTTTGGATGGGTTTTATGGCATATCAACCATTGTAGGTTATTTAATGTCAAGTCCTCTTTATACATATATATTAAATGTATACGATTTGGTTTGGTTTGGTTTTATGGCATATCAACCATTGTAGGTTATTTAATGTCAAGTCCTCTTTATACATATATATCAAATATATATGATTTGGTTTGGTTTGGTTTTATGGCATATCAACCATTGTAGGTTATTTAATGTCAAGTCCTCTTTATACATATATATCAAATATATATGATTTGGTTTGGTTAGGTTTTATGGCATATCAACCATTGTGGGTTATTTAATGTCAAGTCCTCTTTATACATATATATTAAATGTATACGATTTGGTTTGGTTTAATTCTATGATATATCAACAATTGTTGGTTATTTAATGCCAAATACTCTACATACATATATATCAAATAAATAATATTTGGTTTGGTTTGGTATTATGGTATATCAACTATTGTAGGTTATTTAATGCCAAATCCTCTATATATTAAATGTATATGATTTGGTTTACTTTAGTTTTATGTCATATCCACCATTGTTGGTTATGATACCAAATCGTTTTTACACATATATTTTAAATATATATGATTTGGTTTGGTCGAGTTTTATGTCATATCAAACATTGTTGGTTATGATACCAAATCGTTTTTTCACATATATTTTAAATATATATGATTTGGTTTGGTCGGGTTTTATGTCATATCAACCATTGTTAGTTATTTAATACCAACTACACTTTATACATATATATTAAATGTATATGATTATGTTTGCTTGGGTTTTATGGCATATCAACTATTGTAGGTTATTTAATGCCAAATCCAATTCATTCATACATCAGATATATATGAATTAAAACCATAAATCAAAAAATTTAAATTTAGTTTCAAATATTGGTAAATATCACTCACATCAGTCATTTGTTTAGACACAGGAAAAGGATCAAACAGTTCTATTTCAAATAATTCAATTTAGAGTTAAATGGTTCCAATTATTGCAATTCATTACTAACATCTACTTACACAAAAGTAAAAGAGCAAACATCTTTAATTCAAAATATTCAATTAAGTATTTGTCAATGTTCAAAGGATCCATCATTTGTTTACAAACAGTTAAATTATCAAACAGTTCTAAGTCAAGCAATTCAATTAAACATCAGTCAAACAATTAAATACATCATAAGTCATTTGTTTGCCCTCAGTGTCAACGTCAAACACTTCTATTTGATCCATAGGATCCAATCAGGTGCTACCACAGTGGACCAGAGTGAGCCTAGGATGGGTGACAATGAAGGGGTACTATGCATTCCCTAAAACTTCGCCAATACTGAATACTCGTTGGGAGAGAGTCTTACGCCTCAGCAAAGATGTAGTCAGTGTATTCTAAAGCCCCAGCCAACTGGTTACTTACTCTAATATAATAGCTGAGGGATTTCGGTTCATGCCTTTGGGTTTAGTTAGGCTGAGAACCTTGGGTTAGTTAGGTGCAAACATTGAAGCAGGTGTTAACGCGGGCGGACGAAGGTGTCACTCAGAGATGTCACAATAGTCCGAGACGAAACGGGTGATGGAGTGCGAGTAACGTCACGCACCGGAAGCGCGCAGAGGTTTGTGGAGAATTGAAAGAAGGTTAGAAGAGTTGATAACTAGACACCGAACCTGGAGGTTCGACTTTTGGGGCCCGCTGAGGCGTGACGAATTTGCGCGCCGTGGGTGCCGCACGAGATAGGGGCCAAATGAAGAAGCCGGCATAAAAAGATTGTGTCTCTCTCCTAATGTCGAAACCTTTAACTCAAAAGTAATAAAAAGGTTTTGTACCTGAACAAAGAAGTCGTTAAGTGTTTTCTAATTTCGAGATTCCTATGTTCTGAGTTTTCTATATGAACATTATGTATATATGTTACCAACATGCCATGTCTATTTCGCACATGGCCATATTTGTGTATCTGGCTATGCAACATTTCTAGTATTGCTGATACAAATACTTCAAAATGATCTCAAGTATTACAATCAAATTAATTATTCTAATCACACTAAATTATAAAGTTAGAATTATTGGTATCTGATATAATTAATTCTATTAAGAATTTATCACTCTTTACAGTTAGTCTTAAGTAATTCAATTAAACATTAATAACTAATTTAACATCATTAATTCAATATTAATATCTTAATAATAATAATAGACACAAATTACTTCGACATTGTAGCAGGAGTACTGCAAGGAGACACACTAGCCCCATAGCTCTTTATCATCTGTCTAGACTACGTGCTTCTAGGTTTGGTTTGGTTTGGTTTCTTTGTTTAATTGCATATCAAACTTTGTAGGTTATTTAATGCCCAAGCTATTCTCCTAGAAGAACAGTTGTGGCACTATTTAACCCATAGCTGGGAGGATAATAGGGTTCATACCTTTCCCAAGGGTATTTGCCCGAAATTGAACGTAATAGCGCGACTGGAGTACGAACTCGCTTATTACGATTCCTCAGTCCATCGCTTTAACCATTACACCACGAGGACACCCCTTTGTGCTTCTAACATCTGTTCATAAAATCAAAGAAAACTGTTTCAAGCTAACAAAGGAAAGAAGCAGAAGGTACCCCGCAGAAAACAATTACCAACGCCCACTACGCCGATGACATAGCCCTTCTGGCAAATACCCCGCCCAAGTTGAAACCCTGCAACATAGTCTGGAACCAGCTGCTGCTGACATTAGCCTCCATGTCAATGCACAAAAGACGGAATATATGTGCTTTAATCAAAGAGGTAACATCTTCAAATTAAACGGTAACTCACTGAAACTAGTAGACAAGTTCACCTACCTAGGAAGAAGTGGCTCAACAATCGTGACAGACATAAACACGTGACTAGCAAAGGCATGGACAGCTAACGATAGCAAATCGGTCATATGGAAGTCAGACCTGACCGATAAAAGGAAACGCAGTTTCTTCCAAGCAGTGGATGGATGCACTACATGGACGCTAACAAAACGTATGGAGAAAAAAAACTTGAGGGCAACTACACAAAAATGCGGCGAGCAATACTGAAAAAGTCCTGGAGGCAGAACCCCACAAAGCAAAAGCTGTACGGCCACCTACCACCCATCACGAAAACTAAGTTAGACGCACCAGACATGCGGGACACCGCTGGAGAAGTAGGAACGAGCTCATAAGTGATATACTACTGTGAACCACCCTCAAATGGACGAGCAAAAGCAAGACGACCAGCCTGAACCAACATACAGCAGCTCTGTGCAGATACGGGATGTAATCTTGAAAACCTGCCGGAAGCAATGGACGATAAGGAGAGATGGCCAGAGAGGGTCAGAGATATCCGTGCTGATGGCGCGACATGATGATGGATAATTCAATATTAATAATTTAACATTGATAATTCTGTTTATCAAGTATTCCTTGCAAATAAGAACACACACAGAGTACGAAAGCAAAATTATTAATATTCTAGTATATTAAAAGACAAAATTATAAAACAAAAGTAATTTGAGTTTTAGAGATAATATGATAGACGTAAAACACTAAATTTGGCTGCAATAATACTTCGACATTGAAGCAGGAGTACTACAAGGAGACACGCTAGCTCCATACCTCTTTATCATCTGTCTAGATTACGTGCTTAGAACATTGATTAATACAATCAGAAAAAAAAGGCTTCGAGCTGACAAAGAAAAGTAGCAGAAGGTACCCCGAAAAAACAATTACCGATGCCGACTACCCCGATGACATAGCAATACTGGCAAATACACCCAACCAAGCCGAAACACTACTGCATAGTTTGGAACGAGCAGCCGCAGGCATTGGCTTCCAGGTCAATGCACACAAAACGGAATATATGTGCTATAATCAAACAGGCGACATCTCCACACTAGACGGAACACCTCTGAAACTCGTAGACAAATTCACCTACCTAGGAAGCAGCGTCTCATCAACCGAAAAGGACATCGACACGCGGCAAACGAAGGCATGGACAGCTATTGATAGGCTATCGAGCATATGGAAATCAGACCTGACCGATAAAAGGAAACGCAGTTCTTCCAGGCAGCGGTCGTATCGATACTGCTGTATGGATGCACTACTTGGACGCTAATTAAACAGCTGGAGAAGAAGCTAGACAGCAATTACACAAGAATGCTGCGGGCAATATTCAACAAGTAACACCCCATAAAGCACCAACTATACAGCCACCTGCCTCCCATCACGAAAACTATCCAAGTTAGACTAACCAGACATGCAGGACACTGCTGGAGAAGCAGGGACGAGCTCATAAGTGATGTACTCCTATTGACCCCTACATATGGACAGGCAAAAGCAGGAAGACCAGCTCGAACATACATTCAGCAGCTATGCGAGGATACGGGATGTAGCCCTGAAGACCTACCAGAGGCGATGAAAGATAGAGAAAAGTAGCGGGAGAGGGTCAGGGATATCCGTGTTAGCGGCACGACATGATGATGATGACATATATTTATAAAAACAATTCTTATATGTATAAACGGGGGATATATTTACGAAAATGCAGTCTTATCACTATATGCTTCCATTGTAAATAATATGCGATATAAAACGGGATAAAAACTCACGACTCAAATTCCTCAGTTGAACTACCAACGAAAATATCTCACTGCTCCATATATTGAGATTTTAAAAAAAATGTATATCATACAGAACATTCATAACATATACTTTGTTGAATCATGAAAATTACTATTTTATTCAAATATCATTCCTTTAAGAACAATTCAGCTGTGGATAGATTTTAGTCAATAGAATATTTGCCAATATTTGGGAATACTTTTTGCTATTAGTTTGGAAGCTTGTTTCTTCCTTAGAAAAATAGTTTTCATCTCAAAACGTTTTCTATAAAAGTTTTCACCTGGTTTCTTAAAAGAATTGTGTCATTCAAAGTATTATGAAGAGATAGGAAAAGAGGAAAATAATTTCATACAGGGTCTGGTTAATATGATAGACGAGGTAGAAAAGACCAGCTTAATTTCAATGTTTTTTCTTGCGTGGTATTTTTTGCGTTAATCAGGAAAAGTACGTTTTTCGTATTCACGAGTGTTGCGTATTGTAATATGATTAAAGATAATTAATAATATTAGTTAATTATCTATTTGAATTAATGAATTGCCAGTTAGCTAAAAGCTTTGAATGGAAGTGTTAGTCACGAATGTCAGATGCTGCACGTGTCGTCGGATATGGGACAACAGTCAGCTTGTCATATTAAAAGTTATATTTTGAAATCCGTGGAGACGCCGGATGTTTAAAATAAACACATTTTGAAATCAATGACAACTGATTTAGCTTTTGGGTTATGTTTTTTTTTTTATGACACGTGTTTTTTATCATCAATAGTTTATGAGATAATCATCATATAATTTAAGCAAAGTTATTTTTCATTTAAGACACATTAAGAAAACATGCTGTATTTCAGTTGAGAGAAGTTCAGTGTTGAGTGTTGCAGACGGTCGGTTAAGTTTAAAGGTTCGAGCCCTCTGGGTGCAGAGTTTGTCGGGTGAGGAAATGGGAGTCGGTGTTTTTATTGTTCGTCTGCCAACTTGTATAGTTTTCCTGATGGGACTATTTACCAAACCCTCCACTCGGGCAGGATATGACACAAGGTCAATTTTTAAGCGGAGTTTAACAGGTTTGAATTCAGAGTTTTCCTTCTCCTAGACTAGTTGCCTAACCAAGGCTGAAGAACCTAGTCTGTCCTACTATTTACCCATAGCTGGAGGGAGAATAATTGGATTCATACCTTTCCCAAGAGTATTAGTGCTATGGGAAATGCAATCAGTCTCGTCCAGGATTTGAACTCGTATCGCCGTGTTCATTTCCTACGGTGATAACGACTACACCACGTTTTCGTGATGGGAGGCAAGTGGCCGTATAGTTGGTGCCTTGTGGGGTGTTGCCGCCAGAACTTGTTCAATATTGCTCACAGCATTCTTGTGTAATTGCTGTCTCGCTTCTTCTCCAGCCATTTAGTTAACGTCTAAGTAGTGCATCCATACAGCAGTATCAATAACACCGCTGCCTGGAAGAAACTGCGTTCCATTTTATATGTCAGGTCTGATTTCCATATGCTCGATAGTCTATCGATAGCTGTCCATGCCTTCGTTAGCCGCGTGTCGATGTCCTTTTCGGTTGATAAGACGCTGCTTCCTAGGTAGGTGAATTTGTCAACTAGTTTTAGAGAGGCTCCGTCTAGTGTGGAGATGTCGCCTGTTTGATTATAGCACATATATTCCGTTTTGTGTGCATTGACCTGAAGGCAAATGCCTGCGGCGGCTCGTTCCAAACTATGCAGTAGTGTTTCGGCTTGGTTGGGTGTATTTGAAGTATGCCACACCTATTAATATTGATAATCGATATAGTTAGTGTAGGTTCATGCGCATTTTTTGTAATCTTTTTCAGGTGGCAGCAAGATTGGGACAGTGTGTGGTTTAATGCCAATTTTTGAGTATATTTGAGCGAATTGCAATTTATTAATTCTCTTAAAGAATTTTGATTGAGATTTGATGAGCGTCCTGTTCTGGGTTCATCACTCAATGACGATTCATCAGAATACAACTCTGAAAATCCTTTCAGGTTTGACGGAGAGTAATGACACCTTGACCTTAAACTCATAAATGTTTTTTTTACTGTTTCTTGTTGCCTTTTTTCTCTTAAACCCGAACCACATTACATGTCGAATGTATATTTTCATTTTGTCCATTTTAGAGGCGTCAGATCATTTTTTAAATTATTAAGCACTCTATTCTACTTCTGAAATAAGAATGACCGAAAAAGACCTCCCCATACATAAGTGAATTTCCTATTGCAAATTGTAAATGCTTCGTTAAAAAACAGAAATAATTCATGACTCTAGTCAAAAGACGAGCGCATTTGACTCTTCATTGCATTTGTAATTTCACTGTTCATCTTCCCGCTGGGTCGAAATTACATGTGAAAATATGGTACCTTCTTGAATTCATTCCATCCAGATGTCAAACGACTCAGACGAAGACTTTAAAGGATTAACGATAAAATTGACTGAAATGAAATGTTTCTCCTATTGTTATATTCTCATATGCAGTATCATAACGACACAATAATAAAGATGCAGGAAGACTTCTTTAGAAAATTATGTAATTCTCACTTTATTGTAAGGGTTGGAAAAGGGTTACTCGTGGTTTTACTGTGAGACGGATTTGGAGACCGAACAGAAACTGCAATATTTTGACCCCCACTCTTATGGCGGTCAGCGTTGTGTTTTTCTCGTTCTCTTGGGCTGCTCAACCGGAGGCCCAGGGCCCCAGCTCTCTGCTGGATGATGGCTTTCTTTACTACAACTTATCAGCAACTTCTCTGGGCCCCAAATCAATCAGGGCCCCAAGGGCCCCCTCCACCGGGATTTCTCTACCACATCTTGTCTTCTAACTCGTCTAATCTCCAACTGTTCTCTACCTGTCTTATTTCTGCCTTGACTGAGTAATATGATAGTTCAACGCACACTCAATCGCCCACTCAATCTTTGGAATGTCATGTTTGATCGTCATCAAGCGGAAATAACTGTCATGCAGTTCAGAGGTCACTTTCTTCCGGTGCATCAGTTTATGAGTGTATCATGGGATTTTTTACCTTGTCCCATTTCATCAGCCAAATCAGCCCACGCGATCTCATTCGATTACTGGCCATTGGAATGTGCCACTTCCTTCCGGCGTATCACTTTGAAATGGCATGTTTAGCCGGGTCGAAGTTCAACCACTTTTTCAATCAATCAAGTTTAAAAGGGAAAATATAGCTTATATATATATATATATATATATATATATATATATATATATATATATATATTGAAATAGTAGATAGTGATGAATCTGATAAGATGATGAAAAAAGTGAAAAGGTGGATAGATCAGACATTTACCAAGGATTTAGTCGTAATATTTCATTTTTTTATGCAGTGAGTTAAGTGTGATGATATTTCTGAATTAAGAATGAAATCATCATCATCCTCATCAACTCGCACTGCAAGCACGGATCTCCCTGACCCCCTCTTGCCACCCGTCTTTATTGTCCCTTGCTCCCAGCAGGGCTTCCAGGTCACATCCTATATCAGCACAGAGCTGTTGTATAAAGGTTATGGCTGGTTGTCCTGCCTTTGTTCGTCCATGTAAAGGGGTCCACCGGAGTCTATCACTTATGAGTTCGTCCTTACTTCTCCAGCAGTGCCTGTTACGTCTAACTTTGATAGTTTTTGGGATGAGTGGTAGTTGGTCATACACCTGCTGATTTGTGGTGTGATCCTATTTACCAACCCCTCCGCACGGGCAGGATATGACACAAGGTCAATTTTTAAGCGGAGTTTAACAGGTTTGAATTCAGAGTTTTCCTTCTCCTAGACTAGTTGCCTCACCCAGGCTGAAGAACCTAGTCTGCCCCACTAGACTGTTCCTTAGACGACGATAACCATTACACTGCAAGCACCTCCTATACATTCACCCAAGATACGTGTAAAATCTCCCTCTCTGAAATGAGAGACAAAATCTATCGCTTGTGGGGTAGTTTGTTTATAATCTTCTTTTTTACTGTTTAGTATATACATATTTACAAACCCCTCGGGCAGGATATAACACAAGCGGAGTTTTTAAGCGGAGTTTTACAAGTTTGAATGCAGAGGTTTCCTTTTTCTAGACAAGTTGGCTCACCATGGCTGAAGAACCCAGTCTGGAGTGGTAGCACCTTCTATGTTCTTATCTATGGGTCAAATAGAAGTAGATTTTGTCATTATTCCAAACTGAATTGGTTGAAATTTACTTTAACATTTAGCTGTGTTTAAACTGTGAACTTATGCTAAATTGAATTATTTGAAATAAAACTGTTTTGACATTTAAGTAGGAATAAACAACAAACTATAATTATATAAAATTGAATTTTTTGAATAAATTTGAATTTTTATGTATAAATATAGTTTTGGCATTAAAATACCTGTTATGGTTGATGTGCTATAAAACCAAACCAAATCAAATCAGATACTCAAATGCGATTTGAAGTTTCTGTCAGAGGGACGTAACTTTTGTATGACCAACACTGGATTCTGGGTGTCCTCGTGGTGTAATGGTTAAAGCGATGCACTGCGGAATCGTAGTACGCGAGTTCGTACTCCAGTCGCGCTATTACGTTCACTTTCGGGCAAATACCCTTGGGAAAGGTATGAACCCCCTTATTCTCCCTCCAGCTATGGGTAAATAGTAGGACGGACTAGGTTCTTCAGCCTTGGTGAGGCAACTAGTCTAGGAGAAGGAAAACTCTGAATTCAAACCTGTTAAACTCCGCTTAAAAATTGACCTTGTGTCATATCCTGCCCGAGCGGAGGGGTTGGGTAAATAGTACCAACACTGGATTCTGGGAACAAAGACCGAATAGCGATAAGGATTCTCATAATATTGAAAAGCGCTGTCTGCCAAATTATTTATTCGAAGTAAAGAGAGCATCATTCGGGTTCACACAATTCTTAAAATATGAACGCTATGTGAAATGCAAACAGCTTAGTCGTTCATATGAACTCGGTTCCTTAGACGACGATAACCATTACACTGCAAGCACCATCTATACATACACCCAAGATACGTGTAAAATCTCCCTGTCTGAAATGAGAGACAAAATTTATCGCTTGTGGGGTAGTTTGTTTATAATCTTCTTTTCTACTTTTTAGTATATACATATTTACAAACCTCTCGGGCAGGATATGATACAAGCGGAGTTTAACAAGTTTGAATGCAGAGTTTTCCTTTTTCTAGACTAGTTGCCTCACCATGGCTGAAGAACCCAGTCTACCCAACTATTTACCCATACCTGGAAGGAGAACAATTGGATTCATACCTTTCCCAAGGGTATTAGTGCTATGTGAAATGCAATCAGTCTCGCCCATAATTTGAATATATATATATATATATATATATATATATATATATATGTGTGTGTGTGTGTGTGTGTGATTAAATATAAGTCAGAAAGTGGATAAATCAACTACAAACTACGGAAGTTCATCTGTGAACTAAGAACGAAATATTACCCCTAAAGCTGTTGTAAGTGTTCGATTTATCTAATTCCCAGATTTATTTATTCTTGTCAGATTCACCAAAATCTACCATTTCACCACATATACGTGGTTCCTTCAATAAATTTCCAGACGTTTATTGTACAGGCATTTAGAATAGTCGTAGACTCTTGAAAATAGGCATCTTATTGCTATACAGCTTCTGAGATGACTGACAAATTTTTATGATTTCAGGTTCTAATGAACAACTAAAGCAGGAATTGGAATACACCCTACTAAAGCCTCATTGTCACAGCAGTTGAATTTCAAAAGTTGCAGTCTGGATGTGAGGAAAATTTAGAAGAATGATAAGCAATAACATTCTGTTTTAAACTAGTAAAAATGCCAGAGAAACGTATGGAATGCTTCAGACTGCTTTTCGACCATCTTGCATGAATCAAGCATCAGTTTTTGAGTGGCAGTAGAGATTCAAGTAAGGCAGGGAGTCTGTGAGGGATAATGAGAGGTGTGGGAGGAGTAAGGAAGTCAGAAGAGTTAGGGTTAGGGTTACTATGCTGAGGTTTTAAGGGAGTTCAGGAAGAGATTGAGTCGGAAGAGGCCAGCACTCTTCAAATCGGGTCAGTGGCATTTCCACCAGGACAATGCACCAGTCCACAACTCCATCCTTGTCATTGACTATTTGACCAAGATGGGCATCAAGACAGTTCCTCACCCTCCCTATAGTCTAGACCTTGCTCCCTGTGACTTTTAGTGATTCCCTATGCTTAGAAGCTATTGTTATGGGACAATTGAGGAGTTGAAAGAGGCTGTGACGAAGGTGATTGACACGATCACACAAGAGGACTTCCATGGGGCTTTTGAGATGTTGTTGGAACGGTAAACACGTGCATTGCAGCCGGAGGAGATTACTTCGAAGGGGACTAAAGTTTGATGTGACTACTGTCAATAAAAGAGCCCATATGAAAAAAATCTGGAAACTTATTTAAAGATACTCGTGTATATATATATATATATATATATATATACTGGGTATATTATAAGAATCTTTTTATAATAACCCTAGTGGATTACTTAACCAGAAGTATCAAATATTTAACGCTTGCACACATGAAAATACTTTGATACTTGGAAAATATAATGTGTTTTTCTTCTCTTTTATGCAACTTTTTATTTTTCTGGTGGCCGCTTTTTTTTAATAAAACAACCTTTGGGTGAACGTTCTTTTATCAAAGTTATCCAGATGAACCGGTCTGTAAAAGCTGAGTAGGAATTCTTTATATATATATATATATATATATATATATATATATATATATATATATTATTTCAAGAAAAAAACAATTTTCAGTTACATTTGGATAATAGATTTATTTCTATCCTGCTAAGAGCATTGATATGAATCAACAACTCTAAAATAATTTTTAACTGAACTTCCTCAGATCCAATAAGAAAATGAAATAAATTACAACCATATAAGAGGGATAATCAAAGAAACGAAGGAGAGGGAGAAAAGAAATCCATTTCGGCTATGTATAGCCTTTACCCAAGTAAGGCTACTTCCGGCCCCTTCTCTTTTCAGATTATGACAACTACAATACCAATAAAATTAACAATTTAGCAATTGCAGTAATACATATCCACATTTCAACTATTTTCAACAAAATTATCGATTTTAATTTTTAGTGTCATCATTTTGTTCTTTAAAAGGTACCAAATTTTGGTCGGTGCCTTCATTTATATTGAGCGCTTTACCAGGAATATCTAAATAATCGAAATTTGAATAATTTATTTGTTCTGACGTAATTGTTCCCTTCGCCGGATTTATTGGATTGAAGAATACGCACACACACACACACACACACACACACATATATATATATATATATATATATTTGCATGAATGTGTGTGTGTGTGTATGTGTATGTGTGTGTGGACTAGTGTCTGTGGTATGTTATTAGTGACTGCATCTTTCCTCGCAGGTGCTCTGTTTATGTGCAATTCACATACTCATAATCATTTAGCCTCACACTGGCCCGATTGTCTTGCCAAATTATGAGCCCCGTATGCAGTCGGGCTTAACATGCACAATCGCCGACAGATATTTATGCAACCCTCCGCAGAGTTTTTGCTAATAATCACCAGTGTATGAAGATGCATAGACACGAACCGATGTCTAAATTGAACCCAGGGGCCCGGAAATATTTTCGCAGCCACAACGTTGAGAAGAACTATTCGCTCAGGAAATTTGTGAAAGGCGTTTGAAAGCGCAAGGTGTGCGAATTTTCCGAGAAGAGAAAAACGAGAATCAAGAAACGGTACACAGACAGACGATCGAGATGTCGCATTTTTAGCAGGTAATTCAGACTTGGCTTGTTTATTCTTTCGTTTCAACACACGGAAACCATGAACAGCAATAACAATTTAGATTTAAACAGTAAATTATTTGATATTTCATTATATATATGAATCTATGTGACCAAAACTACCTGTCTAATAAAACGAGTTCGACGTGCGCTGCTTCAACGAACAACGCAGGAAGATGGAACGAGCAAAAACATTTACGCCCACTAATATCATTAACTATCCTCAAGGCTTGCCGATAGCTCACTCTCCCACCATCTCTTATAATAATTCCTCTAGAAGACATCCAGTGTCTTCATAGAGCTGAAAACATAGGATTTTGCCGGTCAGCTGGAACTAGTGTCTCTATGTGAGGGAATCCATAAAAAAATCGTCACAAAGAAAATGCTTGACGATAATCACACAAAAGTTCCCTAGGGCTCTTTTGAAAAAATCCATGAAAGAGTATGCAACAAAAGAGCACCTCTACGGCCACTTACCTCTGATCTTTCAAAGGGGTGTCCTCGTGGTGTAATGGTTAAAGCGATGAACTGCGGAATCGTAGTACGCGAGTTCGTACTCTAGTCGCGCTATTATGTTCACTTTCGGACAAATACCCTTGGGAAAGGTATGAACCCCCTTATTCTCCCTCCAGCTATGGGTAAATAGTAGGACGGACTAGGTTCTTCAGCCTTGTTGAGGCAACTAGTCTAGGAGAAGGAAAACTCTGAATTCAAACCTGTTAAACTCCGCTTAAAAATTGACCTTGTGTCATATCCTGCCCGAGCAGGTTGGTAAATAGTACCTCTGATCTTCCAAACTATTTAAGACGAGAGATACATTCTAAGCACTGCTTGTGAGTAAGTGGGAATTCATAAGCGAAGTTAAACTATGGAGTCCTACGCATGGACACACCAGTGCTGACCGTCTAGCAAAGACTTATATGCATAAGCTATGTACGGCCACTAAATGCTTTCTAAAGGACATGCGAAGAATGATGAACGATCGGGACACATCGAGAAATGGAGATTCAATTGACCCCTTGCTATCAACACAACTCGGTGATGGTATACATATATATATAATTTTTCTTTTTTGTTGGTCCAAATAGAGGAAAAAGTAAATATTTTAATATCAATTGGTCCATAAAGAGATTATTATCTGAAATATTCCTTTTGCTCTAACACATGCTTATAGCCGCTTGAGATTTGGTTTGGTTTTATGGCATATTAACCATTGTAGGTTATTTAATCCTAAATCCACTTAAATACAGTTATACTTCAAGCAATTCAATTCTGAATAAGTACAGTATTTTTCTTTACACACAGTTAAATATCAAAACAGTTCTATTTAAAACCATTCCATTTAACATCAATACAGACTTTCAGTATAAAAAAACACATCCCTTTCAAACAACTCAGTTTAGCATAAGTGCTCAGTTTAGATTTTTTTTACCTATATATAGGAGCCTATCAGGTGCTACCATTCCGGGACAGAGTAGACCTGGAAGTGATGATAATCGAAGGGTACTCCGCTTTCCCCAAAGCACCAGCTTTACTGGAATCTCACCATCAGATTTTTTAGTGTCATAAACAGGATGTTCGTTATAGAGGGCTTACTCCTCTGCAGATAAGCAGTCGGTGTATTCTACACCCCCAGCAGACTGTGTAAGTTCTTGCTGTTGTGAAAGAATCGCTAATAATTTTGTTGGTGTCGTTTTCGGTTTATGATATGATATTTATCAACCCCTCCGCTCGGGCAGGATATGACACAAGTTCAATTTTTTTAATTGAACCTAAGTAACCCATGCACTGAGCCGGAAGGTTCTCAGCCTAACTAAACCCAAAGGCATCAAACGAAATCCCTCGGTCATTATATTACAACGCGACTACCAAATGCATGGACTGCTATAGACAGGATATCAGTCACATGGAAGTCAGACCTGACCGATAAAATAAAACGCAGTTTCTTCCATGCAGCGGTCGTGTCGAGACTGCTATATCGATGCACTGCATGGACGCTATCTAAACGTATGGAGAAAAAGCTTGAAGGCAACTACACAAGAATGCTACGGGTAAAATTAAACAAGTCCGGGAGGCAGCAACCCACAAAGCAGCAGCTGTCCGGCCACCAACCATCAAGAAAACTATCAAAATTAGACAAAGCAGACATGCGAGACACTGCTGAAGAGGTAGGGACGGGCCCATAAGTGATGTACTCCTGTGGACCCCTTCACATAGACGAGCAAAAGCAGGACGACCAGCTCAAACCTACATACAGCAGCTCTATGCCGATATGGAATTTAGCCCAGAAGACCTGCCGGAAGCAATGGAAGATAGGGAGGCGTGGCGAGAAAGGGTCAGGAATATCTGCACTGATGGTGTAATGATGATGATTATGATGATATATATGCTTCGCCTATATTTATATATTATATTTACCAACCCCTCCGCTCGGGCAGGATATGACACAAGGTCAGTTTTTAAGCGGAGTTTAACAGGTTTGAATTCAGAGTTTTCCTTCTCCTAGACTAGTTACCTTACTAAGGCTGAAGAACCTTGCCTGTCCTACTATTTACCTATAGCTGGAGGAAGAATAATTGGATTCATTCCTTTCCTAAGGGTATTAGTGCTATGTGAAATGCGATCAGTCTCGTCCAGGATTTTAACTCGTGTCGGCGTGTCTATTTCCTACGACGATAACCATTATACCACGGGCACAGTTTTTAAACAGTTTTTATTTCAGTAATTCAGCACTAATACATTCGTACATTATCAAATTCACTAATCCGAGTTCCTATAATCTGTTTTTCACTAATTCGGCACTGTGACAATATTCCCTCGGCCCCCGAATACGTCAACTTCTTAAGCATTTCACTTCTTGGCCGGTGATCATCTAGTGGTTCCGATAGGGGTATCGCGCATATCTTCATAGCTACAAGAAATACAATCAAGGGAGTGGGAGAAAAAGAACAAACGAACAATACGCTTGGGTTAACTCAAAGTGCAAGAGGAGAAGTTATGTAACACTCTGCATTCCCTGTAGACTAACGCTAGCGTGTATTTCTAGCGAAAATTCTACAAAACTCGAGGAGTGCTGCCTCATCTTGACTGGTCACTTCTGCTGTCCGGTGTCGACTTCATGTGCCACTCTCCGTCGCCCGTCGCCAACTGCCTTCCCTGCGTTCCTTTGTCCAACTCTCTTTCGCGTTCTTTTCCTACTTCCGGTCGCATCGTGATCTCGAGTCCAAACCCTTTGTTTGGTTTCGCGCCAAAACAGACAAAGGAATCGTCTGCTTGTCACACACTTGTTTCAAATTTGTTAGACCACTGTACTAACTCTATGTGCATTATTTTGATTGAAGTAGTATTGCTCAACTCTTGGCGCATTTTCCTAAACACAGGGAAGGGTTTCCTGATTGTTTTCCTGAAATTTTTAATATCACTTGTTCTTACATAACCCCAGTTATAACTCAAATGAATAAAGAAAATCTATTCTGAGCAGCGAAGTAAAACACTGTGCATCATTGATTTAATGAAATATTCAACTCTTCAGAAAAAAATGGACGTTATTGTTTCATTGCAAAGCTGGTGCAAGCGATACAACATTGTATCTTCCATCTTATACGATATAAAGAAACATAACAAAAGAAACCCACAATATCATTTTGTTAATCAGTGTCTGAAAGAAATAGGAATATGTGAAGAAAACAATGAAAATCCGAATGAGCTGTTTAAACATTTTGGTCAATGAAGAATTGAAACTGACTGGAAATAAAAGAACAAGATTTTCATATATCGGAAAGAGCTAGGATTAATTTAAAATATTAATATTTGAAAGTGTATGAAGCCCAGTACTTTTCAATCTACCCAGACTGCACCCTCTGCAGAAAGTTTAAGACCACACACCCATAAACAGGGGATTGTTGGGTATGGCGATAACTTTTATCTACTGGTGAGGCTCCACTTCATCGAATGTCTTTATTTCTGTTACCCACAGTGGCTATTTTTTTAGAAACAGGATAAGTGCATTTTCTTTATCCTTAAATTATGAGTTGAAAAATGTTCGAAAGTTTTATAAAAATAATGGTTAAGTTTGAGTGAAAATTTATAAACGAAATTGAGGTGTAATTATAAAAATAGCTCCAAAACTTATATATATATATATATATATATATATATATATATATATATATATATATATATATATATACGAGGTGCATACGGTAGGTTTCAAGACTTGTTTCGTATAGGCACTTTTATTGATAGTACATACATGAAACTCTGGTCCGCTTCCAAGTAATCTCCTCCGGCTGCAATGCACTTGTGGTACCGTTCCAACAACTTCTGGATGGCCTAATGGAAGTCCTCTTGTGTGAGTGTGTCAATGACCTTCGTTACAGCCGCTTTCATCTCCTCATTTGTTTCATAACGACAGCCTCTGAGCTTAGGGAATAACCAAAAGTCATATGGAGCAAGGTCTAGACTGTAGGGAGGCTGAGGAACTGTCTTGATGCCAGTCTGGGTCAAATAGTCTGAGACAAGGATGGAGTTGTGGACTGGTGTATTGTTCTGCTGGAAATGCCACTGACCCGATTTGAAGAGTGCTGGCCTCTTCCCTATGAATCCTATTTACCCAACCCCTCCGCTCGGGCAGGATATGACACAAGGTCAATTTTTTAAGCGGAGTTTAGCAGGTTTGAATTCAGAGTTTTCCTTCTCCTAGACTAGTTGCCTCACCAAGGCTGAAGAACCTAGTCTGTCCTACTATTTACCCATAGCTGGAAGGAGAATAATTGGATTCATACCTTTCCCAAGGGTATTAGTGCTATCTTTTTGAGTTTAAGGTTTTTCGATATGAGGAGAGAGACACACACTTAATTCAACAAACGCTCGGCATTTCACATAGCACTAATACTTTTGGGAAAGGTATGAATCCAATTATTCAGCCATATATGGATATGTGAAACGTACATAGAATGTTCATAACATGTATACATAGAACATTGGAATCCCGAAACACGAAAAACATTTACGACTTCTTAGTTCAGGTACGAAACTTTTTTTTATTACCTTTGAGTTTAAAGATTCTTCGACATAAGGATAGAGATTCGCATTCTTTCTAGTCTGGCTTTTCCATCAGCCTCCACAAATATCGTGCGGCGCCCGTAGCGCACAAATTCCTCTGCCCTCTGCGCGCCCCGAAAGTCGACCCTTCTCGTTTGGTGTCTAGTTATCAACACAACTAACTGATTATTTCCAAATGCCCCAAATCCTCCGCGCACTTCCGGTGCATGGCGCCACCTGCACTCTCTAGCCCCGTTTCCCATCTCGGATTTCTATTGTGACATCTCTGAGTGACACGTCCGCACCGCCCGATCGCGTAAACACCTATGTTAATGTTGTACCAAAGTAACTCATGCACTGAGCCGAAAGGTTCTCAGCCTAACTAAACCAAAAGGCATAAAACGAAATCCCTCGGCCATTATATCACACATATAAACAGTTCTATTTCAAACAATTCAGTTTAGCATAAGTACGCAGTTTAGTTCTATTTGATCCCTAGATAGGATGCAATCAGGTGCCCCCACTCCGAGCCAAAGTGAGCGATGGTATTAAAGGGGTACACTGCATTCCCCAAAGCTTCAGCATTACTGGAACCTCACCAGGTGCAGTGAATTTATTAGGCAAAACCATCCGACAGGGTAATCGTTCATTTGTGAAACGCCCTGCCAAAAAGTTCTTTAAATAGCCATTTTTCTTGTGGAAATGGATATCCTGCATAAATATCATCTAAGAAGATATCAAATTCTTTCCAACATTTGCGGTCATGAATGTATTACCGGAGAAAGTCTGAAACAGTGTGTGTGTGTGTGTGTTATTTTTCTAATTTTTTGACAATTTTGCTATGTTCACGAAACAGCCAATTTAGTACGATGTGCAACCTTGCTATACGTTAATAACAGGGCAGGTTGGCCTCTTTAGTCGTCGACAGAGAAAACAGAATAACAACCAGCTCTGCACGGCTTAAAAATTGACAGTGCCTCGCATTATCTCTATGATAAAGAGGTTAAATAAACAAATCGGGTCCAGGGATCGTGGATTGTCTTAAACAATGTATAGGGTCATATTTTTTGGAATCCTTAATGGACCGTTTGAAATGTTTAATTTTTCCCAGGAAAATCATATTATTCTTCCAGTTTAATGGATACTACTGAAATACTAAAAAGTAATGGCCCAGCGGTTAGAGTGTTCGCCAATGGCCCGGGAGACCTGGGTTCAATCCCAGGTCGAGTCATACCAAAAGACTTTAAAAAATGGTACTTGATACCACCTTGCTTAACACTCAGCATTATAAGGTACGGTTCAAGGGTAAAGTGGAGCAATCCTGGGAATGGAGTAGCGCCCTCCCCTACACCTTGGTGTAGTAGCTATCGAAAAGGGAGCCTTCGGGTCACCCTCGACTATGGTCGCTAACTTTACTTACTTTACTTACTGAAATACTGGTTGTAAGGAATCGATGGTCAATTTACTGAGGACTACTTTTGCCCAGGAGGACCAATATTTAGCGGCAAGGAAATCAATGCTTCCCTAAAATTGCGAATTTGAGGACACATGTCTCATCGATGCAGCAACGTTGGCAGAAGCTAAGAGCTTGTGGATAGCGGTGAATGGAATTAAACGTGCCGATATCTCGTGCATGAAGTAATGTTGGTTTAGGGAAATGGACAGTGGTGTGGTCATGAGCTTGGGGAATGAGGAAACGGTCATGTTTCCGGTGACTGAGGGATTTACACAGACGGTTCTGAAGAAGAAGAAGAAGAAGAAGAAGAAGAAGAAGAAGAAGAACAACAACAACAACAACAACAACAACAACAAGTAGAAGAAAACGATAAAGAAGATGGCGAAAAATGGAACTAAGGTATCCGAAAAGAATGCGAAAAACGAAATAATAATAATAATAATAATAATAATAATAAGAAGAAGAAGAAGAAGAAGAAGAAGAAGAAGAAGAAGAAGAAGAAGAAGAGTCCTAGAAACTTGAGGAGACTGACTGTCACGAAGATTCCTGTGAAAGACGATCAGCTAACTCTGATATAAAAAAAATCTCAAGAAGTAAAATTATAATAATTATATATTCATGATAGTTTTAAGATTTTACGCGAACACTTTGGTTCCCTTCTTCTTCTTCTTCTTCTTCTTCTTCTTCTTCTTCTTCTTCTTCTTCTCATTATTATTATTATTATTATTATTATTCAATCATTAGAGCTTTTCACATCAGCGTTAGCCGATGGTTTTTCACTGGATTCTGAGTGACAGCAAGTCTCCTCAAGTCTCCAGGACTCTTCTTAGTATTCTGGCCGTTCTCAATAATGCTGTAGTTTGGATGGTCTCCACTCGTCCGCCAACTTCCAACTCCTCCAGTCTCTTTAGTTATCCTTTAGTTACTGTTCCAAACGCACCAATTACAATGGGTATAATTGTCATCCACATGTTCCACAGTTTTTTCAATTGCCTAGCAAGGTCGAGGTACTTATCCTTCTTTTCACATTCTTTCAGTTTTATTCTGTGGTCAGCCGGAACAGCAAAATGGACTATTTTGCAAGTTGTCTTTGTTTTTGTTGATTATTATTAAGTCTGGTCTTCTGGCCGGGATTAGGTGATCCGTTTGTATGCTAAAGTCCCATAGGAGTTTATGCGTGGGATTTTCTAGGACAGGTGCTGGGTTGTGCATTTACCATTTGTTTTTATGGTCGAATTTAAATTTCTTACACATTACCCAGTGAATCACCTTGCTGACCCAGTCGTGACTCTGTGCTATTATTATTATTATTATTATTATTCATAGGGAGTTTTATACGCTAGCTTAAGCTGTTGCCCTTTACTCGAGTCTGAGTGAGGGCAAGTACCCACCGTCCACCAGGATTCTTCTCAAAATCCTGGCCGATCTTTCTAATGGTGATGTGTAATGCACACAAAGTAAAAAGAAGAATAACTCCCTCGACCTTTCTAGGGAATTGAAAAAAAACTATGGACCATGGAGGTGACAATTATACTAATTGTGATTGGTGATTTTGGTACAGTCACCAAAGGATTATTAAAGGGACGGGGAGAATTTGGAAGAAGGAGGACGAGTGGAGACCACCCAAACTACAACATTATTGAGAACGGCCAGACTACTGAGAAGAGTCCTGGACACTTGAGAAGACTTTCTGTCAGTTAAACTCTTGTGGAAGACCATCGGCTAAAACTAACGTGACAAACTCTCTGAGTAAATAATAATAGGAAAAATCAAGACCATCCGCACAACAGAGTTGACGAGATTGGCCATTTCAATCAAAAGAGTCCTTGAGATCTGTGGAGGGTGGTTGTCACTCAGACTGCTATTCCAATAGCGGTTCTTCTTCCACTTCTGCAACCATTCCTACGATGTGCATACGATAAGTTTCCAGACTTTTTTCGTAAGGACACTTTTATTGATAGTACACACAGGAAACCACGTAATCTCCCCCAGCTGCAATGCACTTGTTCTACCGTTCCAACAACTCCTGGAAAGCCCCATGGAAGTCCTCTTGTATGAGAGTGTCAATCACCTTCGTCACAGCCTCTTTCATCTCCTCAATTATTTCATAACGACAGCCTCTGAGCTAAGGGAATAACCAAAAGTCACAGGGAGCAAGGTCTGGACTATAGAGAGGGTGAGCAACGGTCTTGATGCCCATCTTTGTCAAATAGTCGATGACAAGGATGGAGTTGTGGGCTGGTTCATTGTCCTGGTGGAAATGCCACTGACCCGTTTTGAAGAGTGGTAGCCTCTTCCCAAGGAATCTCTTGCTGAACTCCCTTAAAACCTCAGCATAGTAACCCTAACCATAATCCTTTGGCCAATCAACTCTGGTGTATTGACTTCCTTACTCCTCTCACACGTCTCATCATCCCTCACAGACTCCCTACCTTCCTTGAATCCCTTATGCCACTCAAAAACTGATGCTCGATTCATGCAAGATGGTTGAAAAGCAGTCTGAAGCATTCCATACGTTTCTGTGGCAATTTTTTCCATGGTTAAAAAGAATTTTATTGCATATCGTTCTTCGAAAATGTCAGATTGCATTTTTAAAATTCACCAGCTGTGACAATCAGGTTTTAGTAGGGTGTATTCCAATTGCTACTGAAGCTGTTCATTTGAACCTGAAAACCTGAAATCATAAAAATTGTTCAGTCATCTCATAAGATGAATAGCCATAAGATACTGAATTTTCATGAATCTATGACAAAGTTAAATGCCTGTACAAAAATAGTCTGGAAACGTATTGAAGGCACTACGTATATACATATATATATATATATATATATATCTTGAGTTAGTACTGGCCTGAAGGAATACTGATATCATATATATATACACACATAAGTAAGCGTACATGCATTCCATTACAGATAGATAGATAGATAGATAGATAGATATGTGTACAAATAAAGTAATCGAGATTGACCCAAAGGCTCCATTTCCAATACCTACATCACCGAGGTGTAGGGAAGGGCGCTATTCCTTTCTCTGGATTGCTCAACTTAACTTTTAATGTTTACCTTTTAAAGTTGAGTGTTAAGTAAGGGGGAATCAAGATTCATCTTTAAGTCTTTTGTATGACTCTAACTGGGACTTAGTAATCCACCTATAAACATATCAATATACAGACGTGTATATACATATATATTCATAAATGTATATGCATGTGTATATTTATATAGTTATACTCATATATATATATATATATATATACACAGAAACATTAATAATGAATATACGCACCTACATATATGTGTGCGTGTTTCGTTTTTGTGTAAGTCTGTGCGTATGTATGTGTGTGCGTATATAAAAGGAGAAATCTTTCAAAACTTAAAGGTCCCTTTGCGCAATCCAATATCGAAAGCTTCCCCGATCACAGTGGACTCAGAAAACCGGATGTGTAGAAAATCCAGCGGAAATAGAATAAGAGAACGTCGTTAGGTCATGAGACGAAAGTGGCGTCGGAGGATGGAGGGCGGGGATCATTTGTCCCCTTATTTTCCGACGCTTAGGGCGAAAGCTCATCACCGGTCAGTGTCAGTCAAGTGTCTGAAAGTCGTCCAAAACAGGAAATATTGCGAGGGGTGTTCATTTGTTTGGAATTAAGCGCGAAAGAAGATAACGCCGGGTCAGGGATGCTAATGTTGGGTTAGTCATTTAAGGGGTGAGTAGTGGTGAGGGTTTTGTGTTTGCGTTTCTATTTAAGCAGAAGGTCTTGCTACCAGTAAGGCTGGATTTCCATCTACGATAAAGATTGAGATAGCTTGGTTTGGTTTTATGGCATATCAACCTTTGTCGTTTATTTAATGCCAAATTATTTTTATTCATATAAATTAGATATTAGATACATGATTTCTAAACACATTTTAGAGATAACATTTTAAACGAGCCTAATTTTTGACATAGAGTTAAACGCTTTCCATAATTTCAATCTAATACGAAACATTTTATTAGTCATTGATCATTTGTTTTCACACAGTTAAATCATCAAACAGTTCTATTTCTTACTATTCTATTTAGCTTAAATCCTAGTTAAATGGTTCCAAGTATGTCTACATATAACTTAACAATTCAATTTAACATTAGGCATTACACGCATTTAAATGATTAAACAGTTCTATTTCAAGCAGTTCACTTTAGCATGTTATTTGTTTGCTCTCTGTTTAAAAGTCAAAGTTCTCAATCTAAATATGAAACAGTTATATTTGACCTATGGATAGGACCCTATTAGGTGCTACCACTCCGGGAGAGAGTGGACCTGGGAGCAATGGTAATGAAATGTAATCCATCTTCCCAAAGTGTTATATTTTGACCCTCGCCCTGGCCCAAAAATGCTATTCCAAGGTGATACACCGGAAGGAAGTGACACATTCCAATGGCCAGTATTCGAAAGAGATCACGTGGGCGGATTAAGGCTTATGATATGGGACAAGGTAAAGGTCCCATTGTGCCACTACAGTGATGCACCGGAAGAGAGTAACCTCTGAACTGCATGACAGTTATTTCCGCTTGATGACAATTAAACATTCGATTTCAAAGATCCAGTGGGCGATAGTGTGGGCGTTGAATTATTATATAATTGAGTTGAGTTGGGTGCCAAAGCAGTTGCCAGTAGAATTCCAGAGAGTTAGAGACGAGATGTGGTAGGGAAAGCCACACTCGACCTAGGGGGCCCTCGGAGATCCCCGATGGAGTTAGGGGTCCAGAGAAGATGCTGATAAGATGCCATAAAGTTAGCCAGCATCCAGCAGTGGACCCCAAGACCTCTGGTTGAGCATCTAAGAGAACAAGAAAGACACAACGTGACGGTCATAAGTAGTGGAGGTCAAAATATGAAGTTTATGTTCGGTCTCCAGCACCCTCTCACATGCAAACCTTGAACAACCCTTTCGAACCCTTGCAATAAAGTGAGAGGTAAATATGTTGTTAAAGAAGTCTTCTTGCGTCGTTTCTTCCCGTGTCTTCCTTCTTGCGTCTTTGTCGTTGTGTCGTTGTGTTGCTGCATGAATCGGAAGATGACTATTCAACAAAAGGATCCTGCATTACTGGAGCCTCATATCCAGGATACCGGATTTGGGAGTCTTAGCCCTCTGCAGAAGTACAGTCGGTGTATTCTATTTCTCTAGCCTACTAGGCTATCTAAGATAAAGAACTGAAATATAAAAAAAATTCGTCAATCCTACATATTAAAAATAAATAAAATAATGTTATGTATTTCAATCGGCCAGAAAAAAAACAGAACTGTATAAAATACTAAAACAGATTGATCAATGTTATCTGCATATTCAACCTGTCAGGAGCTATTTTATGCCTTGAGTTTGGGAAATAGCGTACATTTTACGTTCACGTATACATTTTTTGCGTATTTGTTTGGACATGATTTTGTTGGTTTGTTTGTTTGGTTGGTTGGTTTTATGGCATATCAAACTTTGTAGGTTATTTAACGCCAAATCCATTTTTATGTAAATAATCAGTTCTATTGAAAACAGTTCAGTTTAGCATAAGTACAGTTTAATTGTCAAAAACATTTCCATTTCTAACTATTAAAGCAGTTATATGTAATAATTCAGTTAAGAGTAAATACAGTTTAAATGTCGAAAAACAGTTCTATTTGAAATAATTCAGTTAAGCATAAGCACGCAGTTTAAGTGTAAGTACGGTTTAATTGTCAAAAATGTTTCTATTTCAAGCAATTCAGTTAACTCAATTCATTTTAGCATAAGTATGCTGTTAGTTCTATTTAACCCATAGATAGGGCTCTATCAGGTGCTACCACTCCGGGCCAGAGTGGACCTGGTAGCGATGGCAATGAAGGGTACTCCGCATTCCCCAAAGCTCCAGCACTGCTTGAACCTCACCATCAGATTGTTTAGTGTTATATCCAGGACACTCGTTAGGGTGGGTCTTACCCCTCTGCAGAGGTGCATTCAGTGTATTCTACAGCCCCAGCCGACTGGGCAAGGACATGCTTTTATGTGATCAATATTCATTGAGATGAATACCCAGAATGTACTGCCCCATGTCCTGGACTGCGATATCGAAGTTAACGGGTTTGAACTTCAGCCTTGCTTTTACCATATTTACCCAACTCTCCCCTCGGGCAGGATATGACATAAGGTCAATTTTAAGCAGAGTTTTGAAGTTTTCCATTCAGAGTTTCCTTCTTCTAGACGAGTTGCCTCACCAAGGCTAAAGAATTCAGTCCGCCCAACTATTTTTCCATAGCTGGAGGGAGAATAATTGGATTCATACATTTCCCAAGGGTATTAGTGCTGTGTGAAATGCAATCAATCTCGTCCAGGATTTGAACTCGTGTCGCCATTTCCTACGACAATTACCATTACACCACGGGCACCTCCTTGTTTTTACGTTCACTCTCTAACTAATACCACAAGAAAAAAAAAAGGCTTGAACCTTCTTATTGCCCTGCTATGAGTCAAATACTGTCACTGTTCTTTTTCAGCAAGTGTGGGTTTATCATTAGATAAAGCCACGAGTGTAGAAATTAAAATTAAATTAAACAAAGAAACCGAAAACGAAGTGTTCCAATCAAATACTAACAATTGCTAACATATCTATTACACAAAGAATCCGGACTCAGCAGTTATTATAATTATGGACCAAAATGGACCTCGAAATAATAGCAATGACTGGATACACTAAACTCCTCAGAGGAGACCGTTGTATAGTGGTTATCATGAGAGGAAATGGACTCGACGACACGAGTTCGAATCTTGGAAGAGATTTGGAAAGATATAAATCCAGTTATCCTTCCTCCAACTATGGATAAATAAAGGAGCAGAGTGAGTGATTAAGCTTTCGTGAGCCAACTACTGTAGGAAAATGATAACTTTATTCAAACCTGTTAAACCCCGCTTAAAAATTGACCTTGTGTCAGATCCTGCCCATTGGAAGGGGTTGGTAAATACATACAATTCTCGAATCTCTAAACCCAGAGCCTTACAATGTGATGCTGTTGAGTGTCTTCCCTGGATCCTACTTTCACCGACACGGGGTCGGCTGGGTGTCCGTATATATGTTAAGCATTGGATATTATCATTAAAATTAATATAGTTGATAACTGAACTCTATCAAGATTAAATAATTATTAATAACAATAATTAAAATAACAGGATCATTTTCACATGGTTAAGTAAGATGAATCTATTGAAGACGCAATGATTCTCTGATTTAAACGGCATGTCGAACATCCAGGGATTATTTCATGACTCGAAGCAAGGGAATAGGATTCATTGTAAATTTATATTTACATGCTGTTTCAAAAAAATCGGTATTGTTTCATTGTCTACTTATTTGACTAATTTTTGTTCGTATTCTCAAATTCTAACAATGTCTGGAGAACCTTCTTCTTCTTCTTCTTCTTCTTCTTCTTCTTCTTCTTCTTCTTCTTCTTCTTCTTCTTCTTCTTCTTCTTCTTCTTCCACCCCCGACCACCGAATGTCCTATACATTACACTAAACAATATAATGATGAGGCCCCAGTAATGCTGGAGCTTGAGGGGATGCGAAGTACCCCTTCATTGTCATCACTCCCAAGTCCACTGTAACCTTGAGTGTTAGCACCCGATAGTGTCCCATCTATGGGTTGAATAGAACTAAACTGCGTACTTATGCTAAACTGAACTGTTTAAAATAGAACACTGTCGACATTGAAACTGTACTTACGTTAAACTAAATTGTTTGAAATAGAACCGTTTTGACATTTAACTGTGTGTAAATTAAATTCATACTTATACTGAACTGAATTTGTTGAATCAGAACTGTTTGACAAAACTGACAGTTTGAAATAGAAATGTTTTTGAGAATTAAACTCTGTGCTCTTGCTAAACTGAATAGTTTGAATAGAACTGATTATTTGTATGAAAATGGATTCGGCATTAAATAACCTACAAAGACAGATACGCCATAAAATCCAACCAACCAACCAACCAACCAGCCAACCAATCATCTTGTTCTTCATTCAGAAGAAAAGAATGGACAAACATACTTTAAACAAAGGATTTGTTTCTACATATGCTGCAAAAATATACATTATTTTAACATAAATCTGTCAAGTAATGACGGAAGGATATGAAATATTTCAAACATCCTTTAAAATGGGGGTATTGTAAAGACCCCTACACATGGACGTCGCAGTGTTGGTGATCGGCTAGAACTTTTATATCAGCAACTGGGTGTAGTCATGAATATCTACCAAGAGCAATGGATGATAAAGATAGATAGATAGATAGTTAGAGAAAGAGAGATAGAGAGAGAGAGAGTGTGTGTGAGTGAAAGGGATAGATAGATCGATAGATAGATAGAAAGAGAGAGAGATATTTATAGGTAGATAGATAGTGAAATAGAACGAGAGAGGAAGAGAGATAGATAGATACATTGATAGATAGATAGATAGATAAGTACATTGAGAAAGAGAAAGTATAATATATATATATATATATATATATATTGATAGATAGATAGATAGAGACAGAGACAGAGACAGAGAGAGAGAGAGAGAGAGAGAGAGAGTGTGTGTGTGTGTATGTGTATGTGAAAGAGATAGATAGATAGATAGATAGAGAGATAGAGAGAGAGAGAGAGATTCATAGATAGATAGATAGATAGATAGATAAGTACATTGAGAAAGAGAAAGTATTATATATATATTGATAGATAGATAGATAGATAGATAGAGAGAGAGAGAGAGAGTGTGTGTGTGTGTGAAAGAGATAGATAGATAGATAGATAGATAGATAGAAAGAAAGAGAGAGATCCATAGATAGATAGATAGATAAGTACTTTGAGAAAGAGAAAGTATAATATATATATATATATATATATATATATATATAGATAGATAGAGAGAGAGAGGGGGGGAGAGAGAGAGAGAGAACCATGTTGTCTGGGCGATTTGATGATTATATACCTAATATATATGGCAGATTATTTTGAAGACAAGTTATGTTGAAGAATGCAAAACTTTAATTTCTTCATGATCTTTATATTCTTACGTACTAACATTCTTGCTAGTTTGTGTGGGTCCAGTTCATTTAGGAATATCCCTCGGTTGTGCTTCAATAACACAAAAATATATATATATATATAACCATAAAAAAACGTATCAATATTGTATATTTTATATGTAAGGATTTTTTTTCTTTTTTGAGGTAAACGTGAAAAGATTAAAAAAAAGTAAAAATGCCTACGGAGTCATAAAAAATGATACATGATTATATAACTAAGTTTCTCTATCATCAAATCTTTATCGAAGATAGAAGGTCATGTTTATCCCCAAATGTCACATATACCCGAGAAAGATGTTCATATTAAGCTGCTGAAATCTGCGGAGAATAAAAAAGGCCAGAAAAAAACACCAAAAAGTGATTTCGACTTTGGGAAAATGGAATAATAACTTTAAAATTCTGACCTTGATAATTTAAAGCGCATATGTAACGTAATCGCTGGCTAACCAAGATTGGCTACGTTCTTGTCCGGCATCTTCAAGAACAAGGCCCCCAATTTGCCGTTAATAGTCATCGATTTGCTGGTGATATTTCATGCGATTGTCACGTAACAAATTATCCCCGAAGCGCCGGCTGAACAATTAAAACCGACCTGCCTTTCCTGCAAACAGCTGATTGGTCAATGCTGCCCTACAGCAAGTTATTCGCAGGAATAACCCTATCATTAAGCCAGCCTGCCATTGTCCATTTAGTTAAATGTGACCCCTGGTGGTTCAATCGTAATTTGCCAGCACATTTTGGTGACTAGCAGACCTAATAGCAAGGAAGAGAAATTAGGCACAAGAATATTAATATTACACTTGCTTAAGACACGAGTGATTTTAGAAGCACAAGAATATATTAGGTTGGTGAAAATACAAGGCAAGAGGATCATTAAATAAGTTTCCAGACTTTTTTGTATGGCCACTCTTACTGATAATACACGCATGGAACTCAAGTCCCCTTCCAAGTAATCCCCTCCGACTGCAATGCATTAGTTCTACCGTTCCAACAACTTATGGAAGGCCTCATGGAAGTCCTCTTGTGTGAGCGTGTCAATGACCTTCGTCACAGCCTCTTTCATTTCTTCAGTTCTCTCATAACGACAGCCTGCGAGCTTAGTGAATAAGCAAAAGTCACAGGGAGCAAAGTCAGGTCTATAGGGAGGCTGAAGAACTGTCTTGATGCCCATCTTGGTCCAATAATCTGTGACAAGGATGGATTTGTGGGCTGTTGCATTGTCCTGGGTGAAATTCCACTTATCCAATTTGATGAGTGCTGACCTCTTCGAAGAAATCTCTTCTTGAACTCCCTTCAAACCTCAACATAGAACCCTAACCCTAACCCTTTGGTCAATCAACTCTGGTGTTCTGACTTCCTTACTCCTCCCACACCTCTCATCATCCCTCACAGACTCCCTACCTTCCTTGAATCTCTTATGCCACTCAAAAACTGATGCTCGATTCATGCAAGATGTTCCAAAAGCAGTCTGAAGCATTCCATACGTTTCTGTGGGATTTTTTCCAAGTTTGAAACATAATTTTATTGTATATCATTCATCTAAAGTGTCCTCACCTCCAGATTGCAGTTTTGAAATTCACCAGCCGTGACAATCAGTAGGGTGTATTCCAATTGCTGCTGTAGCTGTTCCTTTGAACCTGAAGGGGTAAAAATTGGTCAGTCATCTCATAAGATGTATAGCAATAACATAGCGAATTTTCAAGAGTCTACAACAATCTTAAATGCCTGTACAATAAAGGTCTTGAAACTTATTGAATGCACCACGTATTTATCTTCATATATTTGGACAGATGGTTGTCCGTATTCGAACTTATATGAATGAGTTCCTCACCTTAACAACATATCAAATGGTATAGTGTTATGTCATGCACAAAGGTTAGGGAATTGTGCTCGTAGTATATTTGAATTACATTTTCCGTAGTCGTTTCTTAAGCGTTTTCTGTGTGCAGTTATTGGAACTGATAAAATAAAACGCAGTTTTTCCAAGCAGCGGTCGTGTCGATACTACTATATGGATGGACCTAATGGATGCTAACTAAACATGGAGAAAAAGTTTGACGGCAATTACATAAGAATGTTGCGAGCAATATTAAACAAGTCCGGGAGACAGCATCCCACAAAGTAGCAGTTGTACAACCACCCACCACCCATCATTAAAACTATCCACGTTAGACGAACCAGACATACGGGACACTGCTGGAGAAGTAGGGACGAACTCAAAAGTGACATATTCCTGTGGCCCCTTCACAAGGACGATTAAAATCAGGAAGACCAGCAAGAGCTTGCGCTGATACAGGTTGCAACATTGAAAACCTACCAGGAGGATGGTTTCATATATTACCATCTGATCATAATTGTACAGTTGTTTAAATTTCTGAGACGAAACTTGATGATTTTTATCATAAGGGGTTTTTGGACTATTGACTTCATCTTTATTGTAATTTCCACAACGTTTCGGCCGATATGTCCTCCGGCCTTCTTCAGGCGTTTGTCAAACTCGGGAACCTTCACAGAACTTCGAACTACGTCCTATATTGGATCCACGGCGTCGCCTGTTCTGATTCCGTTAGCCATAACCGGGTACAAAAAAAATCTGAATATGAGCACTGGTAAAAAATTATAATAGTAGTAATTCTAGTCAAGTAAGAACATTAAGTTTATAAGTCCCAACAATTCACCCTGCCGGACACATGACGTAACGGTTATTGGCATTGGTTATAAGGGGACAATCATCTGAAGTTGCAGGTTCAATCCTCACTATAGGCGAGTAACAATACAGGAATATTTTACACATATATCCGGTTATGGCTAACGGAATCAGAACAGGCGAATCCTGTGGATTCAATAAAGGACGTAGTTCGATTGTGTTATCCCAATCATTACAAATAATTTGCATCCAATTATTTGGTATTATGTTATCCCATCTATTACAAATAATTCGCATCCAGTTGTTTGGTATTATCTTATCCCATCTATTACAAAAAATTCGCATCCAGTTATTTGGTATTATGTTATCCCATCTATTACAAAAAATTCGCATCCAGTTATTTGGTATCATGTTATCCCATCATTACAAAAAAATCGCATCTACTTGTTTGGTATTATGTTATCCCATCTATTACAAATAATTCGCATCCAGTTTTTTGGTATTATGTTATCCCATCTATTACAAATAATTCACATCCAGTTGTTTCGTATTATGTTATCCCATCCATTACAAATAATTCGCAACCAGTTGTTTGGTATTATCTTCTCCCATCTATTACAAAAAATTAGCATCCAGTTATTTGGTATTATGTTATCCCATCTATTACAAATAATTCGCATCCAGTTTTTTGGTATTATGTTATCCCATCTATTACAAATAATTCGCATCCAATTGTTTGGTATAATGTTATCCCATCCATTACAAATAAATCACATCCAGTTGTTTGGTATTATGTTATCCCATCTATTACAAATAATTCGCATCCAGTTTTTTGGTATTATGTTATCCTATCTATTACAAATAATTCGCATCCAGTTGTTTGGTATTACGTTATCCCATCCATTAGAAATAATTCGCATCCAGTTGTTTCGTATTATGTTATCCCATCAGTTACAAATAATTCGAATCCTAGTTGTTTGGTATTACGTTATCCAATCCATTACAAATAATTCGCATCCAGTTGTTTGGTATTATGTTATCCCATCCATTACAAATAATTCGCATCTAATTGTTCGGTATTATGTTATCCCATCAATTACAAATAATTCGCAACCAGTTGTTTGGTATTATGTTATCCCATCTATTACAAATAACTCGCATTCAGTTGTTTGGTATTATGCTATCCCATCCATTACAAATAATTCGCAACCAGTTGTTTGGTATTACGTTATCCCATCCATTACAAATAATTCGCATCCAGTTGTTTCGTATTATGTTATCTCGTTCATTACAAATAATTCGCACACATTTTATACGTATATATCAAATATATATGATTTGGTTTTGTTTTGTTTTGTTTTATGGCATATTAACCATTGTAGGTTATTTAATGCCAAATTCTCTTTATTCATATAAATTAAATATAAATGATTTGGTTGAGTTGGGTTTTATGGCATATCAACCATTGTAGGTTATTTAATGCCAAATTCTCTTTATTCATATAAATTAAATATATATGATTTGGTTGTGTTGGGTTTTATGGCATATCAACCATTGTAGGTTATTTAATGCCAAATTCTCTTTATTCATATAAATTAAATATATATGATTTGGTTGTGTTGGGTTTTATGGCATATCAACCATTGTAGGTTATTTAATGCCAAATTCTCTTTATTCATATAAATTAAATATATATGATTTGGTTGTGTTGGGTTTTATGGCATATCAACCATTGTAGGTTATTTAATGCCAAATCCTCTTTATTCATATAAATTAAATACATATGTTTTGCTTTCGTTTGTTTTGTGGCATATCAACCATTGTATGTAATTTTAATGCCATCACGCATATATATTAAGTATTTAAGATTTTGATTGGGAGTTTTTTTATGGCATATCAATCATCGTAGGTTATTAAATGCCAAATCTGTTTTTTTCATATATATTAAATATATATAATTTGTTTTCGTTTGGTTTTGTGGCATATCAACCATTGCAGGTTATTTAATGCTAAATCCTCTTTATTCATATATATCAAATATATAAGATTTGCTTTCGTTTTGTCTATGGCATATCAATCATTTTAGGTTATTTAATGTCAAATCCTCTCTATATATACATATATATTAAACATATATGATTTGTAAATACATTATTTGATAATATTTTTAAAGGAGACGGAGCTCATTTTTTTTCACACTGCTAAATGGTTTCAAGTATTGCTGTTAATACAATTAAATATCAGTCATTTGTTTTCATACAGTTAAATGATTAGACACTTCTATTTCTAACGATTTAATTTAGCATAAGTCAACCGAGTTAAATGGTTTCAAATATTCGTATGTATCGCTAACTGTTCTATTAAACATCAGTTATTTATTTGCACTCAGTTTAAATTCTCAAACAGTTACCTTTGACCCATAGATAGGACCCTATAAGGTACTGCCACTCCGAGTCAGAGTGGACCATGGAATAATTGTAATGAAGGGGTACTCCACATTCCCTAAATAATGAAGCCGTGTCATCAGATGTTTTAATATCATATCAAAGACGAATGTTTTTGTTTTCTTTTGGTGGGAGTGGGTCTTACCTGTCATCAGTGATGCAGTCGACTAAGCTGGTTACAATCAAATCTAGCTCATTAGAATTGCATTATTTTTACATAGGACGTAAGTGTCCCAACAGCTGTGGGTTTTGGAGTGCTACTTTTAGTATTTATTCAATACTGCAAGTAGTATTCGAGTATAGTTATCATCAAGCTTTTTCCTCAGGCTTTTCTAGAAAGTCTAAGTGCTGCAACCATTCAATAATTCTGTGGAGGTGCCCGTTGTGTAATGGTTATCTCTGTAGAAAATCGATACGAGTTCAAACCCTTGACGCAGCTATTTGTATTTTACATTGAAGTATACAGTAAGAAATCATATAAATTTAATAATTCTCACTCTAGGGATGGGCAAATGATAGAAAAGCCTGGATTTTTACCCTTGGTTTCGCCAACGGTCTCGAAGAAAGGACACTCTGAATACAAATCTGTTAAACCCCATTTAAAATCGTCCTTGTTTCACAAATAGGTGTAGTATAATTGCAGAGGGATGTTTTTTATATTATAATTTTTCGTTTCGTAAATCTTATCTTTCTGTTTAGTTAGGCTGAGAACCTTTCGCTTAGTTCATGGGCTAGTTAGGTGCACACATTGAGCGCAGGTTTTCACGCGCGTGCGGGGCGGATGTGACAATCAGAGATGTCACAATAAAAACCCCAGAGAGTAAATGGGACCGGAAGCGCTGAGTATTTGGGGGATTTGAAAAAAAAAAGCAGTTTGTTGAGATTCGAGTCTAGAGGAAGGTAGTCGATATTTGGTCTCGCCTCGACGAGACCAGTTGGGGTCTACGAAATGTGCCGAGCGTTTGTTGAAGAAAGTGTGTGTCTCTCTCCTCATATCGAAAAACCTTAAACTCAAAAAGATAGCACTAATACCCTTGGGAAAGGTATGAATCCAATTATTCTCCTTCCAGCTATGGGTCAATAGTAGGACAGACTAGGTTCTTCAGCCTTGGTTAGGCAACTAGTCTAGGAGAAGGAAAACTCTGAATTGAAACCTGTTAAACTCCGCTTAACAATTGACCTTGTGTCATATCCTGCCCGAGCGGAGGGGTTGGGTAAATAGTAACTCAAAAAGATAAATAGAAGTTTCGTACCTGAACCAATTTTGATGGTTCTCGGAATCGGATTCATATGAGTGTGAACATTACGAACGTACATTTCACGTATTCATATCTGGGTCGTATTTTTGAATATTTTTGGACCTGTATATATTACACAGGGTCTGTCTCGCCAACAAATTAGAAAAATTCCCTTTAAACTTTTATCAACGATCGTTAACCAGTCAGTAGCATTGCATGTCTTACCTATGCGTCTAATAATTTCAAAGGGTTGCCATTCCATGTGGAGATGGTACCATCTTGATTAAAACGCATGAAATATGTTAAATCTGAGTCTACGTAGATACAAATGCCTCTTGTTACCGTCTCCTGTCAATGCAGCAGATGTTCAGCTTTTATATCATCCGTTTAGTTTAGTATCTTTCTTTAATTGAATATCAACCTTTGTGGGTTATTTAATGTCAAATCGATCTTTGTAGAAGAACAATAGCAGTAATACTTAACCCATAACTGAAGGGATAACAGAGTTCATGCATTTCTGAAGATTTCTTTGTCCGAAAGTGAACTTAATAGCGTGACTTGAAATCACAATCGAATACTACGATGGATTTTTCCTGTAAGTTGGCCATTTCACTATAGTGACGACCCTTTTCCAGAAATATTTCACGTTATTTTTTATTCATATATAAAAATAGATCAGGTGTATTTGCGCTTCTTGTGAACAATGCTGGAAATTTATGCAACTGACTTGTGCTACCAAAGCCTTTCCTACTGATTGTTTCGTGTACAGCAAAAAAAAAAAAAAATACATGTACTAATGTATTTTCACTAATTACTGGTGTTGCCTGCCTGAAGAAAAAGATAATTGTTCATATATTGGATCTATCGTCTTTTTCTGTTTTTGCTATTGTTCAAAGAATTTCTTTCTCACTAGGGTGTGTCTGTCTGAGGAAAGGTCACACCTTTTTTGCTCAAACTTTTCTGTAGCCGGTCGAAGGCTCGTTTACGGTTGATGGAGATAGAATGCTTGGAGAGAGAGAGAGAGAGAGAGAGAGAGAGAGAGAGAGAGAGAGAGAGAAACAATTTAAAGAAATTAACATTGAAAATCACCAACACCAAAAAAAAAAAGACAAGAAATACTTCGAAAAGTTGACGAAAGAATACTTGACGATTGCTAATTTGATTTCAACTGGGATCGTTAGTAATTTTTATTTTTTTAAAATATTTTTCTGCTTATTGTATTTTACTTTGCTTACTAAGAAATTTCTTTTTTTGATCAATCACTGATGAAGATCAAAAAGTCAAATTTATCAGAAGAAAAAAAAAGGCAGACGAAGAACTTACTCTGAATGCTCTTTCTGCTTAATCGAAGTTGATTAGATTTGGACGTACGTTTCATGCAATCAATTTGAAATACAATTTATATCTAACTTCTTTCTTTTTTTTTTTTCTTTAGCTTTTTGTCTTCCGTCAAAGTTTTCGAATCGTATTTTTTAAATATATGCCGAGAATTTTATGATGTTTACGTACCTACATGATTTTAAATTAATCTCAGCAATCTGACTGCATTACTACAATGTGGTAAGACCCCTCTCGAACGAGTGTTCTGATTATGACACCAAACCATCTAATAGTGAGGCGCCAGTCCTGGCGCTTTGGGGGAAATATTTCTATATTTTATTACCATTATTTTATGATTATTTTTATTCTTTAAATAATTTTAAACAAAATGACTTTTGTCAAACCACGTGTCGGCAAAATATATGCAATAAATTTTCGTCCACAACTCAGTATATATATTTCTCTCTTTTATCATTTCAACATTTTTGTTTGATTCATTTCTGTTTTCTCTCGCTTCAAACACACACACACACACACACACACACACACACACACACACACACATATATATATATATATATATATATATACAAATTTCATTAAGCGTAATAGACATTTTATGTCTACATATATTCTTCTGGATCCGTTCGAACTCCCATATTACTTTTATCGTATTTGGGGGGATTGATTTATGTATTGTCCATAATTGTATGTATCCCTAGTACTTTCTGCCCGACTTTGGGCCATCATCAGGGGAGGATCTATTACAAAAGTGATGTAATCAATGTTTAAAAACATTGATTCACAGAAACATGCTCCCCACTGATCCTAATAAAAAGATAACGCTCTTACATAGTAGTAATATGCTAAAACAAAAGTTACATCACCTTTGTAATCCTATTTACCAACCCCTCCACTCGGGCAGGATATGACACAAGGTCAATTTTAAGCGGAGTTTGACAGGTTTGAATTCAGAGTTTTCCTTCTCCTAGACTAGTTGCCTAACTAAGGCTGAAGAACCTAGTCTGTCCTACTATTGACCCATAGCCTCGAGGGAGACTAATTGGATTTATACCGTTCCCAAGGGTATTAGTGCTATGTGAAATGCAATAAATCTCGTCTAGGATTTGAACTCGTGTTGCCGTGTCCATTCCTACGACGATAACCATTACACCACTGGCACCTTCACACCACTTTTGTAATCGATCCTCCCCTGATGATGGCCCAAAGTCAGGAAGAAAGTACTAGGGATACATACAACTATGGACAATACATAAATGACTTTCCTCCCGAATACGATAAAAGTAATACGGGAATTCGAACGGATCCAGAAGAAAATATGTAGACATAAAATGTCTATTATGTTTAATGAAATTTGTATTAACTAAGAAATGCAGCTAATATATATATATATATATATATATATATATATATATATATATATATATGTTTGTATGTGTGTGTGTGTGTGTGGGCCGATGCTGATGGAATAATAAGACTTACTCAGATGATTTCATATAAAAGTAAATGCTTAATAAATTGGGAAAATAAAAGACTAAGATAGTTGGAATTTTTTGGAAATACGTTACACGTCATAGATAACAGAGAGTAAAAGAAAGTGTTATGGCACCTACCTTACAGACTATAATGAACTCTTCCTATTGCTATGAAAACCAGGAGAACATTCATCCCCGGATGGCCCATACACCGTAGAATACACCGACTGCGCCTCTGCAGAGGGGTAAGACCCCCCCCAAACGAGTATCCTGGATTATGACACTAAACAATCTGATGTTGAGGTTCCAGCAGTGCTGGAGCTTTGGGGAATGCACAGTACCTCTACTGCCATCGCTCCCAGGTCCAGTCTGGCCCGGAGTGGTAGCACCTGATATGACCCTACCTATGGGTTAAATAGAACTAACAGCATACTAATGCTAAAATGAATTGTTTGAATAAACTGAATGGCTTGAAATAGAAATATTTTTGAAAATTAAACCGTACTTACATTTAAACTGCGTGCTTATGCTTAACTGAATTATTTCAAATATTACTTTTTTAGACAGTAAAACTGTATTTACACTTAACTGAATTGTTACATTTAACTGCTTGATACTTTGAAATAGAAATGTTTTTGACCATTAAACTGTACTTATGCTAAACTGAATTGTTTTAAAAAGAATAGATTATTTACATAAAAATGGATTCGGCGTTAAATAACAAAGTTGATATACCATAAAACCCAAGAAACCAAACCAACCAACAATCCCCGGAGTTAAGTTAACTGCAGCCTCGGTCAGCCGAGTTTGACTCACGACACGGATCTGGCCGAGTGCTGGCTGGTTGACTCACTATTTCCTCCGGCTTCAAGGGGCCATCCCCCAGGCTGTTACGCCCTTAAGGCGCCCCTAATAACGGGAAGGCCGACGGGGCCAAAGGTATTTTGGCATTGCCGGACGCATGTGGGCTTCGGCCCTGCGACCGGACCCACCTTAAAAACGGCCTTGTGCCATACTTCTCCATCGGTGGGATGGAAAACAAATACTTGAGTTAACTCCAGCTTAACACTTTGGCAGTCAGACTGACGTTCAACACTCTTTTACCTATGCTGTATTTATACTTTCGTTCATTATACTTGTTTCTCGTAATCCCAAGTTCGTTTCTTTCTTCCAGACCTTTTACTGGTCCACAACAGAAAGAAAGAACGAAAGAAAGAAAGAAAGAAAGAAAGGAAGAAAATGCTTTAAATCTATGTATCAGACGCCTATCGTCTGTTTCAAGGAAATAGAGAGAGGAAAAAGAGTAGAGATAAAGAAAAGGAGATAGACAATGAGAAATAAAAAAGAAATAGACCTGAACAATCTAATTCAAGACTTATCTCCATTGTTACTAGTGTAAGATTTCATTTTAAAAAATGCCCTTAGCGAACTCAGTTGGTGTTTGGTTCAAATAAGTAGATTAGCAGGCAAGTGGTAGAGATTTCGATTTTAGTTGGTGCCTCCAGACATCCAGCCTTGTGTCATAAGCGTCGTAAATAATTACAAAAAGAGACTATGTATCACCTTACATGGTATAATGTTTACAAACAAGATTAGTAGACTATTGGTAGCGAGTTCTAACTCACTTGGCGGTCTTTACTTTTGGCCTTGTGCCATAACTAAGCTAAGCTTAGAAAATATCTAAGAACTCAGGTTACAAAGACTTCGAATGGAAAAAATGGTACACTTGATGCTATTACTTTAGCTCAGACATTGAAACTTAGAAACATTTGATCATTATAGATTTGAAATACAAAATTATACAAATTATAGATTTTGAAATTTAAAGATTGATCATTTTAGATTGTAAAATATAAAATTTGATCATTATAGATTTTACAATACAAAATTTGCGCATTATAGATTTGGAAATATAAAAATTGATCATTATAGATTGTAAAATACAAAATTTGATCATTATAGATTTTACAATACAAAATTATACAAATTATAGATTTGGAAATATAAAAATTGATCATTATAGATTGTAAAATATTAAATTTGATCATTAAAGATTTTAAAATATAAAGATTGATCCTTATACATTTTAAAATATAAAATTTGATCATTATAGATTGTAAAATATTAAATTTGATCATTATAGATTTTACAATACAAAATTTGATCATTACAGATTTGGAAATATAAAAATTGATCATTATAGATTGTAAAATATTAAATTTGATCATTAAAGGTTTTAAAATATGAAATTTGATCATTATAGATTTTAAAATATAAAATTTCATTATTATAGATTGTAAAATACAAAATTTGATCATTAAAGATTTTAAAATATAAAGATTGATCCTTATACATTTTAAAATATAAAATTTGATCATTATAGATTGTAAAATACAAAATTTGATCATTATAGATTTTACAATACAAAATTATACAAATTATAGATTTGGAAATATAAAAATTGATCATTATAGATTGTAAAATATTAAATTTGATCATTATAGGTTTTAAAATATGAAATTTGATCATTATAAATTTTAAAATATAAAATTTCATTATTATAGATTGTAAAATACAAAATTTGATCATTAAAGATTTTAAAATATAAAGATTGATCCTTATACATTTTAAAATATAAAATTTGATCATTATAGATTGTAAAATACAAAATTTGATCATTATAGATTTTACAATACAAAATTATACAAATTATAGATTTGGAAATATAAAAATTGATCATTATAGATTATAAAATATTAAATTTGATCATTATAGGTTTTAAAATATGAAATTTGATCATTATAGATTGTAAAATATAAAATTTGATCATTATAGATTTTACAATACAAAATTTGCGCATTATAGATTTGGAAATATAAAAATTGATCATTATAGATTGTAAAATATTAAATTTGATCATTATAGGTTTTAAAATATGAAATTTGATCATTATAGATTTTAAAATATAAAATTTGATCATTATAGATTGTAAAATATAAAATTTGATCATTAAAGATTTTAAAATATAAAGATTGATCCTTATACATTTTAAAATATAAAGTTTGATCATTATAGATTTTAAAATACAAAATTTGATCATTATAGATTTTACAATACAAAATTATACAAATTATAGATTTGGAAATATAAAAATTGATCATTATAGATTGTAAAATATTAAATTTGATCATTATAGGTTTTAAAATATGAAATTTGATCATTATAGATTTTAAAATATGAAATTTGATCATTATAGATGTTAAAATATTAAATTTATTAAAGATTTTAAAATATTAAATTTGATCATTATAGGTTTTAAAATATAAAGATTGATCCTTATACATTTTAAAATATAAAATTTGATCATTATAGATTGTAAAATACAAAATTTGATCATTATAGATTGTAAAATACAAAATTTGATCATTATAGATTTGGAAATATAAAAATTGATCATTATAGATTGTAAAATATTAAATTTGATCATTATAGGTTTTAAAATATGAAATTTGATTATTATAGATTTTAAAATATAAATAATTGATCCTTATACATTTTAAAATATAAAATTTGATCATTATAGATTTTAAAATACAAAATTTGATTATTATAGATATTAGAATATAAAAATTGATCATGATAGATTTTAGATATAAAATTTGATCCTTATAGATCTTAAATATAAAATTTGCTCATAATAGATTATGAAATATAAATATAATGAAAAATGATAATCTTCTCTCATTAAAAAGGAAATTTTATAAGCATGCTAGAGATTGGTTCTTTCTTTCTTTCTTTTACTTTTTTATGAACATCATCACCTAAGTGAACCATTACTTTTAAAACATTCCCCACCCATGCATTCGTCATAACTCTTTGAAAGTATTAGAATTTTTTTTTTTATATTGTCTCGCGAGGATAAAAAAATCTTTCTCACCTAATTAATTAACTCGTCTTCTATGTTCTCCTAGTTTACGCCGAAACTCACGACTTTAGGAAGTGATAAAAAATGACAAAGTTTGAAATATAAGAAACAAGAGAAAGTTATTCGAAATTCTCCAGAACTTTACATATATTTTTATCTGATAGGGACACCAATAGTTTACTCTGCAATCTAAAAAATAATGCCGAATTAAGAAGAAAATATCACCTAATTACTGTTATAACATATAATAGGTACTTCCTAAAATGTAAATAACAAAATCTTTCTTTCACTGAACGAATAATTATTACTTTTTGACGAAGTTTAATTACCATGGGAGCAATAAATATTGCACAGTGGGAAAATTTGAATGATTAATACATTTATTTCACGGTGGTGTAACGTTGGATTGTCATCATTTAATCGTAATTGGCATATCATTTGTTAACGTTGCTTCTGTTAAAGTTAAATTTCGTTTCCTTAATTTGTTTGATGACATATCAACATTTAATGCCAAAACCATCCTTGTAATAGAATAGTTGTGTTACAAGTTAACCTAAAGGATTTACGTCATTGGTTCATACCTTTTCCAAAAGTGAACGTAATAGCATCACTGGAGTTAAAACTCACGTACTGAAATGGCAAATACCGGCACTTTAGCCACAACACCACGAGAACATCTCTTCTCGTTAAGTTGGATTTGCTTCAAAACAATCTATTTTATTAAAGGTTTTATTGTTATATACTCATTTGCCGTATCATAACGACTAATAATAATAAAGACGCAGGAATGAAGGACGCAGGAAGGAAGACTTCTTTAGAAAAAAGACTTCGTTAGAAAAATATTCACCTCTCACTTTATTGCAAGGGTTCGAAAGGGTTGTTAAAGGTTTGCATGTGAGAGGGTGCTGGTGACCGAACATAAACTTCATATTTTGACCTTCACTACTTATGGTTTTCTTGTTCTCTTAGATGCTCAACCAGAGGTCTTGGGGTCCACTGCTGGATGCTGGCTTTCTTTACTGCATCTTATCAGCATCTTATCAGCATCTTCTCTGGACCCCAGTTCCTCAGGGCTTCAGGCCCCATCGGCCTAGTGTGGCTTTCCTTACCACATCTCGTCTCTAGCTCTCTGGAAGTCTGCTGGCAACTGCTTGGCACCCCAAACTTAACTGAGTTAAATAATAATTCAACGCCGACACGATCGCCCACTGGATCTTTGAAATCGAATGTTTAATCGTCATCAAGCGGAAATAACTGTCATGCAGTTCAGAGGTTACTCTCTTCCGGTGCATCACTGTAGTGGCACAATGGGACCTTCACCTTGTCCCATATCATAAGCCTTAATCTTCCCGTGCGATCTCTTTCGATTACTGGCCATCGGAATGTGTCACTTCCTTCCGGTGTATCCCCTTGGAATAGCATTTTTGGGCCGGGGCGAAGGTAAAAAAATAACATTATCAGCCTGCCCTCCAGCTGAGATGTGACACAAGGTTGTTTTATGGGTAGGGACTCGAAAAGAAATTGAGATTCATTCTATGCCTTCCCTAAAAATCTTCGATTTGTAAGACATTCATTTCTGGGTGCCTCAGGCGCCAAGTGATAAGATTAGTCGAGCCAAAGTGGCCTTTATAAAACTAAGTATTGGTGAGTCCGTGAGATTAATGCTTTTGATATTCATCTGTTTTCCCTCTAAGTAAGATTTGGTAAAAGTTCATTTTATTGTGAGGGCCACACACAAATTGAGTCTCATGATTGTTGGTTGGTTTGGTTGGTTTTATGGCATATCAACCTTTGTAGGTTATTTAACGCCAAATCCATTTTTTATGTAAATAATCTGTTCTATTTAAAACAATTCAGTTTAGCATAAGTACACAGTTTAATTGTCAAAACATTTCCATTTCAAACTATTCAAGCAGTTATATGTAATAATTCAGTTAAGTGTAAATACAGTTTTAATGTCGAAAAACAGTTCTATTTGAAATAATTCAGTTAAGCGTAAGCACGCAGTTTAATTGTAAGTACGGTTTAATTGTCAAAAACGTTTCTATTTCAAGCTATTCAGTTTACTCAATTCATTTTAGCATACGTATGCTGTTAGTTCTATTAAACCCATAGATAGGACCCTATCAGGTGCTACCACTTTGGGCCAGAGTGGACCTGGGAGCAATGGCAATGAAGGGGTACTCCGCATTCCCCAAAGCTCCAGCACTGCTGGAACCTCACCATTAGATTGTTTAGTGTCATATCCAGGACACTCGTTAGGGGGGGTCTTACCCCTCAGCAGAGGTGCAGTCAGCTGACTGGGCAATGAGTCTCATGAGTGTCCATCACAAAACACTCTCGTTCCCACGGTAATGTATGGTTCGCAAAATTTCGCTTAATTTGTTTAGAACTAAACAGTCAAGTAAATCTAAAACTGTAGACTCCGGTGCCGTGCTTCCAGCAATTGAAGAAAATCCGGCTATTGATATTCGGAGAGTATCAGGCGAGCTCGACATCTCACAGTCCAATTTAGTTCGTCACAGTCACAACGTTGGGAAAAGCATCCGGAGCTGCCAAATTATGTCTTACATAACCAAAATATTACCGACTCACTCAGTTAGAATCGATTCAATTCCAATTTCTGCTTTTTAGCCCTTCCTGCAGAGAGGTACACTCCTGATACGGGTATTTTAGATATTACATTCAACTATCTGAGGAAAATACTCCAGTTTTAGATGGTTGGTTGGTTGTTTGGGTTTTAAGGCTTTATAGGTTATTTAACGCCAAATCCATTTTTATGAAAATAGTTCTATTTCAAACGATTCAGTTTAGCATAAGTATGCAGTTTAAATGTAAATACAGTTTAACTGTGAAAAATATTTCTATTTCAAGCTATTCAGTTTAGTCAAGCTTTTGTAACTAAGTTAATTCAGTTTAGCATAAGTACAAATTTTGTTTACACACAATTAAATGTCAAAACAGTTCTATATTAAACAAATCAGTTTAGTATAAGTACAGTTTCAATGTAAAAAAAAACCAGTTCCATTTCAAATAATTCAGTTTTGCATAAGTTCGTAGTTTGAATGTAAGTATTTGACAATTGCTTTTGACAATTAAACGGTGTACTCACATTTAAACTGCGTATTTATGCTATATTGAACTGTTTGAAATAAAACTGTTTATTTGTATAAAAATGGATGTGGCGTTAAATAACCTACAAAGGTTGATATGCCATAAAACCTAACCAAACGAAACTTGATTAATAGAATTATTAATTGAATTACAATGATCAGAAAATCCGGCAAACACTTACGCACGACATACGGAAACACTAGACAGCTGTTTCTACCTTATTAGGTCTCAATCGGCAGTGAATACTGCTATCTCTCCCAGCGACCCTAGAATGCAGAGCCAAAACTCTACCACTGAACTAACGATCCACATTGCTCACGAGTGATGCAAAATCAACAAGTCTTGGCAAAAAAGAGAAGCAAATGAATATTTAGAATGATTAATGTTAAATCACCCTAGTTGATACGATTTAACTTTGAACAAACAAGTGGTTTATTCCAAATAGACTTGTTTGTGTTGGACAGGCGTTTTGTAAACCATTTAACTATTAGCTGAAAAAGAGCTCTAACAACTCGTTTAAATATTACGTTATCTACAAACAATTATCGTGCGCACAGACACTCACACATACACATACATTATATATATATATATATATATATATGTGTGTGTGTGTGTATGTGTATGTGTGTGTGCGCATGTGTGTGTTTCCGTGTGATGAAAGTTGAAAATCAGAAAACTCTAAAATTCGATTAAATATTATGAGAGTCGACGTGGAACATTTCAGTGTAATATAATTGCGGAGAGATTTCGTTTTGTATATCTTGCCTTTCTGTTTAGTTAGGATGAGAACCTTTCGGCTCAGTGCATGGGTTAGTTAGGTGCAGCATTAACGCAGGTGTTAACGCGCGCGCGGAGAGGATGTGTCATTCAGAGATGTCAAAGTAAAAATCCCAGATAGGAATTGCGACCAGGGGATGTGAGTGATGTCACGCACCGGAAGCGTGGGCTGAGGATTTGAGGATTTGAGAAAAAGCAGTGACTTCAGTTCCTGCCTCTTAACGAGAGAGTCGACATTCAGAGCTGGGCGAGGCCAGACGAATTTGTGCGCTTCGGGCGCCGCGCTCTGGTTGGGATGAGAGCTGACGATGTAAAAGCAGTCAGCATAGAAAGATTGTGTCTCTCTCTCTCCTCATGTCGAAAAACCTTTTAATTCAAAAAGGGGAATAAAAGTTTCGTACCGGAACCAATATCGTGCATTTCGGATTCCCTATTTCACACATCCGTATCATGGGTATATGACATCAGTTGTTATAACCCATTTCAGGACTTTAAAATGTGCATCAAAAGAAATATTTTTAACTGCTCTATACATATCATTTTAAAAAATGATAACGCTAAATATGCTTTTATGCATCATTCTTTTTATACAGATTTTCTTTTATTCCTGTAATTTGATCAAAAATCCATCGCTATTTAAACATTTTTCATGAATTGAAAGTCCTGAAGAAGGTTATTACAACCGATAGGTTCAACGTCAACTTTCATAATAAATTCATCACATTTTGTATTATTTTATTTTTTCAACTTTCTTCACACTGTCCGATTTATTTTATTATTTATTACCTTAAGGGTATATATATATATATATATATATATAGCGAAAGTGAGAGAGAACGAAAGAAAGGGGGATTTGGTTTTATGGCATACCAACATTTATAGATTATTTAATGCCATATCTATTTTATACATATAAACCAATCTATTTCGAAAAATCCAGTTTACCATGAATATAGTTTTTTTGTTAATTCAATTAAGAATTTGTTATTTGTTTAGACGAAGTTAAATGTAAAATTTTATTTTAACAATTCAGTTTAGCATAAGCACACAGTTTAGTTCTATTTGACCCAGAGATCGGACCCTATCAGATGCTACAACGCGGACAGAGTGGACCAAGGAGCTACGGCAATGAAGGGGTACTCAGCATTTTCCAAAGTTCCTGCATTACTTGAACATCCTAAGCTGATTGTTTAGTGTCATACAATGGACACTCATAAGCGAGGGCTCTTATCCATCTACAGCCCCATACGACAAGGCCATATATATATATATATATATATATATATATATATGTGTGTGTGTGTGTGTGTGTGTGTGTGTATGTTGAGAGCGAGATGGAGAGCGAGCGAGAGAGACAGAGTGAGAGGAGGGGAGACAGCAAACAAGATTGGGCTTCAAACAACCTAAAAATGCTGATATGTCATAAAAACCAACCAACCAACCAACCAACTAACCGAAAGTTTTTCTAAGTTTTTCAAATGTTTTTCAAAACGGCTTCAAACAACCTAAAAATGCTGATATGTCATAAAAAGCAACCAACCAACCCAACTAACCAACTAACCGAAAGTTTTTCTAAGTTTTTCAAATGTTATTATAATAGAGAATATATTGCCAAGTAACAATGAAAAAGATTTCTTTTTTTTTTTTAATTTGTGCAACATTCGTTCTGTACTAACAGTCGTCTACACAAATAAGCAATGTGTCAGCCAATTGCATTGAATATTTAAAGATCAGCTTGTGCATTTCAAAGTGAAACATACCATGGATATGTCTCGAAATGAAGGATTCAACAAAAGAAGGAAAAAAAGTAGTCGATTTTTAAAGCAGCTGTGAGTATCTCACCGATAGAAGATCCTCCCTTGAGGAAAACAAGACAGACATTATGTATATAGCATCCATGGAAATCGTAGTCGACACAACACACTTAAAAACTCTGACCTATAAAGGTAAGAATTAAATAATATGTGAGAGCTGTAATTTCAAGTCGCGGTACCTTTTAGTTCGTTGGTTGCTTGAATTCTACGGCGCTTCAACCTTCACAGGGTATTTACTGCCAAATTCATTTTTATGCAAACAATCAGTTCTATGTCGAACAATTCAGTTTAGTATGAGCACACAGTTTAGCAGTCACAAACATTTCTATTTCAAGCTATTCATTTTAGTCAAATGGTTCTATTTCAAAAGATTCAGTTTATTATACGTATAGTTTTTTGTTTTCATACTGTTAAATGTCAAAATAGTTCTATTTTCAACCATTCAGTTTAGCATAAGTATGCATTTAGCAGTGAAAAACATTTCTATTTCAAGCTATTCAGTTTAGTCAAACGGTTCAATTTTTAAAAAGTCAGTTTAGTATACACACAGTTTCTTTTTTTCATACAGTTAATTGTCAAACAGTTCTATTTCCGACAATTCAGTTTAGCATAAGTATGCAGTTTAAATATAAAAAAAAGTTCTATAGCAAACAATTCACTTTAGCATAAGTACAGTTTCGATTTCTAAAACAGTTCCCTTTAAAACAATTCAGTTTAGTATAATTATACTTTTTGTTTACGCACAGTGAAATGTCAAAATATTTCTATTTCGAACAATTCAGTTTAGCGTACGTACAGTTTCAATGACAAAAACAATTCTATTTCAAACAACTCAGTTTAGAATATTAACAAATTTTCAATATCAAAATTGTCTTATTTAAAGCTATTCAGTTTAGCATAAGTACACAGCTGATTTCTATTTGACCAGTAGATAGGACCTTATAAGCTGCAACCACTCCGGGTCAAAGTGAACCTGGGAGCGATGGCGATGAAAGGGTACTCCACATTCCCCAGAACTCCAGTATTATTGAAGCGTCACCATCAAATTGTTTAGTGTCATTTCCAGGACAGTTTAAAAATGAGACCCGATGGATAGACAGGCATGAACCTTGAAATAGTACTCTAAATAATCTAATTTCATAATAGAATTGTTTTTGTTTTCTTTGTTTAATGACATATACATAATTTTGGCTATTTAAAGATTTTTTTCAATTTTTAGAAATAATTTTTGTATTACTTCCTATGCATAAAATAAAATAGTAGTTTTAAGACCTTTCAAGATGAGACCCGATAGACAGGCATGAACCCTAAAATAGTGCTCTAAGGAAGCTACTTTCATAATAGAATTGTCTTTCTTTTCTTTTTTTAATAACATATACACATTTTTGGTTATTTAAAGATTTTTTCAATTTCTCAAAATTTTTTTCGTATTAACTTCTATGCATAAAATAAAATGGCAGTCTCAGATCCTTTCAAGATTAAACCGGATAGATAGACAGGGATAAGCCCTGACAAGGTGCTCTATTGAAATTGCTTCCATAATATATATGATTTTCTTTTCTTTGTTTCATTACATATACACCTTTGTTTATTTCCTACAAAGCCCTTCTTCTGGAATGATTTGCCCAGTCAGCTGGGGCTGTAGAATACACTGACTGCACCTCTGCTGAGGGGTAAGACACCCCTAACGAGTGCCCTGATATGACGCTAAACAATCTGATTGTGAGGTTCAAGCAGTGCTGGAGCTTTGGGGAATGCGGAGTACCCCTTCATTGCCATTGCTCCCAGGTCCACTCTGGCCCGGAGTGGTAGCATCTGATAGAGCCCTATCTATGGGTTAAATAGAACTAACAGCATACTTATGCTAAAATGAATTAAGTAAACTGAATAGCTTAAAATAGAAATATTTTTGACAATTAAACCGTACTTACACTTAAACTGCGTGCTTATGCCTTACTGAATTATTTTAAATTGAACTGTTTTTCGACATTAAAACTGTATTTACACTTAACCGAATTGTTACATATAACTGCTTGAATAGTTAGAAATGGAAATGTTTTTGACAATTAAACTGTGTACTTATGCTAAACTGAATTGTTTTAAATAGAACAGATTATTTACATAAAATGGATTTGGCGTTAAATAACCTACAAAGGTTGATATGCCATAAAACCCACTTAACCAACCAACCAACCAACCAACTAGAATGATTGTCGTGGCTCTATTACATCTATATCTGATAGGGATAAGGGAATTTATATATTTCCGAAAGGGAAATAATACGAAAGAATATGTTATAACATGACTGCAGTTCAAACTGGTTCACGACGAAGTCACAGCCCCGTACGTTATCTAATATTTTGTTGGGTTGGATGAGGTCGGTAGTTTTAGTTAAAGTCGGACAGGAACGTTAGTGGTGCTTATGGCGTGGTGTCCACTTGGCAACTGGACTCTGGGCTAACCATATTTACCAACCCCTCTGCTCGGGCAGGATATGACACAAGGTCAATGTTTTAAGCGGAGTTTAACAGGTTTGAATTCAGAGTTTTCCTTCCCCTAGACTAGTTGCCTCACCAAGACTGAAGAACCTAGACTGTCCTACTATTTACCCATAGCTGGAGGGAGAATAATTGGATTCATACGTTTCCCAAGTGTACTACTGCTATGGGAAATGTAATCAGCCTCGTCCATGATTTGAACTCGCATCGCCGTGTCCATTTCTTCCGACGATAACCATTACAACGCAGGTATTTTTCACGCGTCCCACCAAACCAGCAAGTGTGCCACAAGGCCTTTGAGGTGTGACCGTAGCCCAGGCATACCAAGCATTCCCCAAAATGCCTCAAGCCCCGTCAGCATTCCCCTAAAAAGAGGGTGCCTGACGATAAACATAGCCCCTCCGAGAAGAGTTAGACCTGATCGAGACAGCCCTCTGAAACTCCAGGGTAGCCGGTCTTTCCGTGCATGACATGAACGCTGTTTTCTCGGATTCTAGGTCAGAACGCTTTGATTCACTGCTACCGGAACCAAGACACTAGACCTGATCCACGTATCATTGAACACGGCCAGTCGAAGTGAATCCCAACCCAGCACTGAGCAGACTGGACTCTTGGCAAGCACAGCAAGTACCCCTGCCGGACTGCTTTTAGACACCGCATTTGTGTCTTCTGCATGTGTGTTGTATGGCCATGTTTGCATAGCATGTGTGTGCGTGCAAATGTGCATATCCATAAGCCTGTGACGTTACTCCATCAAATGTCAACAAATAATATTCTCTTACTACTATACATACTTTATGGGATCTCTCTTTCAAATAAAAGTTAAACTGCATCAATAAATAGATTATCGATATTTACAAAATTTCGGAACCGTTATCTAAGAAAAAATGCTTATATTATATATTTATAATATTTGCCGATATCGAATTTGAGTCCACATATTAGTTATTTCATCACCCTTTCAGCGATGCCTAATGGCTAAAGTGCTGTAGTGCGGCAAAGGAGTAATTAACTTTAAACTCCAGTCGCGACATTACGTTAACTTTCGAAAGGCATGAAACCCCGTATCCTTCCACCTATGAGTTAAATAATATCACCGTTGTTCTTTAACGACGATAGCATATAATGACTTTCAAAAGTTGATATCAGGTTACGTTATATAACATATGACATGGATTTTCGGCTCGTTCCTAGTGACCCCGTGTGCTTTGACAAGCTGTCACGTTGTGATAGGTAAACAGGGGAATAGCAGCGTGTCGGGGTAGGCCGGTCGAGCAGGTATGTAACCGGAAAGAGGACCACGTGATATGATAACCACGCGGTCAGATTTAGAGTCCAAAGAATCGAGAGTCGAGCCAGGATTAGGCAGCCGATCAGAGGCGTATCGGATGTCTCTGATGATACGCCTTACAAGGGTGTGCAAGCATTAGCATCCCCTGGGTCAGGAAGAAGATATGGGACAAGAAGAAGTCCCCTCTCTGAGTATATGTCTCTCAATCTATGTCAAACTAACAACAAACTGTGGGCTCATTTTGAGAATAAAATGAGATATATATTTTTATATATACGTGTCCCTCGTTGTTCATAAAGACACAGCTGAGTATAAAGCATTTATTCAATGGCATATCAACTTGTAGGGTTTATTCAAAGACTCAAACCATCCATCTTAAAAAGCCAATTGTGATCTTGAGAGGACAAGTGATCTCAATATTTTTACCCAATAGAATTAGGCCGAAAGTTTAAGCAATGGAGTAACTCGTCTATTTCGTTATCGTAGCCGAGCACTTTAACCATTACGCCACCTTCAGATTTATACCCTTGGGAAAGGCAAAAGCTGCTTTATCCTCCCAGATATTGTTTAATTAGTATCACGACTATTCTTTTCCTGGACAGGATTTGGCATGGAATGACCCCCGAAGGTGAATATGTCATTAAACAAAGAAACCAAAGAACAGGATGTGACACAAGGACAATTTTCAGTGGAGTACCCAGGTTTAAATCTTGAGCTTTCCTTCAAGACATGTTGTCTTATCAAGGCTAAAGAAAGCAGTCTGATCTACTATTTACCCCTTGTTAGAGGACGAAGAGATGGGTCTCGACTAATACCAAGTGTAAAAAACACGACTAAAAGACACCCAACTGATTTCGTCTAGGTTTTCGGTGAGGTTTGGTTTTATGGCATATCAACCATTGTAGGTTATTCAATGCTAAATACAGTTAATTTATATAGATTATATATATGACTTGCAAACACAAGTCAATAAAGTGTTAAATAGTTCCAAATATTGCTATGTGTTCTTGGTATCAATCATTTGTTTACACAGTTCTATTAAAAACTATTCAATTTAACATAAGTCAAAGTTAAATGATTTCAAGTATTGCTATGCATCACTAACAATTCTAATTAACACATCAGTCAATTATTTTTACTGTTAAATGATCGAACAGGTCTATTTGTAACAATTCAATTAAGCATAAATCATTTCTTTGCACTCAGTTTAAATGTTTCACAGTTCTCTTTGACGCATAGATAAGACCCTATTAGGTTCTACCATTCTGGGTCAGAGTTGACCTGGAAACGATGGCAATGAAGGAGTATTCTGCATTCTGCATTCCCCAAAGTTCCAGGATTACAGGAGCCTCACTATCAGATTGTTTGGTATCATATCCATGACACTCTCTGGTGACAGGTCCCCCCTCACTCTAGTGATGCAGTCGTTGTATTCTACAGCCCTAGTTGACAGATCTCCGTCCAGGGTTCGAACTTGGATCACTGATTCCACGTTCTATACAAATAACTGTTATGTTTAAATGGTTTATTACTTCAGCAACTGTACAGTCTGGCCTTCTTCTTCGCCAAGTCGGCTGGAGCTGTAGAATTCACCGACTGCTTTTTACAGAGAGTAAGACCCATAACGAGTGTTCTGAATATGACACAAAACAATCTGATGGTGAGGTTCCAGTAATGCTGGAGCTTTGGGGAATACGGAGCACTCCTTTATTGTTATTGCTCCCCGGTCCACTATAGCCTGGTGTGGTAGCATCTGATAGATACCTATCAATTGGTTGAATAGAACTAGACTGCATATTTATGCTAAACTGAATTGTTTGAATTAGAACTGTTTTTGACATTGTAAATGAGTACTTATGCTAAGCTAAATTGTTTGAAACATAAAACTTTTGACTTTTAACTGAGGGTAAACAAAATATACTATACTTATACTAAAATGAATCGTTCGAAATAGAACTGTTTTGGGAATTTCAAAACGAATTATTTATTCAAGCCACGGGAGTATGCTATCCTTATCCGTCTGAGCGAAAGAAAACCCTCATGACGTATGGACAATTGTATGAAAGTGATAACCAAGGATAAATCAAGCACTGACATTGATCGAGATGATCGAGAAGGTTTGTCCCGTGCGTAGAATACAACGACTATACCCCAGCAGCGAGGTAACAACCCCGACCCACAAACCAACGAGGATACTCGTTGACCGTGGGAGGTGACCAATAATGTTTGAAGAGGGCCATAGTTGGTGAGAAATTAGCCATCCGGAACCAAAACTTTCAAATGACTTGCAATAATCCACTCCGCCCTTACTCGACCCGACGAGAGGTCGGAGTACCCCCAATCGAATAAATTAGCCTTTAATACCTACTCCTAGCACCTATATATTTGACACAACCGTATTCTATAAACTGTTTCTGAGGTAAAAAAAAATTCCCATCCTATATAATAAAAGATGCTAGAAAACAGCGACAGGAGATCAGTCATACTGACATAGCAATACTTCAAACAATTTAAACTGTGTTTAAACAAAGGGTTCATATTTTGTCGAAGTACTCGTGTTAGCGGAATATAAAACATTGATTATGATTAAATTCGAATTTTTATATAGAATCGAAAGTATTAGTTATCAATAGTTGGAAATGGTGTAATGGTTAAAACGATGGATAGCAAATTCGTAGTACGCGAGTTCGTACTCCAGTCGCACTATTACGTTTACTTTCGAACAAATACCCTTGAGAAAGGTATAACCCCCCTTATCCTCCGAGCTATGGATTAAATAGCATCACTACTGTTCTTCTAAAAGGATGTCTTTGGTATTAAATAACCCACGAAGCCTGATATGCCATTAAGCAAAGAAACCAAACCAATATTATGTACATTTCACGTATCTTGGTCGTATTTTTAGACCATGTATATTACAGTAATCCTTGAAAACATTTACAAGTGAGAATAATGTTGAACAAAATATGAGTGCTAGATATAATTACTTGATACCGTTAAGTACCATGGTTACTGGAGGTGCCTGTGGTGTAAAGGTTATCGTCGCAGGAAATGGACATGGCGACACGAGTTCAAATCTTGGACGAGACTGATTGCATTTCACATAGCACTAATACCAATCGAATTATTCTCCCTCCAGCTATGGGTAAATAGTAGGGGAGACAAGGTTCTTCAGCCTTGGTGAGGCAACTAGTCTAGGAGAAGGAAAACTCTGAATTCAAACCTGTTAAACTCCGCTTAAAAATTGACCTTGTGTCATATCCTGCCCGAGTGGAGGGGGTTGGTAAATATGGTTAAGTGCCATGGTTATGATCTTAAACTGAATCTGATAATGAATATCTAAGTTTAGAGGTTTGGAAACGAGGAATAATCCTTTACATCAATTACTTCTAAGTCCACTCTGATTTAGCGAGGTAGTGAGGGTTAAAGTCCCAGTCACATGATCAAATAGAATAGTTCAAACTTTTGCTGGGGTTTATTATTATTTAAAGCCATTCAGCTATGTTATTCGAATATGAAAAGAATACTCAATAAGTAAGTGCAGTATAAAAGATATATATATATATGTGTATATAAAGATGACTGGGCGATCGATTATGTGGGCATGCAAGATATTTCAAAGACATATGGAGATGGCTATCATTACCTTAATAATCAATGCACCTGTGTTCTCTTGTAATATAATGGCCGAGGGATTTCGTTTTATACCATTGGGTTTAGTTAGGCTGAGAACCTTTCGGCTCAGTGCATGGGTTACTTAGGTGCAACATTAACGCAGGTGTTCGCGCGCGCGCGGAGCGGACGTGTCACTCAGAGATGTCACCATAGAAACCCGAGATGGAAAATGGAGCTAGGGAGTGTGAATGACGTCACGCACTGAAAGCGCGCGGAGGATTTGGGGGATTTTGAAAAAGTCAGTTAGTTGAGTTTTGCCGTCCGAAGAAGAAAGGTGACATTCGCTTGCTCGCCGAGGCCTTGGGCAGGTGTAGCACGAGATGGGGTGGGGAGATGGAAAAGCCAGAATAGAAAGAATGTGTATCTCTCTCCTTATGTGGAAGACCTTTTAAACTCAAAGGTAATAAAAAGTTTCGTACCTGAAGTAAGAGTTCGTAAGTGTTTTTCGTGTTTCGAGATTCCTATGTTCTATGTATATGTTATGAGCATTTTATGGAAGTTTCGCATATCCGTATCATGGGTACCGTTCCAACAACTTCTGGAGGGCCTCTTGTATGAGCGTGTCAATGACCTTCGTCTCAGCCTCTCGCATCTCCTCAATATTCTCATAACGACAGCCTCTGAGCTTAAGGAATAACCAAAAGTCACAGGGAGCAAGGTCTTGACAACAGGGAGGCTGAGGAACTGTCTTGATGCCCATCTTGGTCAAATAGCCTGTGACAAGGATGGAGTTGTGGACTGGTGTATTGTCCTGCTGGAAATGCCACTGACCCGATTTGAAGAGTGCTGGCCTCTTCCGACGGAATCTCTTCCTGAACTCCCTTAAAACCTCAACATATTAACCATAACCCTAACCCTTAGGCCAACCAACTCTGGTGTATTGACTTCATTACTCCTCCCACATTTCTCATTATTACTCCCAGACTCATTGCCTTCCTTGAATCTCTTATGCAACTCAAAAACTGATGTTCGATTAATGCAAGATGGTCGAAAAACAGTCTGAAGCATTCCATACGTTTCTGTGGTATTTCTACCAAGTTTAAAACATAATTTTATTGCATATCGTTCTTCTAAAGTGTCCTCACCTCCAGATTGTATTTTTGAAATTCACCAGCTGTGAAAATCAGGCTTTAGTAGTGTATATTCTAATTGCTGCTGTAGCTGTTCACTTGAATCTGAAATCATAAAAAATGGTCAGTCATCTCATTAGACGTATAGATTTAACCTACTGAATTTTTAACTGTCTACGACAATTTAAAATGCCTGTACAAATAAAGTCTGGAAACTTATTAAATTTCCACGTAACTGATTGTAATCCTTGACAAAATATCAACGTTAGAGAATAGTTCTTGATACGGTTAAGTGCCATGGGTATGACCTTAAACTGAATCTGATAATGAACCCCCCTCTCTCTCTCAATTGAATAGCATATAAAATTATTGATATACCCAGGGAACAGATCGAAACTAAATCCAATTTTAAATTTATTGAATAAATATTTCAAAATGTTTTATGGGAAGGCTTCGTCTAGCCAAGAAGATCTATAAACTGACACTTTAGAAAGTTGGAACTGATATGCCAAAGAATATTGCCTTAAGTTGAATAAACCGGCCTACTGGCATAATGATTTGCATGTGCGCCGATGATCCAGGAGGCCAGGGTTCAATCTTAGGTCAGTTCATACCAAAGACTCAAAAAATGGTATTTTATGTCTCCTTGCTTAACACTCATCATTATAAAGTACGTACCAAGAGTAAAGTGGAGCAATCCACGAAAGGAGTTGCGTTCACTCCACCTCGGTGTATTAGCTATTAAAAAGATAGCCTTCCGGTCACCCTTCTCTACGGTCGGCCAACTTTTAACTTCCATGCTTAAAAAGAATTAACACTAAAAAAAAGCTTGAGAAGGGGTGAAGAAATATTCATTCTAATTTTTCTGTCAAAGAATTTAATTATTTCCTTCCATGTTGGTTTATTACCTGACATTTTCTTTGCATGACTTGAGATGAAGTTTTACAATTTATGTAAATAACCTTGAGAAAAATATGAAAAAACCCTAAGATGGTAAACTATTAAATAAGAAAGCGTTTTGTGTCTTATCGGTAATTAGTTTACTTACTGCCAAATAAAAGAATCAAAGTGAACATCGTCTTTGTGTTCTAATTCCATAGTTTTTTTCTAGTTGGTATTTTAGAAATATATAGATAGCTAGAACGTAAAACGTTATTATATACAAATGACTAGAGGAAACAAGCTGTCACTTTCACGTAATCACAAAAACTTTTAGTGACACGTCATTGTTAAATATCAGCTGATATCTACCTAATTTTTCATCTTAATATATCTAGTTTACAGCTGATTTTATAACAAACTTGTTCATCTGTAGAATTTATTTATCATGATCTGATTGTCCGCCAACCCTGATCTTAGTAAAACGAACCACCTCCCAACATTGAACTGTAAGTTAAACTAGAAAATGAATTCATTCCAAAAATAAATAACTAAACTCCCTAATTATTTCTCTGGGTATTGCTGGCTTGAATACACAGTTTAACATCTACACCGGTTGTCGAAACATGGCTGCATTCAGCTGAAAGGAAAAGAGATTTTTGCAGGGATATCAGCACGCTGTACACACATACTGCCTTATCCAGGATTTGAACCTCGCTTTGTAAGTCTATTTATTATGACAATAGCTTACCCGGTAAACACATTTCGAAAAAAAAAAAAATTAAAAAATTAAAAAAAAACCCAAAAAATGACGTTACGTCTAGTAAGTAATTTCTACGTCTAGAAGAGGAACATTGACACTTGATGATGACAGAAATATCCGATTAAATTAATTTTTTTCTTCAGTTATTGAAAAAAAAATTATATCGATTCAGGATTATATATTTTTTAAATCACTCCGTGACTAATGGCTGACCCAGACTTTTTTTTATCAATTTCTTCGTCGTCTGTTCTCATTATCAATAGAAAGAAGAAAAAAATTGATTATCGAAAATAGTCAAAAAATAAATAAATAAATAAATAAAATAAGACAAAATGAATAAGACGTAAATTTAAACAAGTTGCCTGTCCATTTCTTAAAAGCCAATCATTCAAAAATCCCACACGATCTAACTTTGTTCGAAGTAGCTACAGTATTTGTACTAACGCTTTCCGTTTTAAAAATTTATTTTGACATATCGATAAACTTGTGTATAAATATGATAATTCAATCATAAAATGAAAGATTAGGTTATGTATTCTCTTGACTGGGAATTTTCTTGATTTATGGGCTTCTTCCATCTTGGTCCTAACCTCCGAAAACAAGCTGGTGATGATGGTGTCTGCTTTAATTAATACGGAAAATATACCGATAATTAGAATAATCTAATCTTATTTGTATAAGGTATATCTAAATAATCCAAAAGATTTATCAATTAGATAAAAGAAAGTGTTTCCTTTTATCTATTACTGGTCGCTTAGTAGGTGTTTTATGGCATATCAGTCCCATTTCCTATCCGGGGTTTTTATTATGACATCTGTGATTGTCACATCCTCCCCGAGCGAGCGTGAACACCTGCGCTCAATGTGTGCCCCTACCCGTGCAGTAAGCCGAACAGTTCTAAGCCTAACTAAACCGAAAGATAAGATATAACCAACGAAAAAATGGTAATATAAAAAAAAATCCCTCTGCAATTATATAACATATGCAGGACAGTCGTTTGGGGAGATTTACCCCTCTGCTAAGATGCAGTCAGTGTATTCTACAACCGCAGCCAAGCTGTAGGGTGAGTTTTCGTCACGTATTTATAAAAATTAACTAGCTGTAATTTATAATGAGAGAGTACTCTATAATTTAGAAATTCATTACCCTTGTGGAGGGGGTTTTACGACGGGACGTTTTTTTGACAAATGAGTCATTGTATATGCAGTTATTTTTTAAATGATAAGAATTTGGAGATGAATTATTGATAGAATGAAAGGACTTATTCCAAAATCGATATGATCAAGTATCAATTTTTATCCATCTATATATCGGCTTATTTTCATTACAGACTAAATCTTCAGGCTGTAGGTCGAGTTTTCAGCTAGTCTCCATAAAAAAAAAAACACGCCAGGAATCGATTATGCATCGAATGACTTTATCTCATCTTTTTTGTCAAGAGATTTCTATCAAGAGATCAATTCATTGATTTTAAGGCATGTCAGATGTTATTTAATGCCTATTTCTAAGGGAACTGGGTTCGTTGTAAGTTTATAATTCCTTTGAAATTTTTTTCCCCATCAAATATGCATTAATTTTCGATTTTGTGGTTTGATTTGGTTTCTTTATTTAAACACATAACGTGGGTTATTTCATCCCCTTCTTGGATTAAAAACCAATGATCCTATTTTAGATGGGGGTAGTCAGCGCTTACTACCTTTCTCAAGAATATTAGTCCAGCAGTGAACATGAGTTGAATTCGAACTCGCTATCCACGAGATCACTGCTCCAGCACAGAATCCATTGCCTCACAGGGACTCCTTCACAAAAAATATGCCTATTACAGGAACTACCACTTCGTATTAATGGATCTACCCTCAACGAATCTTCAGGAATGTCACATCACGCGTCCTTTGGAGGGGTTCATATGCCACTACAAAAGGTGCAGCCATAATGTATTCTAAACTACTCCGACAGGTTTTTTTTTTTTTGCTAGAGAGCAGTTGAATATCATGGTCTCTTCCAGCACTATATTGCTAGGTAGTAGTCGTATTAGTAACCTAACACTGTTGTATCAGCAGGAGTACTAGTAGTACGACTACCATTTTGGGACACCACCGGATAGTAAGCTCCACTTACTATTATCCTATCCTTTGTAACTTTTGTTAATATATCTTTCTTACCTCTAACCCATGTTCCGTGTTTTCCTTCCGTAATACCAACTTTGGGTCCACATCTGTTTCTTTATTTCATTGTTGTTTTTTTTTTCAATTATCGGTTTTTGTTAAATAATATGATCGTTTCTTTATTTTCTATTTGTTTCTTTTTTTAAATTGATTTTTTTTTGTTTCATTGTTTTCTTGCTTGTCTATTTATATCAACTTCTCTTTCTTCTACACATTCTTTGTTTCTGTTGTGAGACTCTTCCAGCACAATATTACTATGTGAGATAACACTCTCAGTGTGTCGTATCCTAATATAGTAGTAGTAGTAGTAGTAGTCCGACTACCAATATTGGACACCACCGGATAGTAAGCTCCGCTTACTCTTATACTATCCTTTGTAACCCGTGTTCCGTGTTTTCCTTCCGTGGTACCAACTTTGGGTCCGCATCAAATATGAAAAATCTTTTTTTCTGTATTAAGGATATGAACTATCAGATGAATAACTAAATGACATCCATGAAATTAAACGAGTAGAACGAGTCGAAAGTGTTGCAATAGTTTGATAGGTGTTCATTTTCGACGAAAATATCTCATTACAGAAGAGGTGCACATCATGCAAGGTATCTGTTTTGGTTTGTAATGTCGTGGTAGTTGGTGCATTGACACGTTGCTTATCAATGTGCGGGATTTAAAAGCCGAAAATATGAACGTGTCTAGCCATTAGCTCTTTTAACCAGAGTATTGTTCCAAAGTGTAAATGCAGATGTACAATCAAACTCTATCTATCTTTCTATCTATCTATCGGTCGGTCTCTTTACCTTCATATCTATCTATCTATCTATCTATCTTGAGTTATATCTATCAATCTCTCCGTCTGTCTGTCTTGCTATGAGTTATATCAATCTATCTATCTATCTATCTATATTGAGTCATATCTATCAATATGTTTGTCTGTCTGTCTTATTACTAGTAATATCTATCTATCTATCTATCTTGAGTCATATCTATCAATCTCTCTGTTTGTCTAACTGTCTTGCAACTAGTCATATCTATCTATCTATCTATCTATCTATCTTGAGTCATATCTATCAATCTCTCTGTTTGTCTGACTGTCTTGCTACTAGTCATATCTATCTATCTATCTATCTATCTATCTATCTTGAGTCATATCTATCAATCTCTCTGTTTGTCTGACTGTCTTGCTACTAGTCATATCTATCTATCTTGAGTCATATCTATCAATCTCTCTGTTTGTCTGTCTGTCTTGCTACTAGTCATATCTATTTATCTATCTATCTCTCTTGAGTCATATCTATCAATCTCTCTGTTTGTCTGTCTTGCTACTTGTAATATCTATCTATCTTGAGTCGTATCTATCAATCTCTCCGTTTGTCTGTCTGTCTTACTACTTGTCTCTCTCTCTCTCTCTCTCTATCTATCTATCTTGAGTTATATCTATCAATCTCTCTGTTTGTTTGTTTGTCTTACTACTAATCTATCTGTTATATTTTGACCTTCGACCCGGCCCAAAATGCCATTCAAGGTGATGCACCGGCAACCAGTAGAGGAAATCGCGCGGGCGGAAATTGGCTAACAAAATGGGACAAGCTAAAAAAATCCCATGATACTCTCATAGACTGACGCACCGGAAGAGAGTGACCTCTGAACTGCATGACAGTTATTTCCGCTTGATGACGATTAAACATGCGATTTCATAGATCGAGTGGGCGATCGAGTGGACGTTGAACTATTATATAGCTCAGTCAAGACAGAAGTCAAGCCAGTTGAGTTGCAGCCAGTTATAGACGAGATGTGGCAGGGAAAGCCACACCCGGCCGAGGGGGCCCTCAGGAACCCCGATGGAGTATGGGGACCAGAGACGTTGCTGATAAGATGCAGTAAAGGAAGCCAGAACCCAGTTGAGTGGACCTCAGGGCCTCCGGTTGAGCATCAGGAGAACGAGAAAGACACAACGTTGACGGCCATAAGAGTAGGGGTCAAAATATTGCAGTTATGTTCGGTCTCCAGCTCCTTCTCACACGCAAACCTTGAGTAACCCTTTTCGAACCCTTGCAATAAAGTGAGAGGTACATATTTTTATAAAGAAGTCTTCCTGCGTCTGTCTTTATTATTGTGTCGTTGTGATGCTGTAAATGAGTATATAACATATCTATCTATCTATCTATCTGAGTCATATCTATCAATTTCTGTTTGTCTGTCTATCTTACTACTAGTCATATCTATCTATCTATCTATCTATGCATCCGTTTTTCATACTTATCTATCGACCGACCTACCTAACTAACTAACTAACTTATCAACTAAGTAACTATTTATCTATCAATATCGAGTCATCAATCAATCAATCAATCCCCATATCTTGCTATGATAATTATATTTGATATAATATCCAGCAAAATATTAAGAAAAAAGACATGAAAACCTATTGTTGGTTTTTAAATCGTTTTATTGTATTTGTAACGTTTCGCTCTTCATATGTTCAGCACTTTCGAAATATTTTTCAAAATACGCGTTCTACAGGAAATCAAATAATTCCTGTGACAATTTCCGGTTTTAAGTCCTATCTATCTATCTATCTTAACCTGTTCATAATTATCTATCTATCTCATCTTAGAAATTTCTGGAACACATCGGTTTTGCAGAAGAAATCAAATGTATTTGTTGTGTGAAAGGTGAAGGCACAGGACAATAACCAGATTGTTTGAGCAATTTTGCTTGGGTTGCAAAAACCACAAAGATCAACCAAGAATAGATTGGCAAAAAAGTGTTGATTTTGAGGTCAGACTCCAAGCCATTGAACCGTTATCTAAAAGAAAACTTTTATATTGTCGAGGCAAATCTGGTGCGTAATTCACAGATAATATCAGGTGAGCTTGACTTTTTACTGTCCAGTGCGGTTCGATACTTTCGTAAACTCGAGAATAGTATCAGCAGGTGAGGAATTATGCTTCCCATTACCAAAATATTGCAAAAGTTTTGAATCCCCCTAGTATTATAGAAAAAGCCATGCATACGTTTTACCAAAATATTGCAAAACCTTTGACTCACCCTAGAGTTATAGAAAAAGCCATGTATACGTATTACCAAAATAGTGCAAAACTTTTGACTCACCCTAGTATCATAGAAAAAGCCATGTTGAAGTACGAACAAAATATTGTAAAACTGTGGACTCCATCAGAATCCAACACAGAATTTTATTCAGGGAAAGTTCATGGTATAAACTAATTTAAATGCAATTTATTATAAAATCATTTGAGATTGCTTTTAAAACCAAACGTTGTAGACTTGATTATACTCAAACAAGAATTACATTTCTGGCTTAGGTAAGTTTAATCGATTTGGACTTGTTGAAAATTTCCTGTTTGCATCGACAGCATTTCGTAAAATATTTTCTTGATAATAGTCGAATCAGTACTGGTAGGGTTTCCGTTGTAACCTCCGTCCATCAAGATATTGATTCTTCTATTCATGAAGGACTGGAATATTATGTTGAGTAGTTTATCAATATCAGTATTAGATGATTATTTTAGAATATTAAAACGTGAAATTCAGAAAGAACTCAGTGACCACAACGTTAGAATTCAGTCGCAAATTGGATAGGAAATCGCTATATTCTCAAACAAAAGTTTACAGATATACATTTGAAGAAAAATCACACTATGATGAGTACCTGCTGTTATAGTATGATTCCTCCATATATATGTTTGGCAAAAGTCTAAATAACATTGATTTTTTTTACTGAGCTGAGATTTTATGGGAAATGTAAATAGCCTAAACCTTGTTTCGAACTCAAATCACTGATCCCATATCCTTCGACGATAATAATTACACCACAAATGTCCGATATATATATATATATATATATATGTGTGTGTGTGTGTGTGTGTGTGTGTGTGTGTGTGTGCATACGTGGTGCCTTCAAGAAGTTTCCATACATTTTTTACAGACATTTAAAATTGTCGTAGACTCTTGAACATTCACTATGTTATTGCTATACATCTTTTAAGATGACCGACCAATTTTTATAATTTCAGGTTCAAATCAACAGCTACAGCAGAAATTGGTATACACCCTACGAAAGCCTGATTGTCACAGCTGGGGAATTTCAAAAATGCAATCTGGACGGGAGGATATTTTAGAAGAACGATATACAATAGAAATTATGTTTTAAACTTGGAAAAAATGCCACAGAAACGTATGGAATGCTTCAGACTGCTTTTCGACCATCTTGCATGAATCAAGCATCAGTTTTGAGTGGCATAAGATATTCAAGGAAGGCAGGGAGTCTGTGAGGGATGATGAGATGTGTGGGAGGAGTAAGGAAATAGTTAGGGTTAGGGTTATTATGTTGAGGTTTTAAGTGATTGTAGGAAGAGATTCCGTCAGAAGAGGCGAGCACTCTTCAAATCGGGTCATTGGCCAGTCAACTCTGGTGTATTGACTTCCTTCGTCCTCCCACACCTCTCATCATCTCTCACAGACTCCCTGCCTTCCTTCAATCTCTTATGTAACTTAAAAACTGATGCTCGATTTATGCAAGATGGTACAAAAGCTGTCTGAATCATTCCATACGTTTCTGTGGAATTTTTTCCAAGGTTAAAAAAGAATTTTATAGCATATCGTTCTTCTAAAGTGTCAGATTGTATTTTTGAAATTGTGACAATCACGTTTTTGCAGGGTGTATTCCAATTGCTGCTGTAGCTGTTCATTTTAACCTGGAATCATCAAAATTGGTCAGTCATCTTATAAGATGTATAGCAATAACATACTGATTTTTTAAATGACCGTTCAAAAAAGTCTGGAAACTTGTTGATGGACCATGTATATATATATATATATATATATATATATATATATAAAAGTAAATATTGAATAAAATCCGACAGTATGAAGGTAGCAGAAAAACATAATCCAAATAGGTGGATTTATTATGATGTTAAGTCGACGTTAACTGAAATCGAAACGTTAACGTCGACTTTGCATCATAATAAATTCAACAATTTGGATTTTATTTTTCTGCTACCTTCATACTGTCGGATTTTCATTCATATTTATTTTCATACTGTCTTTTCGGAAAAACAAATACCGAAGACAATCTTACACGACATTTAAGATTGATGATTCCAAACAACCTATATATATGAAAACATACTTGTCGTTGCGTATTTCTCAATAAACGGAAGTTTTGTCTCGTTTCTTTGGGAAATCCAACATTTTAAAATATTTTTCCACGTGCCAGACACCTTCTTATGACTGTAGTATTATGAACGCTATGTGCACGTTTGTGTATCTTTTCGTTGTATATTTGTCATTTGCTCTTGTCATCTCAGCAAGCATCCATCACTATGGGAACTATTTTGATATTCAAGTCCTGATGATGGTTACTGAAACCGAAACGTTTACGTCGACTTTACATCATAATAAATTCACCTATTTGGATTCCGTTTTTCTGCTACCTTCATATATATATATATATATATATATATATATATATATATTCTTCTTCCTTCTCCTCCTTTCTCCATCTGATTTAAAATCTTTATTGAACAAATCATCATCTTCATCATCATCATGTCGTGCCGCTAGCACGGATATCCCTGACCCTATCTCGCCACTTCTCCCTATCATTCGTCGCCTCCGGCAGGTCTTCAGGGTTACATCCTGTGTCCTCACATAGTTGCTGTATGTAAGTTCGAGCTGGTCGTCCTGCTATTGCACGGCCATATGTGGGGGTCCATAGGAATACATCACTTATGAGCTCGTCCTTGCTTCTCCAGCAGTGTCCCGCGTGTCTGGTTTGTCTAACTTGTATAGTTTTCGTGATCGGGGGCAAGTGGCCGTATAGTAGGTGTCTTGTGGGGTGTTGTCGCCAGGACTTGTTCAATATTGCTCTCAACATTCTTGTGTAATTGCCGTCTAGTTTCTTCTCCAGCTGTTTAGTTAGCGTCCATGTAGTGCATCCATATAGCAGTATCGATACAACCGCTGCCTGGAAGAAACTGCGTTTCATTTTATCGGTTAGGTCTGATTTCCATATGATCGAGAGCCTATCGATAGCCGTCCATGCTTTCGTCAGTCGTGCGTCGATGTCGTTTTCGGTTGATGAGACGCTACTTCCTAGGTAGGTGAATTTGTCTACTAGTTTCAGAGAGGTTCCGTCTAGTGTGGCAATGTTGCCCGTTTGGTTGTTACACATATATTCAGTTTCGTGTGCATTGACATGGCGGCCAGTGCCAGCTGCAGCTCGTTCCAGACTATGCAGTAGTATCTCTGCTTGATTAGGCGTATTCGCCAGTAACGCCAAGTCATCAGCGTAGTCGGCATCCGTGATTGTTTTTGCAGGGTATCTTTTGCTTCTTCTCTTAGTCAGCTCGAAGCCATTTTCTCCGATTTTGTCGATCGAAGTCCTAAGCACATAGTCTAGAGAGATGATAAAGAGGTACGGAGCTGGCGTGTCTCCTTGTAGTACTCCTGCAACAATGTCGAAGTATTCCGTGTCTCCATCTGGTGAACGTACTTTCACTTTGGTGTTTCTGTAGAGAATCATTATCGCTGCTACGGTTTCTTTTGGTAGGCCGTATGCTAGTAGGATTTGCTCCATCTTCCCTCTGTGTATGAAATCGAATGCCTTGGTAAAGTCGACAAATAGTAATGTCACCTGAAGGTTTTTTGCCCGAACGCCTTCAAGGAATCTACGGATGGTCAGTATTTGTGAGGTTGTGGATCTATTTCTCCGGAAGCCATTTTGGTTTTTTCCAAAGGATGTTGTCTATTTTGGGTTCTATGCGGTTTCGTAGTAGGGCATTGTAGATTTTGGCTGCTATGGATGTAAGTGTTATCCCTCGGTAGTTCTTGGCTAGTCCGAGGTCACCTTTTTTAGGGAATGGAAGGATGCATCCCTTCGTCCATCGTTCTATCCTATTTTGACTATAGACTGCGTTGCATTGCCGGAGCAGTATATCGTCGAATTGTCTCGTCTTCCACACTTCTGGGGGGATTTCGTCTAGCCCCGCCGCTTTCCTATTTTTAATTCTTCTGAGAACCGAGTCGAGTTCTTCTTTGGTGAAAGGACCTAGTTTTACGTCTAATTGCTTACTAATAATTCTGGTGATCGGTTCATCCGTTATTTCCGGTGGGTTTCCTAGTAGATTTTTGAAATGCTGTTCCCACAGTTTTACTCTTTCTTGTTGGCTTGCAGCTTTCAATTTTGCTTTGGCTGTGCTCTTCCTTCTACTTACTTCGTTTATTGTTTGCCAGGCTATCCTGGATTGTCTATCTTCCACCGAATCTCTATTCTTATCTATCTGAATTTGTATGTATTCTGCCACTTCTTTTAGATATATTCTTGCTAACTGATATTGTGCCCCTTCTAGTTTTCGGGCATTTGTGTTTGTTGGGTTCTTCCGATAGCTTTTGGAGGCAGTTTTCACTAGTGCACGTTTTTCTCTAACCGCTAGCGTTTCCCAAGGGACTCTGTATTTAGTTCTAGGTTTTGTTGGAATACACTTTGATGCCGCCTTAAGGTGTGCTTCTACAAAATTTTCATATTCGTCATTTGGGGTACATTTTTCTGTCTTCTCTTGTAGTGCTTCGAATCTGTTTCTTAGTTCTAATGCATATTTGTCTCTAATATCTCTGTTGTTAAGTAGGGCCCAGTTATAGTGCTTGGTTGTCGCTTTTCGTGTGGCGTTTTTTCGTAGGCTTAGTCGTACTTTGGCCGTAACTATTCGATGATCGGAGGACACACCCTCGAAAGAGGAGTATGCTTCGCAATTCATCGCACTATTTTTCCATTTCCCGTTTATAAAGACGTAGTCTATCTGTGCTTTACTATTATTTGCGTATGTGTAGGTCCATAATTTTCTCTCCCTTTTTTTAAAGTTTGTATTGAGGCATGTTAATCTATTTTCTATCATGAAATCAATTAGATGTTGTCCATTCTTGTTTGACGTGTTGTGTAGGCTGTATTTGTTTTTTCTTTTTTTCCCGATTTGTGCATTCATATCTCCGCCAATGACTAGCAGGTTGTGTTTCGGAATGCTACGTACTAGGGAGGATAGCTCTTCGTAGAAGGTGAAAGTTCGGTTTCTTCGCTAACATTGGTAGGGCTGTAACAGGAGATAATTGTTGCTTTGGGGTTGCCATTAAACGTTGCGGCCATCATCCTAGGTTGTATTCTCTCAATGCTATTTAGTGTTTTTAACGCTCTTGGTCCTATAAGCATTCCCACCCCTCCTACCGATGCATTGACAGAGTTTTTCCATGCCGATACAGTCACCAGCATCCATCCATTGCCAGTTTCGTGATATTTGATATCTTTGTTGTGCGTGTATCGGTGCAAATTACGTCTATCTTATGTTCTACGGCTGATGCAGTTAGCTCTGATAGTTGACCTATTCTATTTCGGGTTCTAACGTTAAATGTCGCTATCTGTATTGTTTGTTTGCATTTTAGTAGTTTTTGGTTGAGCTCTGTAGCTGATTTTTCGAACACTGAGGCCAGGGCTCCAACCTCAGCAGGACGTGCCCCTTTTTTACCCGCGCGAAGAGCGATGCGGTTTATGTATGTGGTTTGAGTAGGAGTCATGGTTATCTTTCGGTGGCTGTTTTTATTCTCATCTATAGAAGCCGCTCTTATAGATGAGCAGCAGTAGTTCCCCGATCGAACTGACAATCCTGAGCGTTAAGCCGCAAGACTCACACGTTCAGGAAATGTTAGGCATTGCGCATTCGAATACCTTCACGTACATCATGCTGCTTCCCATGTGTACGAGTAAAAAAAAAAAAAAAAAAAAACCTTTTTACCTTTACTTTTAACTTAGTTAAAGTCCAGGACTGCTGTATTTTTAAATTCAAAGAAATTTTGGGGTATATTTTATCCTATCATCCGATTCAGGCCCTGAACAAATAAAACAAATAAATTCTACAAAATAATCTTAAACAGTCAAGTGACAAACTTTTAAACACAAACGCCGATATTTATTGAACTGTTACCCCTTTCTCTGTATAGATATTATGTCCTCCTTTTTTTAGTATTTTATTAAACATCCATCGGTGATTTAAGATCAGAAGATATTATCCTTCCTAGTCCTGTCATACATTTATTTCGACGAGGACATATTATATTCGCCTTGTCAGATGATAATACACGATTGTTCTTTATGTATATATTTCTTGTCATAAACAGCCAACTTTTTCTTGTTATACAAATTTCACCTGGGTTTTTATATTTTACACGTTTTACACATCTATCATTGATTTAACATCACTAATATCATTCCTCATAGCCCTGATGATGGTTCATTAGAACCGAAACGCTATAGTGTCGACTTTGCTTGTTAATAAATCTCTCCTTCAACTTGCATTACCTTGTTAACAATTTTTCTTTACATATTACACTCCATTATTTACTTATATATATACATATATATATATATATTGAAGGGGATGTGGAAAAAAAATAAAGTCCCGAAGAAAGTTATCAAAACTTAAATTATTATTTATCAAAATAAATTAATCTAACTTGGTGCATATTGTTTTTCTTACTTTATATATACATATATATATATATACATCAACCATGAGGTTAAGCCTACGTCGATGCGTAACTCCGACTTGGGATGTGTTGGTCGTGAAGGTGACGATATCCTCTGTAGGGATCAAACGTACTTTCCTGACACATCAGGTTAAGTGGGCGCGCATTTAACATGATTAGTTAATTTGGCATCGCTTTCGTGCGATGTGAGCCAGTGGTCCAGTGGTAGAGTTTCGGCTCTGCTTTCAGTGATTTTTTGTTCGATCGCCAGCGGTGGACCTCTCGGTAATCACTGCTGATGAGACCTCATAATGTTGGAACAGCTGTCCAATGTTCCGTACGTTGCATGGAAGCGTTTGCAGAGTTTTCTAGTCATGGAAATTCAATTTATATATATATATATATATATATATATATATATATATATATATATTTCACTGTAATGTCTGCTTTTAGTTGATTTGGCGTATATATAGATGTATATTTCCTTTATATACCCTATCCGGAGGCAAAAGCTGCTTGGTAGCGCCTGGAGTGGCAGTACCGCCTTGAGCTACCGAAACAGTGTTATCACCCTGGTTGGTGGCTGATGAGGACAGGGTATCGCACGTGCTTTCACATGTTGTATGATAATATATATATATTCGACTCCATTCACAGAGGAAAGATGGAACAAATCCTACTAGCGTACGGCATACCTAAAGAAACCGTAGCGGCAATAACGATTCTCTATAGAAACACTAAAGTAAAAGTACGATCACCAGATGGAGACACAGAATACTTCGACATAGTAGCAGGAGTACTACAAGGAGACACGCTGGCTCCGTATCTCTTTATCATTTGTCTAGACTACGTACTTAGAACATCGATTGACAAAATCAAAGAGAATGGTTTCGAACTGACGAAGAAAAGAAGCAAAAGATACCCCGCAACAACAATTACCGACGCCGACTACGCCGATGACATAGCGATACTGGCAAATACACCTGACCAAGCCGAAACACTTCTGCATAGTTTGGAACGAGCAGCAGCAAGCATAGGCCTCCATGTTAATGCACATAAAACGGAATATATGTGCTATAACCAAACGGGGGACATCTCCACTCTAGAAGGAACCCCTCTTAAACTAGTAGACAAATTCACGTACCTAGGAAGCAGCGTCGAATCAACCGAAAAGGACATCGAAACGAGGTTAACGAAAGCATGGACAGCTATCAATAGGCTATCGACTATATGGAAATCAGACCTAACCGATAAAATGAAACGCAGTTTCTTCCAGGCAGCGGTCACATCGATACTGCTATATGGATGCACTACATGGACGCTAACAAAACGGCTGGAGAAGAAACTAGATGGCAATTACACAAGAATGCTGCGTGCAATCCTCAACAAGTCCTGGCGGCAACACCCAACAAGACACCAACTGTACGGCCACCTGCCCCCTATCACGAAAACTATTCAAGTTAGGCGAACCAGACATGCAGGACATTGCTGGAGAAGCAGAGATGAACTCATAAGAGATGTACTCTTATGGATCCCCACACACGGCCGCGCAAAAGCAGGACGACCAGCACGAACGTACATTCAGCAGCTATGTGAGGATACAGGTTGTTGTCCTGAAGACCTGCCTAGGGCGATGAACGATAGGGAGGAGTGGCGAAAGAGGGTCAGGGATATCCGTGCTGCCAGCACGATATGATGATGATGATGATGATATATATATATAGTGATCCATAATCTTTTTCGTTCTATCAGAACTCATCAGTGTGGCTAAACATACTAGCTTCCCGTAGCTGGGATCGAAACCCGGTTGACTCAAACGCCAATCCAAGCCTCTAACCCTCAGCAACGAGGAACCAGTTGCAGGGAAGTAAATTTTAAACGGTTATGGATCATATATATATATATATATATAACCTCACCAAATGTCCTTAGCCGCAAAAAATGCGCTTACCACGTAACATTCCTGACTATTAAAAATACGTTTTATTGATATGTATTAAAGAATTATGAACATAATAAAATTGATAAAATGAGTTGTCAGTTTCAAGGTGAATATTTTATGAAACTGTATTCATTTTTCATGTTCTGATTTTATTTTGAATTCTTTTCAACTTCTTTTAACTTTTATTGACAATTTCTCGGCATTTTTTATTTATTTTAAGAAAAAAAAAATTTTCACATCCTTTTAATTCTGACTTAGGTAACATTAAATAGTGACATAACGTCGGAAGTTCGCAAAACAGAAATTTACTCAAGAAAAGTATTTTATAACTCATACACTAGTACACGCAGATACTTTTTTTTTTCAGAAATAACTTAATTTTCTTCCAAAACAAAAACTCCACGATTGTATTATTTTAGAAGAACATTGTAAATTGGAAAACCAGTCTAATTGGTAGAGTGTTTGACAATGGCTCGCGAGACCTGGTTTCAATTCAAAGTCATGTCATACCAAAAACTCAAATTATTGGTACTTGATGCCACCTTGCTTCATATTCAGTACAATAAGGCACGTATCAAGGGTTAAGTGGAGCAATCCAGGGAAAGGAGTAGCAACATCCCTCGGTGTAGGAGTAATTTAAAAGGGACCCCTCGGGTCGTCCTCGACGATGGTCGCCAACTTTACTTAACTTACATATCATCATCATCATCATGTCGTGCTGCTAGCACGGATATCCCTGACCCTCTCTCGCCACTTCTCCCTATCATTCATCGCTTTAGGGTTACATCCCGTATCCTCACATAGCTGCTGTATGTATGTTCGAGCTGGTCGTCCTGCTTTTGCTTGACCATATGCGGGGGTCCATAGGAGTACATCACTGATGAGCTCGTCCTTGTTTCTCCAGCAGTGTCCTGCGTGTCTGGTTCGTCTAACTTGTATAGTTTTCCTGAGGGGAGGCAGGTGGCTCTATAGGGTGTTATAACCAAACAGGCGACATTTCCACACTAGACGGAACCTCTCTGAAACTGGTAGAGAAATTCACCTACCTAGGAAGCAGCGTCTCATCAACCGAAAAAGACATCGACACACGGCTAACGAAAACATGGACAGCTATCGATAGGCTTTAGATCATATGGAAATCAGACCTGACTGATAAAATGAAACGCAGTTTCTTCCAGGCAGCGGTCGTATCGATACTGCTATATGGATGCACTACTTGGACGCTAACTAAACGGCTGGAGAGGAAGGTAGACGGCAATTACACAAGAATGTTGCGAGCAATATTGAACAAGTCCTGGCCGCAACTTACATATAAATCGGATAATACAGGATAATATTTAACGACTCCTCTCATATTTATTTTGAGGCAATTAAGAATCACAGCAAATCAAATCCAGACTTCCAGGCTTAAACAGAGATCTGTTATGAACTTTTTGGTGGCTGAGAAGAGTAAACATTTGAGACTTCCAGAAGAATGTGTGATAGGTACGGTTTACACATGGGCTGAATATGGGATTTGATCCTACGAACAACAGTGGAAAACCTGTTTACAGTGAGGCTTTTTTTCAACGAAATCAATATTGATGAGCTCTTTTATGTCACGGAAGACACTCTGCTAAACCATCTTTACCGACCGCTGCTCCCGGAACTGTTTCTTTACTTGAGAGTCAGTGTGTTTCTACTCTATCGACTGTCATTTGGACAAATGCTTTTCTTTTACTATAAGCTGCTTCTTCGTACACATCACACCTTCTCAGCCAGCAAATATTTGATGATAAACCACTGGTAAGTCACTGGTGTCCTCGTGGTGTAATGGTTAAAGCGATGAACTGCGGAATCGTAGTACGCGAGTTCGTACTGCAGTCGCGCTATTACGTTCACTTTCGGGCAAATACCCTTGGGAAAGGTATGAACCCCCTTATTCTCCCTCCAGCTATGGGTAAATAGTAGGACGGACTAGGTTCTTCAGCCTTGGTGAGGCAACTAGTCTAGGAGAAGGAAAACTCTGAATTCAAACCTGTTAAACTCCGCTTAAAAATCGACCTTGTGTCATATCCTGCCCGAGCGGAAGGGATGGTAAATAGTAACCACTGGTAAGTCATGAAGCTTTCTGTTTATTTTGTCGCCATTTTGAATAACCACAAAATAAATATTTTCATGAGATTAATTTTTCTTTTTTTAAATCCATACAGATTTTAAATTAAAGGAAAAATATTAAAAAATATTTTGCTTCTTTTTAAAAGAAATTCCTTTATTTATTGAATGAACATCGTATTTTACGAAGTAATCCAATATAATCCCTCATTTATCTCAAAACTTGACCCGCCATAAAATTAAGCTAGCAATCAACCAAACTTTCACAAGAAATTTTGTTTGAAAACGAGAAATTGAAAGCATTAAACCTGTTTTTTTTTTTTTTGTTTTCTTTTCAAACTTTTATACTCACCTCTTTTCTGTCTTGGTTGAATGATTGATACAAATCATCGTCTGATTAATTCCGTCTCGATTGGTACCCTGGAAAGACAACATCTTTTTCTTTTAAAAATCATTTAAACATTTGTCCGATTTCACTGAATATATCAAAGATAATTTGCAATGGAAAGACATTTAGAATTATTTATCTTTGAAATGCACTGCAGTGTTTCAGATTTCTGTCTCTTTACTCAAGAAAATTCAGCCATTAAACTAAATGTTACATTATGCCTCGTCTTAGTGTGTGCCTCGTCGAATAAAGAGTCTAGTGAATTCGGCTGATCAAATTTGGATGACAATCGACAAATTCTATCGTCTGGTTTGGTAATCTCGAACGGCGGCCATTGTTATTAGCCATTTAGGCATTTTCATTTCTATAAAACTGCAGTAAAGATAATTTTCTAAAGGAAGGCATTTAAAATTATTTATTTCTAAAATGCATTGCAGAACAGACAGTCTGCAGCAGACCATTAACCTTGTATTATAGAAATGTTTTCTAAATAGATTTCTGCTGAAACCGAATATACATTTAGGTTTCTCTAAAAGTGAACACAATGACAAAACGCATTTTTTTTTTGTTTCGTCTTCTCTTGATTTCATACTTGTTGTCTGACGCGTTTTCGTTAAGTAATGTAGAGTGTATCTGGTATTTGAGAAAACACTTTTAGCGAATCATAAATGGAAGAGGTATCAATGCAACGCTAAAGCGACTTGTTTTAAATTTAAACAATCATCATTATTATTGATCTACTGAGAGTATTAGCATAACAGGCTCCATTTGCAAACATGAAATGAAAACATGATCGAGACTTATCATTATCTTTTGGTGACAAGATGGATTCACCTGACTCTCTAACTACTCTCTGTCTCTGTCTCTCTGTCTCTATCTCTCTCTATATATATCCATTCTTATCGTTCATTGCTTTTGGCATGTTCTCCAGACGGAACCCAATGTCCGCACAGAGCTATTTTTTGTAAGTCTTTGCACATTGGCTGACACTATTATGTTGGCGAGTAGGACTCTACTAGAAAACATTGCTTATGACTTCGTCCCAGCTTTTCATGCAGTAATCAGCAGGTCTTTGTCATTTTACATGTATAATATGTGGGATGAGATATGAGTGACCATTCAGCAGCTATGTTGTGGGGTTCTGCTTCCTGGATAGAGTTAAAACAGCACACTACATCCATATGTATTTCCCATCCAGCTTTCTTATCGAGAGTTTCGTTGAATCTTCGTGGTGCAGCCGTACAGTTCTATTAATACGACAAAACTTGAAAGAATTCCCGGTTAAAAACATTATATATATATATATATATATATCTTTACTTTAAGAAAAAACCAAAGACCGGTTAATTTAGGATTATAAATTTATTTCCATCCTGTTTTTCAGTTTCTGATGTAAACCAAAAACACGAAGAAAAATATAACAGGACTTCTTCAGATACAATGGATAAATAAAATAGAATAGACACATTGGGTGGAGGGGGAGGGAGAAAAGATTAAGGAGTTACCTCCTCGTTTTATTGAAATTCGGTTTTTTTATTTACCAATTTGTTTTATTTTCAAAATTCTTCCGTCAGTTATAATTACGGTAATTTAACTTTTTATTATTTATTTGTTTAATTTATTTTCTTTCCATGTTAAGTTCGATAATTAAATATATTACATTGAGCTCTCCACCAGGAAAATTTAAATGTTCAGCTCGTGAATGATTTTCTTGTCCTGAAGGAATTACTTCCAACTCTGGTTTAACTGGACCGAATACTACAATATATATATATATATATATATATATATATATATATATATGTATATATATATATATATATATATGTTGAAGAAAAAACAAAAACCGGTCACATTAGGATTATAAATTTATTTCCATCCTGTTATGGGTTTTGATATGAATCAAAAACACCAAAAAAAAAAAGCAACAGGACTTCTTCAGATCTTTTGGATAAAATAATTCAGAATAGACACAGAAAAGAAGGGTGGGAGGAGGTAGAAGAGGGGTGAAGAATTTTTTCCTCATCTGAATAAGTCCTGTTATTTTTGGTGTTTTTGATTTATACCAAAACCCACAACAGGATGGAAATAAATTTATAATTCTAATATGACCGGTTTTTGTTTTTCTTAAAGAAACTATTGCTCTGTATTGTCAGTTACATAGATCTCTTTACCAGGAAAATTTAAAAGTGCAATGTTGAATTTTTTTTTTTTTTTGTCGTGATGGAATTACTCCACACTCCGGTTTAACTGAACAGAATAATACTATATATATATATATATATATATATATATAAAATGATTATCAAATCACATTGCTTGCAATGATTTCCCTCTCTCTCTCTCTCTCTCTCTCTCTCTCTCTCTCTCTCTCTCTCTCTCTATCGGTTCCAGTGGTCCATCACTCCAAGCAGGTCTTCTAAACTAAATCCTTTATCTCCACAAAGCCATTGGAAGTAAGTTAAATAATGGCACGTCCATATTTATGGGCCCATAGGAGATTGTCGCTTATGATTACGTCCTTGCTTCCCCAGTAGTGTCCCACCTGTCTCGTTTGTCTTATTTGAATAGTTTTAGAGATAGGAAGCAAGTGTCTTTAGAGATGTTGTTTCGAGGGGTGTTGCTTCCAGGATTTCTTCAGCATAACTCAAAGCATTCTCATGCGATTCCCATCAAGTTTTTTCTCTATGCATTTTGTCAGCGTCCATGTGGTGAAATTATACAGTAGTATTGACATACCGTTGCTTGAAAGAAATATCGTTTTATCTTATCGGATAGATCTGATTTATATATGATCAATAACCTATTGATAGCAGTTCATGCCTTCGCTAGGTGTATATTGATATCCATTTCAGCAGATGACTCACTGCTGCCGAGGTATATGAATGTGGAGGGGAATTACTCCTTCTTGATTAAAACACTTGTACCCCGTTTTATTCGCGTTCATATAGAAACCAATGCCTCCTGCTGCCTACTCCTGACTATTCTGCTGGGATTCAGCTTGGGTAGGTGTGTTAGTAAGTAAAGTAAATGTAAAGTTGTCTCCCTTTAGTCGAGAGCGACCAGAAGGCTCCCTTTTAAATAGCTACTACACCGAGGTATAGGAGGGCGCAACTCCTTTCTCTGGATTGCTCCACTTTACACTTAATATATACCTTATATTGCTGAGTGTTAAGCAAGGAAGAATCAAGAACCATTTTTAATGTCTTTGGTATGACTCGACCTGGGATTGAACCCATGTCTCCCGGGCCATTAATTTGCATAGTCTGCCTCCGTTATAGTTTCTGTGGGATATCGTCGGCATCTTGCTATTTTTAGTGTCAAGCCATTTTCTTTAATAATTGACGTTTGGAGTGTGTAGTCTAAGCAGATTACAAACAGATAGGGTGCAAAGCAACAATATTGAAGACCTCCGTGTCTTCATCAGGTGAACGAACCCTGACTTCCGTGTTTCTACTGAGTATGATTATGGCTGCAACAGTTTCTTTGGGGGGACCATAAACTAGAAGTAGTTTACCTTGTGTATGGAATCAAATGCCTTGGACAAATCTGCAACCAATTGTATTGCCTCGAAATTTTTTGCACAAACCTTTTCGATGAATCGACCGATTGTAAGAATCTTGTGACGCTCTGGATCGCTTTCTCAGAAAACTGTTCGGATTTTTCCCAAGATTTTCATCAATTTCTGGCTCTATACGATTATAAAGCAGAGGATTATAAACCGAGCCGCTATAAAAGAAAGAGTTATGCCTGGTGATTCCGAGGTCACCTGTCTTAGGGAAGAGGGGGATTCGGCTTTTTGTCCATCTCTAATGTATTCTGTTTATAGACGACTTTGAAAAATCGAAGAAGTAAGTTATCAAATTTTTTCGTCTTCCATTGGAGTACATGACTTATGAGCTAGTCCTTGCTTCTCCAGCAGTGTCCTGCATGTCTGGTTCGTCTAGCGTGGATAGGTTTCGTGAGAGGTATAGTTACTGCTTTATGGGGTGTTGCTGCCAGGACTTGATCAACATTGCTTGCAACATTCTTGTGTAATTGCCGTCTAGCTTCTTCTCCAGCCGTTTGGTTAGCGTCCTTGTAGTGCATCCATATAGCAGTATCGACACGACCGCTGCCTGGAAGAAACTGCGTTTCCTTTTATCGGTCAGGTCCGATTTCTATATGATCGAGAGCCTATCGATAGCTGTCCATGCCTTCGTTAGCCGTGTGTCGATGTCTTTTTCGGTTGATGAGACGCTGCTTCCTTGGTGGGTGAATTTGTCTACCAGTTTCAGAGAGGTTCCGTCTAGTGTGGAAATGTCACCTGTTTGATTTTCCTTGATTGTTGTTCCATCTATCTGTTCACTTATTGTGTTTTTCAATCTTTTTATCCATACTCTTTGATCACAAAGTTCTTTTGTAGTGAAAATCCATACTTTTCTACCGGAAAAAAAATTCTCAGAAATATTCTTTACTCTGATAACACTAAAGATATCATTTAAATCTTAACTCATCTGAGGGGGTGTCCTCGTGGTGTAATGGTTAAAGCGATGGACTGCGGAATCGTACTCCAGTCGCGCTATTACGTTCACTTTCGTGCAAATACCCTTGGGAAAGGTATGAACCCCCCTTATCCTCCCAGCTATGGGTTAAATAGTACCACTACTCTTCTTCTAGGAGAATAGCTTTAGCATTAAATAACCTACAAAGAGTTGATATGCCATTAAACAAAGAAACCAAACCAAATCTTGATATGTCACAATCACTTTCTGACAAATACCCTTGGGAAAGGTATGAACCCCCTTATCCTCCCAGCTATGGGTTAAATAGTACCACGACTGTTCTTCTAGGAGAATGGCTTTGGCATTAAATAACCTAAAAAGAGTTGATATGCCATTAAACAAAGAAACCAAACCAAACCTTAACTCATCTGAAAATGAATGATTACATCTGTTTGGTTGTGTTTTTATAGCATACCAACCCTTGTGGGTTATTTAATGATTATATATATATATATATATATAATTTTAAACAAACAGTTCTCACGTAACATTTTTTAATGAGCCAATGCTTACATGTTTAGACAGTTCAATACATTCTCGCATTGCTATGTAAGACCAATAATTCAGTTTAATATCAGACATTGGCTGGTATATAGTTAAATGGTTTCAAGTATAGTAAATAATTAGGTGCTACTAATACTGTATACGACATAATTTGTGATTCTACTTCATCCAAATATGGGTCGCTCAAAGATACTATCACTTTCGGTTATTAGGACAATCATATAGTCGCTAAGAACTTGAAATGACAATCGCATTGGGGTTCTCCGACCGCTCGTTTAGCCTTGTAAAGGCAAAAGTAGAGTATTGCAAGTCACGTGGCTGCTTCGGTTCCTAATCCGGGACGTTTCAGCCACAAAGATCATATCTTCAAACATTATGAAACACCACCCACGGTCAATAGGAAGCCTCGTAGAATAGGGGATAGGTTGTTACCTCAATGCTGGGGTTTTGTTTGGTTTCTGTATTTAATGACATATCAACTCATTGTAGGTTATTTAATGCCAAAGCCATTTTCCTAGAAGAACAGTAGTGGTACTATTTAACCCATAGCTGGGAGGATAAGGGGAGTTCTTACCTTTCCCAAGGGTATTTGTCCGAAAGTGAACGTAAGCGCGTGACTGGAGTACGAACTCGCGTACAACGATTCGGCAGTCCATCGCTTTAACCATTACACCACGAGGACATCTCCTCAATGCTGGGGTACAGTCGGTGTATTCAACACATTCAGATGATAGGGTGGATATATATATATATATATATATATATATATATATATATATATATATATATATATATATATATATATATATGTGTGTTTTTATTATATATAATATACATTATACAATATATATATCATGCTTAATATATATATATATGTGTGTGTGTGTGTGTGTGTGTGTGTGTGTGTGTGTGTGTGTGTGTGTTTTGAAGTATTCATGTGTCGATTGCGAATTATTTTTAATTCTGCGAACAGATTCCATCATTGGCCTAATGAGTAGAGTGTTTGTCAATGGTCCGGGAGACCAGGGTTCAATCTCAGGTCGAGTCATACTAAAGACTCAATAAATGGTACTTGACGACGCCTGGATTAACACTCAGCATTATAAGGGATAGATGTACAGTAAAATAGAATAATTCAGTGAACGGAGAAGCGCCTTCCCGTACAACTCGGTGTTGAAGCTATTGAAAAGGGTGCATTCGGGTCCCCCTCGATTCCGGCCGCTAACTTACTTTTTATATCAAATAATTCTCCAGTACAATACCGGAATGGTTTTACATAATTATCTCCCTTAGAAATCATAATGATTGTAGTAAGTGCGAACGCTGACGCTACATTGTTAATAACAAGTCGCAAATTGTATTCGACAGTGTTTTATTTGATAAGGTAGAACATGTGAACTCCAAAAATAAAAAAAATAAAGAAATAAAGATGCTACTATTTTTATGATAATTTGTAAAATCCGTACTTCTTATCAAATATTCAAGAGTAATTTATTACGGATAATTTCATATTTATTTAAGTTATTAAACCTAATCCACTCGTTGTAGAGAGAATCACCAATGCGCAGTGGTTAACCATATTTACTGAACCCCTCCGCTCGGGCAGGATATGACACAAGGTCAATTTTTAAACTGAGTTTAACAGGTTTCAATTCAGAGTTTCCTTTTCCTAGACTAGTTGCCTCACCAAGGCTGAAGAGCCTAGTCTGTCCTACTATTTACCCATAGCTGGAGGGAGAATAATTGGATTCATACCTTTCCCAAGGGTATTAGTGCTATGTGAAATGCAATTAGCCTGGTTCAGGATTTGAACCCGAGTCGCCGTGTCGTTTTCCTACGACAATAACCATTACACCACGGGTACCGCCAGTGGTTAACGATCCGGACTCCGACTCCCTAGTAAGTCAACATGAACTTTACCTGCACTATTCCGCTGATTTTAAGCTTAACACCCTTAACAAAGGTATGAAACCTCTTATTCTGCCACTACAGCGCGACTCCTGTTCAATCAATTTTATTTTTAATAAAACTAGATTATATCTCTTTATGTCTCAGATATTGTTAACTTCTTAAAAGTGATCACGCATTTCGTGTTCAAGGTCAGAATACAGATTAAACTCAAACAATAGCTTTAATTAACAAGTTAATATTCGAATACAAAGCTACCAGGGGTTTATTATTCCTCGTGAATCCATATACAATCAAAATCGATAATATCACTCATTTTTTTTTTCAATTTTCAATTGATACAGTATTGTGACTCTTAAGAAGTATAAAATTGAAATCTTTACCAAACAATGGTTAAATTGCTTTATGGCTGGTGTTTTATGGCATATCAACCCTTGTAGATTATTCAATACCAAATCCTGCTATATATATTAATTAAACACCTACATGCGACATACGAAAAACTGAAGAGCTGTTTCGACCTTATTGGGCAACACCAGCAGTGCATACCGTGATCTCCGCCACTAGCGATCGAACCAGCAACACCACTATATAAAGATCGAAATTCTTCCACTGGGCCACCAGTCCACATAAGCGATGCCACATCGAACCAGTCATGTTAAGAATGCGAGACCACATATTGTAATCCACAGACAGATTGTTTCTTTGTATACAAATATTCAATGTGGCTAGACACGCTAGACTCCCGGAGCTGGGATCGAAACCCTGCTGACTGAAACGCAAATCCAAGATTCTACCACTCAGCCACGATGAAAACAGCGCCATCGGAGCAAATTTAAACGCTTTTGTATCACATTTGTTTTGTTTACATATTTCCGCTTAACGGCTATATATGTATATATATATATATATATATATATATATATATATATATATATATATATATATATATATATATATATATATATATATATATATATATATATATATATATCATCATCATCATCATCATCATGTCGCGCCGCCTGCGCGGATATCCCTGACCGTCTCTCGCCATTTCTCCCTATCATTCATCGCCTCCGGCAGGTCTTCAAGATTACAACCCGTGTCCTCACATAGCTGCTGTATGTAAGTTCGTGCTGGTCGTCCCACTCTTGCACATCCATGAGTGGGGGTCCATAGGAGTACATCGCTTATGAGCTCGTCCTTGCTTCTCCAGCAGTGTCCTGCGTGTCTGGTTCGTCGAACTTGTATAGTTTTTGTGATGGGGGGCAAGTGTCCGTATAGTTGGAGTCTCGTGGGGTGTTGTCACCAGGACTTGTTTAATACTGCTCTCAACATTCTTGTGTAATTTCCGTCCAGCCTCCTCTCCAGCCGCTCGTAAGCGTCCATGTGGTGCATCCATATAGCAGTATCGACACAACCGCTGCCTGGAAGAAACTGCGTTTCATTTTATCTGTTAGGTCCGACTTCCATATGATCGAGAGCCTATCGATAGCTGTCCATGCCTTCGTCAGTCGTGTGTCGATGTCCTTCTCGGTTGATGAGACGCTGCTTCCTAGGTAGGTGAATTTGTCGACTAGTTTCAGAGAGGCTCCGTCTAGTGTGGCAATGTTGCCTGTTTGGTTGTAACACATATATTCGGTTTTGTTTGCATTGACATGTAGGC
>OY757943.1:47308507-47318898 GCA_963585895.1 Sepioteuthis lessoniana | reverse complement strand
AATGGCAAGAAAACTTGAACGACTTTAATTTTAGATCAAAAAAGTGGCAGAGTGTGGTATTTAATAGACGTCTTGTGTATATATATATATATATATATAAATATATATATATATATATATATATATATATATATATATATATACCAACATGTATATAGTGTATATTAAGTTTGTATGCAACCGCACTACAGGAACAACGGTACATCGGAGAACAATATTTTTTTGACGGAAGTGTACATATACGTTTTTATCTGGAGAATGTTCTCTCGCCTTACCTTTGCTTGTTCCTCTCTCTTTCTCTCTCTCTCTTGATATATATATATATATATATATATTGTATATTTAGGCAAATTTTTTTATCTTGACAAGTTCTATTAAATACCACAGACTGCCTCTTTTTTATGATCTTTTTTAGCGCTTGAGCTTACGTATTTTTTTCTCCAGCATATCGACCCGGAAATACGAAGAATATTATGAAGACTTAAACGTCTTCGCTAGAAGATATTAGAGAAGAAACTATTCGTGGTATTCAACAGAACTTGCCGAGGTATATATATATATATATATATATATAAATTTTGAAATTAGTCGGTCCACAAAGAAATTTGTTAAGATCTTTCCAGCTAGTTGCTTTCGTCAGAGAATATATAGCACAAGGCTTATGAATGGGGTTCTCAGTGAGACTGGAACTCACTCGTGTTTGAAGTCTGAATTGTATTCAGTTGGCTATGGGTTTATATGGAGGTTATTCTTTTCTTTCCTCAGTGTGTCTACCTTAATCTGTTCACGCCTAAGTTGTCTTTGATATTTGATATGTTTCTATCGTTTTACACACGGTAGTTGAGTGGAAACACCTAGAATCTTGGTATCATAACTTTGAATTCCTAAAAAAACAATCAAACGTTTTTCATTTTTATGTCTTTTGATTTATTATAAATTTTTATCGTCTTATTTTACTAAAAACTTTTTTTTTTTTTTTTTTTTTTTACAGATATCATCAGAAGAAATTAATCCAAATTCATTAAAATGTCCGATCTATCAGACTTTAAAAGAGCTCAATTATTAGTGTTCATATACATATTTACCCAACCCCTCCGTTTTTTTTTATTACGACACAAGGTTAGTTTTTTTAAGTGAAGTTTAAGAGGTTTGAGTGCAGAGTTTTCCTTCTCCTAGACTAGTTGCCTCACCAAGGCTGAAGAACCAAGTCTTCCCTACCATTTACCCATAGCTGGAGGGAGAATCACCCTTTTCCCAAGGGTATTAGTGCTATGTGAAATGGAATCAGTATCGTCTAGTTGGTGCTCATATGACAGGTGCTAGTGTGACAAAAACCGCTGTATTATTTGCTGTTGCAAGGAGTAATCTCGAAAGTAATGACAGCATTTGAGAAAGAAGGAAAAACCACCTCACAGCACCAAAACTCTGGAAGAAAGCGAAAGCTGTCTGGTAGGGACCGTCGGACTCTTATACAGATTGTCAGGAAGAATCCGAAGTATATAGCTTCGAAAATTACAGCAGAGCTTAATGACCATCACGAGAACCTAATTTCCTCAAAAAACTGTCAGAAGGGAGCTGCAAAAAAAGCCGGATTTCACCGGAGGGGTAAAATAAGAAAACCATATTAAGATAGACTTGTTTGAGATTTGCATATGTTTCCATTACTTTTTCCAACGTCTGGATATGTCTACACGGCTCATTGGTCCAGTGGGTAAAGTGCTCGCCAATGGTTCGGGAGACCTGGGTTCAATCCCAGGTCACGTCATACCACAGACTTTAAAAATGGCACTTGATACCTCCTTGCTTAACACTCAGCAATATAAGGTACGTATCAAGGGTAAAGTGGAGCAATCCAGGGAAAGGAGTAGCGCCCTCCCCTACACATTGGTGTAGTAGCAATTGAAAAAGGAGCCTTCTGGTCGTCCTCGACTACAGACGTCAACTACTTATACCGTTAAACATAACCAACATAGTCAGTTAATTCGAAATCAAGTCGCGCTATTCCCTTAATCCCATCAATTTCCAAGAATTGATTTATAATCCATCTGTCAATCTATTTATCTATTCATTAATTTGTGGAAATATAGGATGAAAATTTACAACTAAAAGTGGACAGGCTGGCTCCGTATCTCTTTATCATTTGTCTAGACTACGTACTTAGAACATCGATTGACAAAATCAAAGAGAATGGCTTCGAACTGACGAAGAAAAGAAGCAGAAGATACCCCGCAACAACAATTACCGACGCCGACTAGGCCGATGACATAGCGATACTGGCAAATACACCTGACCAAGCCGAAACACTTCTGCATAGTTTGGAACGAGCAGCAGCAAGCATAGGCCTCCATGTTAATGCACACAAAACGGAATATATGTGCTATAACCAAACGGGGGACATCTCCACTCTAAAAGGAACCCCTCTTAAACTAGTAGACAAATTCACGTACCTAGGAAGCAGCGTCGAATCAACCGAAAAGGACATCGAAACGAGGTTAACGAAAGCATGGACAGCTATCAATAGGCTATCGACTATATGGAAATCAGACCTAACCGATAAAATGAAACACAGTTTCTTCCAGGCAGCGGTCACATCGATACTGCTATATGGATGCACTACATGGACGCTAACAAAACGGCTGGAGAAGAAACTAGATGGCAATTACACAAGAATGCTGCGTGCAATCCTAAACAAGTCCTGGCAGCAACACCCCACAAGACACCAACTGTACGGCCACCTGCCCCCTATCACGAAAACTATTCAAGTTAGGCGAACCAGACATGCAGGACATTGCTGGAGAAGCAGAGATGAACTCATAAGAGATGTACTCTTATTGATCCCCACACATGGCCGCGCAAAAGCAGGACGACCAGCACGAACGTACATTCAGCAGCTATGTGAGGATACAGGTTGTTGTCCTGAAGACCTGCCTAGGGCGATGAACGATAGGGAGGAGTGGCGAGAGAGGGTCAGGGATATCCGTGCTGCCAGCACAATATGATGATGATGATGATGATGATATTTTAATTATAAAAAAAAAAAATTAAATAAAACAGCGTAATAACGCAAGACTCTGAGTTGCACGTCAGCGATTCTCGAGTGAGTTTCGTTGAAGTTAAATTAGAGTTTCTGAATTCCATCCTCCTTTATCTCACAACATATATTATTATTGCGCTATGCTAAATCCAAACAGCCATATCCAGGATCCGAAAGCAGATCGCTCCATTCATTTCATAAGATGATAACCATCAAACTATGAGCAACTTCCATACACAAACACACACACACTTATATATGTATTATTCGGTCCTGTTAAACCAGAGTTGGGAGTAATTCCTTCAGGACAAGAAAATCATTCAAGAGCTGAACATTTTAATTTTCCTGGTGGAGAGCTCAATGTAATTTTTTACAGAGCAATATTTAGAAAAAAACAAACCAAAGACCGGTGAATTTAGGATTATAAATTTATTTCCATCCTGTTTTTCAGTTTCTGGTGTGAACCAAAAACACGACGAAAAATATAACAGGACTTCTTCAGATACAATGGATATATATATATATATATATATATATATATATATATATATATATATATATATATATATAGCAACACAGAAAGATATAAAGTTGTCTGTTTAAACGCAATGCCTTACACCTGTGGTATTTCTGATGGACGCGCAGCTTAATTCGAACCCCACCGTGGTTTTTATTTTCGTCATGTGAAGACAAGGCAATTTATTATAGCTTCTACCTGTTTAATCCATATTTGATTTAGCTACCTCAACGTTGCCCAACAAGTTGCTTCAATAATACACATTGCCCGCAGAAAAATGAATTTATATAGGATCAGCGTCAAGGAGGCCGAAAGACCTATATATATATATATATATATATATATATATATATATATATATATATATATATATAATAGGAAAGGTTTTACACAAATAGGAATATTTCTTTATAGTTATTTGTCTTTATATTTTCTTTACTAGTTTCCACCTCCGCCTGTGCTCCCCTTCTAAGCAAAGTATATATATATATATATATATATATTTGTATACACACAGAGAGTTTCAGAAAGTGTTTGGCATATATTTTTATTTAATCAGCAAGCATAAAAACAAGTCGAAATTCAGTGTTATGTATATTCTTTTCATAGACAGAAATGGCATTCTCAGGAAGAGAAAAGGCTTGTAAACAGTGTATCAATAAATTTCAGTCGTTTTTACACATTTTGTTTAAATTTGAAATAATAGCGTAAAGTGGTCAAGTATTTAGATTTTGAATTTATAGCAATTTTTTAGAACACTCCGTACTTTTGAAAGAATATCTAACTTTGAAGGAACCGATATGTGGCATGAGAGGGTCAGAGAAATCCGTGCTGGTGGTACGACATAATGATATTTATAAATAAGTAAAGTTGGCAATCTTAGTCGAGGATGACCCGAAGGTTCTCTCTTCGATAGCTACTATACCAAGGTGTAGGGGAGGGAGCTACTCTATTTCCCTGGATTGCTCCACTTTACCCTTGATTCTTACCTTATAATGCTGAGGGTTATGCAATGTTGCATCAAGTACCATTTTTTGAGTCTTTGATATATATATATATATATATATATATATATATATTTTGAGTCTTTGATATATATATATATATATATATATATATATATATATATATCTTTATATCTTATCTATAATTCTGTTGGTGGGAAAAAACCAGATTGTACAATTTACAAATTCTACAAACTGATATCTGGGGAAAAAAATTCAGTAAAAAGTGAAAAGTCAAAATAAACGCATGCTACTTGAAAATAATCTAGCAACATGAATATCTAGACAAAAATGAAAGAAAACACTTCCTGAATTGCCTGAGCCAAAACGTTGTAAAGTGGTCAATTGATGAGATAGAACTAATATTATGAAAATAATTCCTGCATGGACAAGAGCGAGTCAAACAAGGTTTCACTGGCCGGTGCAATCCTAAATTGCCGTTTGGTGAAACCTAAGTAGACTCGCTCTGGCACAACGGATGAACCGATCACCAGAATTATTAGTAAGCAATTAGACATTAAACTAAGTCCTTTCACCAAAGAAGAACTCGACTCAGTTCTTAGAAGAATTAAAAATAGGAAAGCTGCAGGGCTAGACGAGATCCCCCCCAGAAGTGTGGAAGACTAGACAATTCGACGATATACTACTCCGGCAATGCAACGCAGTCTATAATCAAAATAGGATAGAAAGATGGATGAAGGGATGCATCCTTCCTTTCCCTAAAAAAGGCGACCTCGGACTAGCCAAGAACTACTGAGGGATAACACTTACATCCATAGCAGCCAAAATCTACAATGCCCTACTACGAAACCGCATAGAACCCAAAATAGACAACATCCTTAGGAAAAACCAAAATGGCTTCCGGAGAAATAGATCCACAACCTCACAATTACTGACCATCCGTAGAATCCTTGAAGGCGTTCGGGCAAAAAACCTTGAGGCGACATTACTATTTGTCGACTTTACCCAGGCCTTCGATTCCATACACAGAGGGAAGATGGAGCAAATCCTACTAGCATACGGCCTACCAAAAGAAACCGTAGCAGCGATAATGATTCTCTACAGAAACACCAAAGTGAAAGTACGTTCACCAGATGGAGACACGGAATACTTCGACATTGTTGCAGGAGTACTACAAGGAGGAACGCTAGCCCCGTACCTCTTTATCATCTCTCTAGACTATGTGCTTAGAACTTCGATCGACAAAATCAGAGAAAATGGCTACGAGCTGACTAAGAGAAGAAGGAAAAGATACCCCGCAAAAACAATCACGGACGCCGACTACGCTGATGACTTGGCGTTACTGGCGAATACGCCTAATAAAGCAGAGACACTACTGCATAGTCTGGAACGAGCCGCAGCTGGCATTGGCCTCCATGTCAATGCACACAAAACTGAATATATGAGTTACAACCAAACGGGCAACATTGCCACACTAGACGGAGCCTCTCTGAAACTAGTAGACAAATTCACCTACCTAGGAAGTAGCGTCTCATCAACCGAAAAAGACATCGACACACGACTGACGAAGGCATGGATGGCTATCGATAGGCTCTCAATCATATGGAAATCAGACCTAACCGATAAAATGAAACGCAGTTTCTTCCAGGCAGCGGTTGTGTCGATACTGCTATACGGATGCACTACATGGACGCTAACTAAACGGATGGAGAAGAAACTAGACGGAAATTACACAAGAATGTTGAGAGCAGTATTGAACAAGTCCTGGCGACAACACCCCACGAGACACCAACTATACGGACACTTGCCCCCCCATCACGAAAACTATACAAGTTAGACGAACCAGACACGCGGGACACTGCTGGAGAAGCAAGGACGAGCTCATAAGTGATGTACTCCTATGGACCCCCACATATGGCCTTGCAAAAGCAGGACGACCAGCTCGAACTTACATACAGTAACTATGTGAGGACACAGGATGTAACCCTGAAGACCTGCCGGAGGCGATGAATGATAGGGAGAAGTGGCGAGAGAGAGTCAGGGATATCCGTGCTGGCGGCACGACATGATGATGACGATATATATATATATGTGTGTGTGGGTGTGTGGAGTACTAATGTTAATGAATAAAAAAAACAATATTAACAATAGTGCTACAAAAATAAAGAAATATATTTCTTTGTTGGGAGCTGAAATGTAGTAGGGTATACAGCGATTTGTGTATCAATTCACGTCTGCGGAAACCTGTTCTGAGTCCAGCGTGGTTGATGATCTTTATCCAACTCGAAGTAGTAACATGACACCGTTGTTTGAAGATCCAACGAGCACGGCTCCGCTGAGAAGCAGTTAGTACGTATCACTCCGGGTTGGCGTGAGTAACTGATCTGAATATTTGAATATTGTGTTTTTATAACATAAAGGGGGATCCCGCGCACACGCGTTGACTTTCGAATATTCATTGGGCGCGTATTTTAGAGACCTCCTATTGGTCCTAAAAAATATTCTTAATTGTTTACTTTTTTAAACATCTGAGTGGGCGTTAGTTGAATATCTTTGCGCCAATTTTGATCCGTTTTTTCCTGAAAATTCTATTAACAAGGAAATTGCATCATTTCCTATATATATATATATATATATAATGAAGAAAAATTGAAAAACTAAGCAATCAGATTGATGAATTTCTTGTGAAAGAAAGTCGACGTTATAACGTTTCGGTTTTAATGAATCATCAGGACTTTAAAAATGACGATACCAAATTGATGTTTAATAAAATACAAAAACAAGGAAGGAAATATTATATACAAAGAAAGAATATACGACCGTTCAATCCTTAAGAAACGCTTTTAATTAATTTGGAACTTTCTGTAATGGTCTCTTCCACATGGATGCAACATTGACAAGCAACCAGTCAAAACATTTATTTCATCCGTCCTGTGTGGACACTGGGTACTGTCTAGAGGACTGACTAATAGTGATTTTTGACTGAGACAGCTAGAGAGAACCATGGGAATCCATTCTGTCTGCACACATTGACGATATCTATCTATCTATCTATCCCTCCGCGCGATAAGGCTGATATACAAAGAAACTGTTATTTTTTAAACTGGCCATCAGGAGGTTTCAATTCATTGCCTTCTTTCTCTAATACATGTTAACATACAGAGGTTAATGAGCCCTGTCTGCCCTCGTAATTAGCCATTGCTGGAAGAAGAATAGGGTGATGAATATTTTGTATTTACGCTATGTTAAATGCAAACAACCTTATTCATGATTTTTATATATATATGAGGGTGTATATATATATATATATATATATATATATACTCTTTAAGAAAAACAACGAAACCGGTCACATAGGATTATAAATTTATTTCAATCCTGTTACGCATTTTTGAAATTTCCAAAAACACGAAAAAACCAACAGGACTTCTTCAGATCATTTTGGATAAAAAATTGAATAGACACATGATAGTGGTAGGGGATAGTATGAGGGAATCGAAGAGTTGGGAGGGAGTCTTAGAGGGGTGAGGAGTTACCTCTTCATTAAGCCCACTTCCGTTTTAAATTTAACTTTCGGTTAGCAGTGTAGTAAATATTGTTTTTATTAAGCATCACTGAAAGATATGAAACGTGCTGTTCTAAGCTCAATCCTCAGCACACGTCGTATTTCTGATTGACACGTAGCTCAGTTTGAACCCAAAAGCTGTAGGAATGGTAGGGTGTTACCAATTTGAACTGTCCCAAGGCACAATTTCATTCGTCGATGGTCTAGCTTGATATTCAAAAAGTGATGTGATTCTTACTGGCCAGGGAAATGGGTGTTTCAACAACCGATAAACTGTTATAGTAATTTACGAAGCTCTTTGCTTCGATGTAGCACAAGGCCGAATGAATGGGGCACCCAATGAGACCGATAAACTGTTATAATCTACTCTCTTGATGAATGTGCAGAAGAGGAATAGTCCCTCCCTTCTTCGGAAAAACAACGATGCCTACAATTAGATATAACAGTTGAATAACAATATATCAAGTGAAATACGATCAACGATAATATGGCAACCCAGGATTGACTCACTGTGTATCGCCCTTAAGTTACATATTGCAACTTAGTGAAATGTTGGAGTCATTCACTACTAAATTCTTAAATATGTGAGTTGGTGTGGTTCTCTCGGCAGACTGCTACAATTGTGCATGTGCTTTGCCTCCCTCAATAGGAGTCGATTCGTCTTCTCCACAATAAAGACTAAAACAGAACTCGAAAAAAAAAAAACAACTCTGTCGTCGTATGTACTTTTCGTCATGATTCAAATCAATTCCAGCGCTGAAAATTCACCCCTAAATTATTTATCATTCATACCAAGTTGACGAGTCTTCCACCGACACGTCAAAACAAATTTCCTACATCGTCAGTCTGTAGTTGTCTATCTAGCCAAATTCAAATTCCATAATACAGTTCTGACTTTCATTATACTGTATTATAACTGGTCTTCTCAACAATATTACAGTTCTCTGAAAAAATTACAAAAATCTGATTTTTCACATTAACCAAATCCAGACATGTAAAAAAAAATATTAAAAATACGATATTCCTCTTATATTAAAGTTAGTTCATTTCGTTACTGTGTCAAAAGAATGTTTTTTTTAAATGCAATTATTTGATTTAAATAACGATATTTAACTGCTATCAGATGAATACGTGGTGCATTCGATAAGTTTCCAGACTTTTTTGTAGAGGCATTTAAAATTGTCGTAGACTCTTGAAAATTCACAATGTTATTGCTATACATCTTATGAGATGACTGACCAATTTTTAAGATTTCAGGTTCAAATGAACAACTACCGCAAGAACTGAATGCACCCTACTAAAGCCTGATTGTCACAGCTGGTGAATTTCAAAAAGGCAATCTGTACGTGAGGACACTTTAGTAGAACGATATGCAATAAAAATTATCTTTTAAACTGGGAAAAAATGCCACAGAAACGTTTGGAATGCTTCAGGCGGCTTTTGGACGATCTTCCATGAATCGAGCATCAGTTTTTGAGTGGCATAAGAGATTCAAGGAAGGCAGGAAGACTCTAAGGGATGATGAGAGGTGTGGAGGGGGAGTAAGGAAGTCAGCACACCAGAGTTGATTGGCCAAAGAGTTAGGGTTAGGGTTACTATGTTGAGGTTTTAAGGGAGTTCAGGAAGAGATTCCGTCGGAAGAGGCCAGCACTCTTCAAATAGGGTCAGTGGAATTTCCACCAGGACAATGCACCAGTCCACAACTCCATCATTGTCACAGGCTATTTGAGCAAGATTGGCATCAAGATAGTTTCTCAACCTCCCTATAGTCCAGACCTTGGACCCTGTGATTTTTGGTTATTCCCTAAGATCAGAGGCTGTCGTTATGAGACAATTGAGGAGATGAAAGAGGCTGTGACGAAGGTGATTGACAGGCTCACGCAAGAGGACTTCCATGGGGCCTTCCATAATCTCTTGGAAGGGTACAACAAGTGCATTGCAGCCGGAGGTGACTAGAGTTTCATGTGTGTACTATCAATAAAAGAGCCTTCACGAAAATAAGTCTGGAAACTTATTTAATGATCCACGTATCTTCCATTGATAGTTTTTTTAAAAAGTTAAACATGAAGAATACTTAAGAAGAATGACGTTATCAACTTAAATTACCCAGTCAGGTGCTTTTGACGGAAAAGGGCTCTAAGATTTGGAGGTGACCCAACTCAGCAGTTCAAATACGTTCCTTCTCGACACCTTGGAACGATGTTCACTTGAAGTTCAATGTTTGATGGACAGCCAATATCCATTTGCAAAGCGAATTGTAATGATGTAGTTAGACGTCCAACGAAGCTGTGTGTCATGTGGATAACATCC